>OZ023262.1:152367102-152967102 GCA_964006375.1 Tillus elongatus
AAGGAACAGGGCTGACAATTTACTAAATTGTTAGCTGGTTGTATAGTCTATTTTTTAACACTTTGTGTTATTTGGAGCTGCCGTGACAACATACTGCTTGGTTCCGCAACGAGGTGGCGGCACGTGCTTCGTGTTTTACATCTCACTTAGTGGGGGAAAATCAATGTTCTGATGTAAGTTGAAATTACAAGAAAAACAGTTTTGCCTCTAAATCCTGCGGCAGCAGTTCTTGCACTTTTTGAAGGTGATAGGAATGCATCAGATTGCGTCGGATAATTCTATGGACCGTCGGCTGTGTTATATGAAACTACCTGGATAGTCGTTTGGTGCTGGTTTGAGGCTTAATTTCAATACTGTCTAGAATACGCTCCTTAGTTCGTGCGTTCACTGAATGAATGCGTCCTCCAGCATTTTTTATGAAAATGTACCCGTTTCCCGAGCACTACGTTCAACATTGGCAAACGTTTGACAATGTGGTATTAACGATTAGAAAATGTTCTTCGATATAACTCTACACTTCGGCGGCAATTACCCTCGCAAAATCCTAATACCATAAGCATGTCCACTTGTTCATTAACCGAGGATTTTCCAGCCATTTTGAGCAACAAATTATTATCACAAAAGGAAACAAGAAATACAAGACGATAATTATTGTAAAACTTAATACATTTAAGTAATCTCATATTTGACAGCGACTGTAACCTAGCAACAAATGACTTGCAGAGCGCCCAAGGTATCCCCTATGAGACTTTAATGTTTAATAAAATTTTTAAGGGACATAATTTTGTTTTGATCTCAACTCTAAAAATCTCAATTTTCTCAAAAACGGATGGTTTGTCGAAAAATTGACAGGAGGAGAAAAAGGTTGAAAATTTTAGTTTTCTATAAAACTGACGGACTTTAACTTTTAGTTACGTTAGGGTTTAAAAAAATCAAATCATTAAAAGGGTGACCCACCCCCAATTTACCCCTTTTTGAGTTTATATCTACTTCAAATTTTTGTCAAATAACGATGTTGATAAAATAAAACCATCTACCAAATTTGGTTGTTATATGTTAGGGCACTGCTGCAATACAGCTGTTTTTTGTAATTATTAAATAATCTTCCGAGGTCAATATCTCACCAACCATGAGCGCCAGAGAAAAATTTTACATAAAAAATCGGCATGTTTTGAGGACCGCTACACGTGCACATTCTTTGTCAATTGCGTTGTGAATCACCCTATATACAGGCTGGCCGCTTGAAAACAAAACAGGCGCATTTTAGGGGACTTAATCGTGATCTTGATGAAAATCGCACAGAAAAGTAAATTTTGCTCTTAAGGGGGAAGACTTTTAGACTTATTTTCATCATCACAATACCAATACTAAAGCAGTGGTGCTATTCACCCCCAAAAAGATAAAGGACAAAGGGGGATCAAGTACCACATTGTTTTTGAGCTGGTGTCAATCTCTTTTCAACGGTGCCTTGTTTTTCAAATTTGAAGCAGTGGGCGAGTCTGAGATATTGACTTTTAAAAGTGAGTAATTTATTGATCAAACATTTACATGCCAGTTTATCAAATGTTCAAAATTTAGACCACCCGCCTCGATAAAATAGTCCAAGTTTTGTTCCAAAGATAAGGGCATATTCTGTAACATTTATGGAGCAATTTGGCGGCATTCGTTTACGATACGATGTCGTAAATCTTGTCGTGAATCGGGCTAAGTAGAATAAATTTAACTTTTTATGTGACCCCACAAAAATATTTCTAGGGGTGATAAATCTGGCGATTGTGCAAGCCATTTTATGAAACCTCTTCCTCCAACCCATTGATTTGGTCGAGATATTGTCGAATAGGAGAAGCGTCGTATGGAGGAGCTCCATCGTGCTGAAATGGTCTTTGATAATGGTCATAATTCTCGATAATGTCAGTCAATATTGGATCAATGGTGTTTTCCAATAATTCCGGGTACATATCCCTAGTCAGAATACAGGTAAGAAAAGGGAACCAGCAATATGGCCACCAAAAATTCCAGTCAAGACATTGAGTTTTTCCGTGTGGTGTATGAATGTCGAAAAATAGTCTGGAATTATCATCGGCCTAATAGCGACAATTATGACGATTTACCCTACTGTTTAGGAAAACGAACACTCATCCGATAAGCAAGTGTTAAAAAGACAATTTAGAGCATTAATTACTGATTCAATTATCACCTTAAAAAAGTCCAGATGGACGTTAAAGTCATATATATATATATATATATATATATATATATATATATATATATATATATATATATATATATATATATATATATATATATATATATATATATATATATATATATATATATATATATAGCTCGTGCGCTAGATGGATTTTGTATGGGTGGAATTTATGACGCCCCCAAACGTTTTGAATGGTAGTTTGCCCAAAACCAGATTTACTTGCCAGTTGCCTCGTACTTGTCGTGGAATTCAAAGCAACATGACCAATAACTGCCACTTCTACCGCTTCATTTCTTTCAGCACTTCGCTTTTTATTACAAACAGCTTCAGTCTCTGGAAACTTTGCCTCTAAATGCAAAACATACCTTCGATTAACATGCTTATCTAAATATTACTGATTAAATAAATCTGATGTTCTAGCGGTTCTAATTCGCACTCATTTGAGAAATGTTCTGTAAAATTTAAAATCGTTACCTCTTTATAAACGAATCAAAATTCGCTAATAATAAAACTAAGACAGATTATCAATAATAGTTTTTAAACTCAAAACTTTCGTTTTATATTAATATTGCTCATCAATTAGAATTATGAATTGTTTCCCCAGTTTTATGATGAGGCCTATATTTATTTAAAGCATATTATACATATTATGCCACAAATAAGCTTACCTTCACGCGTTTTTCATCTTCCAATTCTCCCCCCTTCCCTAGAAACAAAAAAATCAGAATTTATAAAGCATACATAAGATTCTCATAAAAGTAAGAATAAAGTAGTTAGTAGCAATTTTTGGTTGCAAACTAAAACACCTTAATTGCACATTGCTGTATTAATTTTTTATATATCTGTAAAATAGTATCATAGATCATTATTTCATTATTATTATTTATTTATTGGCATAATTGTAAGATTCTACCAAAAACTACTTCAAAACTCCATTACAAGTTTAGGTACTTGTATTGTTGACATACCAAATAAGATTAATGGATTTATATTAATTAATAAGGGAGGTCAGTTACTTCTGGACCCAATTTTAGAGCAATAACCTCAATGTATCATCAGTAATGTTTTTACCTTTATACAATTATACTTGTGTCAAACATATTGAACGCGAGTGGCTGGTTGACTATAAAAGTAAACAATTAAAGCTTTAAACATATATTTTGACATTTAAAAAACTAAATACGATATAAAAGAAGTAAAATAAGTTAAAAATTCTTTTAAAAATAAACTGTTATTATTTCGGTGTACTAAAGCGAAAGAACAGCCATATTTAATATCTGAAGGCCCAACCTAGCCTACTAAAAAAAGGAAAAGGCAAGAGGGTGGCCCCTTCCCAGCATGATCAACCTGCTAAGCACTACCCCCAGAGTCAGCGATTCTGGTCCTCTCTCGTTTCAGGATAGGCAGGTAGGTAGGGTAAGTTTTATTTCATAAAGTACAATCTTCGTAACAATTCAGATTCCCTTTATTTTAGGAAAATGGAATTTGGACATTTTCAATTTTTACCCTAGTATCATACAATGATACTTCATTAGCTTATAGGTTTGCCAACAATACGAATAAGATATAGGATGAGGTCCCACTGGTTTCTTATACAACAGACATCATGAACAAGGTATGTTAATCTTTAACCTTGTATTCCCATCATATACGTTAAGGCTTCATGTTTCAAGCTTAATATAATTCTTAAACTGAGGAACTACGCAGCAGCAAAACGCATATTAAAATTTAGTTCTATTATTACAAGATTTTTAAAACAACGGTTTTTATTCTAAATTTTGAGTCTATAAGACTGTGTATTAGCTGGGGCATTTACTTACTCAGGCTTCCTCTACAACCAAGCCTTGTAGTAGGTTAACATTATTTCCCAAATCTGAAATGACTTATGACGCGGTATTTGGTAAGGTGCCTAACGTGTTACAGATTTGTCTTCTGTGGTAAAATTTATGCAATTCAAAATCCTGTGAGCAGAATATCGACTACCTTGCAAGCCTCACACATTGAATCGTCTCTATCGATACGTTGCAAATGCACAACCAAGTTGCCTTGGCTACTCAGGGGAAGGGTAGTGTTCCTTTCTAGCTTAGTCTGGCAGCTCTCCAATTGTTGACATCAGGTATTAGTTCAAATAGGTATCTGCCTTTATCGGAGTTAGTCCATTCCTCTTGCCATTTAGTATATAGGATTCTTGCTATTTCTAGTTTTAACACTATCCAGAAACGGTATTCAGCAGCTATCAATGCATAATCCGGGAAGTGTGCTCGCCCATTGGCTTTTAATGACCTTAAGGCCTAGATAGGTAATATTTCAAGGAGGGTGATATAGTGGTGGCACCTGTGTCAATATACACAAGCTCTCATTCGGAGTGGATCGATATGCCCCAGTGACTGCACTTAAACAGATTATCTGTGTGGATCTGAATAGTCGTCAATAGTCTCCATATTATAATAGCTTATGACAAGATTGTCAAAACTGCACATCTGTAAATTGTCAGCAAAGCTGGCTGCAAAGGAGTGATATTGGGCGAGTACTTCAAACAATTCTTTTAAGGGTTTGAAATATATTTCTACACTTAGAGTTGATATATTCTATGTGTTTGCTGTAGTTGAGTTTTTTATCAATGTATACTCCTAGGTATTTTATGGAGTCGACTCTCGAGATGGGTCCTGTATCCAATCGGACTACTGGGTTTCTATTATGTGCCAATTTAGAAGAGGCGATGTATTTAGTTTTATCTTTAGAAATATTCAACTTGTGTTCCTAGGCCTAGTCCAACAAAATCTGAGTGCGCTGCTGGGCTTTACCTTCAATATATTTTCTGTTATCAGCATGTATTGCGATGGCTACATCATCTGCGTACGCAACGAGTTTTAGATTTGGCAACCACGCCTTTCGCAGAAGCAAGTACATAGTTGTACTAATTACCTCTTACTTCTTTGTCATATTATTATCACCACAACTGTTAAGCATATGTTTTCCTAATGTTACAAAGTCTTCTACTGGGCAAATACATCCAGTCGGTTCCCCACCTTGGATTTTCTTTTTTACGAGTTGGTCTATATTTTCATTACTGATTATTCCGCCATGCACTTTACACCAAACAAACCTAACTGTTCTGTCGCCGGAGAGTAGTATTTTAAACACCTAGATCGATCTATATAAATTAGGATTATGCATGCTATTTAAAAGATGGAAATAATCTGCCAAGACAAATATATTTACTAAGAGTATAGTTTACCAAAAATTATATTAATTTCTAAAAATATGTTCTGCTAAAATTTACTAACAAAAAGTTACTCGCCCTCACAACAGGTTAAAAAGTTATTGTGAAATTAATAAAAGTAGTTATATTTCCTTTCATTTTCTTGTTTTGTTCAGATAAAGGTAAACATTAATGTCTGTTTATAACCTAAACAGTTTTGTATGTTAAGGTTCAACAACTTAAGCCACGAAGCATTTTGAATGTATTTATTTGACAATGGTAATATATACACCCCTCATTATGGAGCAGTTTGCATGATGTGATCACTCACCTGGTTTTCGTTTTGTTGAAAAAAACGGAGGAAATTGTTTTCTCTTTTTCATTGGCTTTTTTACTGGAGCAGTCTTGTCAACAGAAACTTTGTCTCCATTTTCAAACAATGTATTGTCTTTTGGAGTTGAAGCTTTAGATGTTTGAGTATCTATTCCATGTTCCTTTTTCTTTAACATATTGATCAGTCTGTTATAAAATTAGACAGATAACTTGACAAGTTGTCAACTTAGTGACAAGTTTTGAACTCCAGCTGCCCACTTAACATTGTAAACTTGAAATAGAGTAAAAACGTTGAAAGTACGAATACAACACAAAAGATGTGAGCTTTTCGATTTATTTTAATCAAGATTAAGCAGCACCGAATATGCTTCATTCGATAAACAAACAATGTAATAACACATCATGATTCTTAAAGATAATGAACTGCCCCTAACTTATAATATTCTCCTCACTAATTCAATCTACAAATTTAATGAAAAATTACATGGTCACTTCAAAACGAAACGTGCGCATTTTAGGGCACTTATCGTGATTTTATTTAAAATCGCTTTAACAGGGAAATTTTGCTTTCAAGTGGGAGACCTTTAGGGTCATTTTCAACATAGCAACACCAACCCTTAAGCGGTGGTGCGATCCACCACTAAAACTTTAAATAATGAAGGGGGTCAAATAGCAGATCATTTTAGAGTTGGTGTAAATCGCTTTCAGCTGTGTCTTATTTTTTAATTCGAAACAGTGGGTTCTAAGAAATTGACCCCTAATGGTAAGAAGAGTTTTTTTTTTAATTCGCTATAAATATCGTCGCGTTATGTTGATTTCTTTAATGTGTGTGATAATCATCACTTACAAAAGAGTCAAAGCTGAATTGTGATTGATAATGATTAAATTGGGCTCTTCGATTTCTTTATTTGCGAACAAACCTTAGTGTACGAGTAATTTTCGGTTCATTTGTCCATCAGGTTATTGTTCATTGTGCAGTTATTCAACAAAATGGTTTACTCAAAGACACAGTGTAGAACTTACTTCACTATTTTACGTAAATAATCAACGTGCTTTTTTTGTCTGTAACAAAAATCGAAACGCTGAAAGAAATGAAGCGGTAGAAGTGGCGGTTCTTGTCATGTTGCTTCGAATCACAGAACAAATACGAGACAACTGGCAAGTAAATCTGGTTTTGGGCGAACTGGTATTCAAAACATTTTTAAGGGTCGTAAATTCCACCCATACAAAATCCGCCTTCCACGCGAACTGAATGAAGATGACTTTGCCCGTCGTCTGGGCTTTTGTGAAGTGATAAGTGAACGAGGGGGAAATGTTCCGATTTTTCTTTTAAACACTTGCTTTTTGGATGAGTGTTTATTTTTTCTAAACGGTACCGTGAATCGTTATAATTATCGATACTGGGCCGACTCTAATCTCAGATTATTTTACGACATTCATACACAACACCCGGAAGATCTTGTCCTTTTTTTAACCTGGTAATCTGTCTGCATATATGTACTTTTTTCCCCCTTAGGGCTCATCCGCATATTTGCCGCCACGATAGCACCGCAGCCTTTGGATTATTGTGCATGCCCTTTATCTTTTCTACTCCACCCATTGCAAAATCACTGTGCCTTGAACTAGTCTGCACAGAAATTAGTAAAATGTGGAGTTTTATATTGCTCTGTCTCCGGTCTAGCCTGTCCGTAGATCAGTTGTCTTTTCCGATCCAGAGTTTTACACTCGCATAAGATGTGCTGGGCTGATTCCTCCCCCTCGCCGCAGAGTCTGCATGCCAGGTCCCCCTCGAACCACTCCATTTTATGCAGGTTTTTCTTGACAGCCATGTGCCCCGTTGAGTCCTGTTATGTTCCTGAGCTGTCATCTGCTAAGATTTAGCAGCTGCACAGCTCTGTTTGAACTGGGTTCCTCAATTACTGACTTCCCACGTCTGAGCCCTGGGCAGTCTGCCCAGTAAACCTTATGTTCGTTTTTGGCACAGGACTTAATGGATCCCTGACAGTGCTCTTTGTCACGCCCAGAACCGGTTCTGGTCCCATAAATGGTTCTCCTGATCCTCTCTTCGCGAGACTGTCAGCTTCTTCATTGCCTTTGACTCCTGAGTGAGTATATGTACTTGGAGTTGTTGGAAAACACCATTGATCCAACGTTGACTAACATTATCGAGAATGGTGAGCATTATCTCGAACACCAGTTGGTATTTTAGCAAGATAGAGTTCCTCCACGCTACGATTTGCATGTTCGACAGTATCTGGACCACAGATTTCCAAATCGGTGGGTTCCGAGAAGAGATTCCATAGAATGGCGCACGATCTTTAGATTTATCATCTCTAGATTTCTGTTTGTGGGATTACATAAAAAGTAAAATTTACGTTTTGAATAAAACTTATACTATTCTATGGAGGCTGGCGGTCAAAATTTCTTAAAATTGATAAACTGATATGTAAGTTTTTGATAAATACATAGCTCACTTTTAAAGGTCAATTTATTATAACCCACTGTCTTAAATTTAATAGATAAGGCACCGTTTAAAAGAGATTTCTACCAGCTCTAAAATGATGTGCTGTCATTTAGGATTTTATGGGTGGATCGCACCACTGCTTAAGGGTTGGTGTTGCGATGTTAAAGATAAGCATAAAATTCTCCGTCCTTGAAAGCAAAATTTACTTAAGTACAGATTGGAATCTGTGATGAGCACTGATAAGTACACTTGGAGTACCCATATCACCACAACATGTTATAATGGTTAGAGGTAAATCTGAAGAGGAATTGGAAAATACTCTTTAAGAAGCACTAAATGTAGTGAACGATTGGTGTCGGAGGGAACAGATGTCTGTAAACCCCCGCAAAACCATCATTGTTACATTTACCAGAAGAAGAAGTTTGGACAAATTAAAGTCACCTATTCTTATGGGGGTAACGATTCCATTTATGGAACAAACAAAATATCTGAGGGTTATCCTAAATAAGAAGCTCAACTGGAATGTACAGTTAGAGAATGTAATCCGCGGGGACAAACTGTCCCCGTGGACATGCCGAAGAATATGTGGAAATACCTGGGGAACAAGTCCCCAACAGATGTACTGGCTCTATGCAGTGATTATTTTACTGATGATAACATATGGAGCCATAGTATTGTGGCCTAAGGCAGTGGTATCGCGAGGGCCAAACTGGCTCAGCTACAGAGACAAGTTTGTCTGATGATAACGGACGCGATAAGCACCGCTCCATCAGCCGCTCTGAAGGTCCTCCTAAACATTCCGCCTCTTCACATTTGGTTGGAGAGGAAGGCTAGGTGGACAACGTACAGATTAAAAATAACGGCCGACAGCATGCCGAAGGAACTCAGTCTGGGAGGGTCCGGATTCCTCGATGACATTGAGAGTCATGAGGTTCTGGGAATGATCATACTTGATGCCTATAAAGATCAGCAGAGCTCTACCTTTCAAGACCGTCCCTCCGGAAAGGTAGCACTGGGAACAAAACCAAACGACCCTATTGAGGGCCGATCTCTTCTGGTATACTGACGGCTCCAAAACCGATAGGAGGACAGGAGCCGACGCATATGAGAACAACACCGATGCTACATTATCAATTAGCTTTGGGAAGTGCGCAGCCATACACCAGGGGGAAGTGTATGCCATCGAGATGTGTGCAAGTGAAATTATACAAAACCAGTGCACACACAAATCGATAAAAATATACTCAGATAGCCAAGCTGCTATAAAGGCACTTGGTTTCTACCGTTGCAATTCAAAAACAGTATGGAGGTGTAAATCTGCCCTCAACAAACTGGGCAGCTGTAATAAGGTGTCGCTGGTCTGGATACCGGTTCACTCCGACCATGATGGCAATGTAGCGCCGACGCGCTTGCCGGGGGTGGTTCCCAGAAGGACTTTATCGGATCAGAACCTGTGCTGGGGATTCCATCATGCACAGCAAAACGCATCTTAATAGAATGACAATCCAGCAATGGCAAAATCTGCCAAGATTAGCTCACTCTAAGGCCTTCATAAATAGCCTGCCATAGTCAAGAGCTAAAAAACTTCTAGAGTTAAACAGACAACAACTGACTACTCTAGTTGGCCTGCATTGGTGTCGGTCACGAAACTGAGTGCCGGCTGTGTATGGAGAGTGGCAAAACAGCAGAGTACGTGCTGTTTCCTGTCCGGCTGCGGACAGGACAAGACACCTGCTCTTTGGCAAGACAAAGCTTGCACCAGAAGATCTGGATCAACATTCGCCCACAAAGATTATTGAACTCTGCAGGAAGCTGGCTTTGTTGGACGAAATATAAGACTTTGAGGCGTGAGCCACAATATACTTTAAGGTCGCAGTGGAGGGACCGTTATGGCCACTCACAATTTAACCTAACCTAACCTACTTACTTTAATTTATTTAAACTTTTTACTATTTTGGAGAGTGACTCCTTATAGCGTCCACCTTCTTTCAAAGCTAAAATACAAGAGAGTTTGTCAACTATTTTCATCTCATAATTCCGAATTTTATTTCCAAAGCATTCTCTTTACGTTTATTCCTTGTTTATTCAACTGTCACAGATCGCTTCGAATCTTCGCTCGTGCGTCCACGCTCGTTTAATCTTGACATATTGTGACATTCATGTCAAAGTTATAAATACTTAACAAATTTCAACTTTACATGCAAATTTTTAGGTCTTTAGTTTATTACATCATTAAACCATGACTGTTATCAAAAATCTAACTCTTGATGAGCGGTAAGCTATGAATTACATATTTATTTCAACTGGATTGAGTTTAATATGACTGTTTTTAAAAAACGTCAGTGCCCTTGAAAGCTTTGAAAAATTATTACATTTTATAAATGTTATAAGAATTGATTCAATCTGCTGGTTTTAAATGCCTGAAATTACATGATTTAACTTGTTTTAGTATTGGTTTTATATATATCACCCCTTTTATAAGCTTTGTGTGATAGATTTATCTCACATCAAAAATTTTGTTCACTTTTAACAGTCACAAAAATGATCTATAGAACTTAAATTAAAACTTAACCAGATAAAGATTTTGATTATTTGTGCAGTTCAAAAACACTGTGTATATCATTTTCACTTTAATTGTCATAAAACGTGTGCCATGTTTACCTTTGAACTTTGAAAGTGCATATATATTTGTGACCTTAACCTAGTTCTTTTCCAATTTTAGCGTTCATATTTAATTAAAAGTTTTATAACTTGGTTATATTTAAATTACAAACAAATTTATTATGACTATTTATTTGAGAAACCCCCTTTTCATTCATTTGAACGTTAAATTGTTTTAGTTCCATGCTGCACTCAGCATTCACTTAATATTTACTTTTTCAGTCCTATATATTGATTTTAATTATCTTTTTCATTTTGTTCTCAGCTCTCCAACTACCCCATATGAACCTTCAAATTGCAATAACAGTTTTGAATTCTGGGAATCAGATATTTTCAATGCCCTTAAAATGGCTAGATCTCCCTTTCTAAAATCTTGTTTTAATTAGTGTTTTATTACGAATTTTTTTAATATATTTTTCACCCCCTTCTTGTATTTATTTTGTTCACTTTCTCTGCAACTTGTTCATATGATAGTTTATTTTGACCTATCCAATTTCTGTCAGGACTGATTTTCTTAAAAAGAAATATAGGTGCTTCTACCGTTATTGTATGCGGACTGTTATCGATAATTTTCTCAATTATATCGGGATTATTTTGGCATCCCCTATGATCGTTATGCACCATCATTCTAAGATATTTTAAAATTTCTTGTATATGTCGTTCTGAAATGTTTGACTGAGGATGGCCAGTACTTGTAAAATTTATGTTTAAATTGGAAATACGTTGCATTATCTACTATAAATGTTTCTGGGGTCCCACAACTTTTAAAATATTCTTTCATGTACCTTTGTATATTTTTAAAATTTGTTCGTTTACAAGGATATATTTGAATGAATTTTGAAAAATCGTCGTTGATAATTAGTATATTTTTGTTTTATTTCCAACTGGCCACAAGGCCTGTAAGAAAAGCCATGACTTATATTTCTGATGGCCTTGTCGTTATAATTCATTTAGGATAATTTTGATTTTTATTTGTTTTCCACTCTCCTAACTGGCATCTTACATGTTCTTGTTACGTGTTTAGTGATTTTGTAATCGTTTGTGGATATATAATTTTCCCGAAACAATAGCCATGTCTTTCTTGTTCCCAGGTGACCATTTTTTATGCAAATTTTCCAAAATTTCTTTTGCCAACCCATTTGTGATCAATATATTCATCATAATCTCCTGATTCTTTCATGTATATACTTTATATTAGTTTCGCTCCTCGTTTTTCCTTTTCATTTAAATTTACTTGATCACTAAATACATTTTCTAGTGAAGATAAACCCATTGCTTAAAAATATTTACGTCTATAAAAAAATTATAGACGAAATGAAAAAGGTTCAGATGAACCTTTTTTATTTCGTCTATTTTATCTCCGCCTTCCGTAGTCAGAGCGTCTGCTATTATATTTAATTTTCTCTTAATGTATTTAATTTTAAAATTACATTCTTGCAACAGCAGTGTCCATCTATGAACTTTATTGTCCATAAGCTTACTGTTCATTATCTTGATTAATGGTGCATGATCGGTCTCAATAATAAACTCGTTGCCCAATAGATAAATTTTTAATTTTGCGACACAAAATATAATACTAGCCAATTTTAGTTCAGTCACTCTGTAATTTTTCTCATGCTTTTTGGTTACTCTTAATATGAGGCATATAGGTACTTCCATATCCTGTACCTTTTGCAATAAAACCCTAGCAAACCGATTTCTCGATGCATCAGTTCGCAATACAAAAGTTTTCTCATAATCCGGATGAATATCTCTAAATTTTTAGTGAAATTTTGTTTAACACTTATAAATGCTTCTTCCTGTTCATTCTTTACACCAGTTCCATCTTATATTCTTTTTCAAAAGTTCTACCAGTGGTAGTATTTTATTTGACAAGTCTGGGATGTCTTTTAAAGTAGTTTTGAATTCCGAAAAAGTCCCTCAAAGTTTTTTAGTTTTAAGGACGACTATATTTTAAAATTGATTCGATTCTTTGCTCATCCATTTTAACCCCTTTTTGGTCTAGTTTATATCCCAAATATTTTATTTTTGTGTTTTACAAAACTGACACTTCTCTTTGTTTAATTTTAAGCCCTCATTATCTAAAATTTTCAAGACTATGTCGATATGTTTTAAATGATCGTCCATGTTTTCCGAATAAATTAAGATGTCATCCACGTAGTAAAGTACGAACTCTTCATACTCGTCTAGTATTTTATGTAAAGCTTTGACCAAAGCTACACACGCCAACTGTAATCCGAAGGGTGTAACTGTAAAAGGATATATAGACCCATCTATTATGAAACCTGTATAATCCCTGCATAATTTTTCTAAATGAATCAGCCAAAAACTATGTTTTAAGTCTAACTTTGTAAAAATATTTGCACCCGTTATTCTACCAAATATGGTTTCAGTGCCTCATATTGTGGAATCGTTAATTTGTTTATATTTCTTGCATCCAAACACAATCTAATTCCCCCATCTGCCTTTTTTACTACTACTATGGGCTTAATATATGGTGTATCATCTTTCCATGACACCCTGTTCTAACATTTTGTCAACCTCTTTTGCTACCTCTTTTAGATATCGATACGGAATAGGATAATTTTTCGGTTTAAAATTTTCAGTATTTTTAACAACAATTTTATGTACATGGCGACTCGCTATTCTTCTACTATTATCAAACAGACCCCTATATTTATATAATAACTTTACAATATTATTTTCTATATTTTTCTTATATATATATATATATATATATATATATATATATATATATATATATATATATATATATATATATATATATATATATATATATATATATATTCTTCAATAGCATGCTCGAACTCGTTGGATCGCGCATACTCTATATTATTCTTCTTCTTTATACTCTTCGCTACACCATCTTTATTTCTACTACGTTCAGTTCGTAACTAATAACCACATTTTTAGTGAATTTTCGTAGAAAAAATTCACTAATGGGGAGATCCCGACTTTTGAATTTTGAAAAAATTTTTGCAAATGAGCGCGAACTAGGACCCCTAGAACCCATATCCAGGGTTAGTTTCAATTTTTATATGTTTATATATATATATATATATATATATATATATATATATATATATATATATATATATATATATATATATATATATATATATATATATATATATATATATATTTATATATTTATATATTATATATATATATATATATATATATATATATATATATATATATATATATATATATATATATATATTTTATGTCAACAACACACCACGAGGGCTTACAGCCTAAATACTATCGTACCGTGGGTGTTGACAAGGAGGAAAGAGGCAGCTTGTTAATTCTGGACTTGAAGGTTTGGAGGTTCGGAGGAGAAGGAAAAACATGTGCCGGCAAGGAATTCCACAACTTGGAAGTCCTCGGGACAAAAGAGCGGGCATAACAAGATGTTCTATGTCTGGTGACCTGGACATTAAAAGGGTGCATTCGCTCTGTTCCCCTGGTAGATCTGCTGGGGGCAGCAGGTGGGGGAATTATGGAGGAAAGCTCCTCTGAGCAGTGCCCGTGCAGATATCTATAAAAGAGAGAGAGGTCACCAACGGCACGTCGGTGGGCAAGGGATGGAAGCCTTTTGGTGAGGGTAGGGTCACCGATGAGACGTATAGCTCTCTTTTGAATGGAGTCCAGGATAGCGAGTGTAGAAGCGGCAGCTGCACCCCAGATGTGGGAGCAGTATTCGAGGTTTGGCCTTATTTGTGAAGTGTATAAGGTATAGAGATTAGTTGGTGAAAAGTATTTGCGAGCCCGGAAGAGGAAACCCAATTTCTTAGCAGCCGCTTCTGCAATTGATGTAACATGTTGGTGCCAATTAAGATTTCGATCCACAGAAATGCCAACAAGAGAGAAGGACTCATTACTTTGAATAACTTGGTTGTTCATTGTGATGGGTCTAGGGCTGCTGTATCTCTTGTGAGAAAGAAAGCAAGACTTAGTTTTGGTGGGGTTGAATTGTACAAGATTTCTACTTCCCCAGTCTAATATTTTTTGGAGGTCCACGGAGACAGAACCCTCCATGAGTCTGCGATCCTCATCTAATTGGGCTAAAGAGACAGGCTTAGAATATTGTATATTTGAGTGGAGGGTGCTGTCGTCCGCGTAACTGTGAACTGGGTTGGATGTGCTAGAGAGGAGGTCATTGATGTGGAGAAGAAACAAAGTAGGGGCTAAAGCTGAACCTTGAGGAACTCCTGCATTAATTGGATACAGTTTAGAGGAATGGCCATCCACAACAACAGATATGCTCCTGTTGGAGAGGAAATTTGCTGTCCAGGTACAAAGTTTTGGTGGTAGGCCATAGGCCGGTAGTTTATTAAGCAGCGCTGCGTGCCAGACCTGGTCGAATGCTTTGGATATGTCTAGAGCAACAATCTGGGATTCACCGTGTTGTTCCATAGACTTGTTCCAAGAATGGGTGACAAAGGAAAGGAGGTCGGCAGTCGATCTGCGCTGCCGGAATCCATACTGCCTGTCGTGGATTAGACTGTGTTTTTCAAGGAATTTTAGTAGTTCGGTGTTTATATACTTTTCCATCACTTTAGAGATGACTGAAAGGAGAGAAATAGGCCTGTAGTTGCTAGGAAGCGCTTTGGATCCTTTTTTGGGGATGGATTGTACTCGAGCAGTTTTCCAGTTACTAGGGAATATGCCTTTATTGTAAGATATCTGAAACAGACGAGTCAGGACAGGAGCAAGTTCTGGTGCGCATTTTTTGAGAACAATTGCTGGGATCTCGTCAAGGCCAGAGGCTTTCCTGGTATTAAGAGAAGAGAGCATCTTTCGTACCTTTTTAGTTTTGAAAATGATATCAGTCATTTTATGCGCGAAATTGGGGACTGTTGGTGGTTGAACATTTGGAGGTGGGTTGAGAATAGAATTTCCGGCGAACAACGAAGCAAAAAGTTCAGCCTTGCCCAGGGCGGTAGAAACAATTTCATCCCCTGAGACAAGAGGTGGGAACGTGCTCTTGCAGAAATTATTCCCAATAGACTTAGCAAGAGTCCAGAAGGGTTTGCCGCCGTTGGAGCTTGAGAGGACTTTGTTTTTGATTTGGTTATTAAACGAGTTTTTTGTCTCAGAAAGAATGCGGACATGCGGACGCATTCTTGCGTCGTTGAATGCTTGACGATTTTCTTGACTGGGATTGTGTAGAAGCGTTTTGTGAGCTTTGACCTTTTCAAGTCTGGCCTTGTCACAGGATTTAGAGAACCAGGGTTTTTGAGTGGCTGAAGAGGTTTTCTGTGTACGTGGAATAAATAATTCCATGCCAGCTTGGACAATTTCGGTGACGTTTTGTGAGATATCAGAGGGGTCAGGATGAGAGAAGCAGACAGACGCCCATGGAAATGAGGAAAAGTAATCCCGCATTTCGTCCCAGTTTGCGGAGTTGTAGTGCCAAACGATACGTGGGTGTGATGACTGTGTGACCTCGGGTTGCATTGCACAGGAAGCAGTGACCATGCCGTGGTCTGAGCGACCAAGGGGGGCGGTGACTGATATCTTATAGCATTCAGGGTTTGTAGTAAGAAGGAGATCCAAGGGATTTGAGCTCTGTGTTGGGATACGAGGAAAGTAAGTAGGTTGCTGAACCATATTGGCCAAAGAATTGCTGACTGCAAAGGCCTCCGCTGCTCTCCCTTGTGGATCGGTTTTTGAAGATCCTAGCCATTCCTTATTATGGACATTGAAGTCGCCAAGAATAGTGACCTCGGAGGAAGGATATTCAGAAATCAGATAGTCGGTTTTTTCAGAAAGGTAGTCAAAGAGCTGGACAAAGTTGTTGTCAAAAGGTGACCGGTAAATGCAACAGATGAATTTAGTTGCTGCCCTGAGAGAGAGTTTTATCCATAGTATGTCTTTTCTTTCAGCTTCTAAATTGGGAAGTCTGGTGCAGGGTAGATTGCTACGGACGTATGCGCACACGCCTCCATGCAATCTAAAGGCAGTAAGGAGCTCATACCCCGGGAAATTAAGGTGATTAGTGGCTGTTTTGGCACTGATTTGGGTTTCGGTGAGGAAGAGGAGTTGGGGCCTGTTAGCCTGGAGGAAATGGTGGACGGAGTTCAGGTTAGAATTTAGGCCACATATATTCGAAAAGGATATGTTAAATCTTGATGTTGGCGCCCCCTGTACACCCCTCTCCCGGAGATCCGAATGGAGGGGTATTTTACCTCCGGAATATTTTATACAAGGAGGAGCCATCATCATTTTTGCTTATAAGGGAAACCGACTCATACACCAGAACCGGAAACGTCCGTTGGGACTTCACCGGCCCCTTGATGTATGGGGTGGTACCTCCTCGGGCGTGAAAAAATCCTTTACTATTACATAAAGGAAAATTCCACTACCACCTGCTATGGATTGGATTGGATCAATGTCTACCCCTTTAAAAATAAGATTAATAAAGGGACTATCAATTGTCCAGTGTATATATATATGTATCACACCGATAACTCAAAAAATAATGGGCCGATTTTGATAAAATTTGGCATGTACGTTTCTTTTGTAAATAGCTTGGATAAGTTCGTAAGTCAGGAAAATCGGAGGAGGTTTTCCGGGAAAATTTTGAGTTTTCATTCGAAAAAATTCTTATCTCAAAAAGTAATAAGCCGATTTTAATAAAATTTGGCATGTACCTTCCTTTTGTAAATGGCCTTGACAAGTTTGTTATCCAGGAAAATCAAACGAGGTTTTCCGGGAAAATTTTGATTTTCATTCAAAAAAAATTTTTATCTCAAAGAATAATGGGCCTATTTTGATAAAATTTGGCATGTACCTTCCTTTTGTAAATGTCTTTAATAGGTTCGTTAATCAGAAAAATCGGACGAGGTTTTCCGGAAAAATTTTGAGTTTTCATTTGAAAAAAATTTTTATCTTAAAAAATAAAAACTCTATGATAACCAAATTTGGTAGGTAGGTTTACGATATAAAAAGTAAACTATACACCAAAATTTAGATTTCTATGTTACAAGAAAAAAAGTTATAACAAAATATTTTGTGCCAGATCATTTTTATGAAAATTCACTACCATAACGCACTTGCTGCGTCTTCGACTTTTTTCACTAAATTTATCCGATTCTATTATGATATCGTAATCCATATTTTCTACAATTAGTAAATTGACATTTATCCCCTAGTTGGCACTTTCGTTCAGTATTAATTTTACCATAATGACTTGAGATACCTCACAGATTTTTCTGCCCTTGGCATTTACTAAAGATATTTTTGGAATTCTGTATATATATATATATATATATATATATATATATATATATATATATATATATATATATATATATATATATATATATTTATTTATATAGTTATTTAGTTTAAATTTCTCCACTAATTCTTGGTTTATCAATGAGGCTTCAGAGCCAGTATCAATTAAAATCTTGACTTTATTTTCATTATTATTAACGATTGATTCTATAAATACTAAATTAACTTCATTTTCCTGTAAATCTAGTTTTGATAAATTTATAAATTTTCATGGGTGACTATAGTTTATTATATTATTTATTTTACATGCGCTTTTTTCTAAAAATTTTGTTAAGGATTGTTTTCCTGTGTATTATAATTTGTTTTTCTTGATGGTTATTTTCTTGTCTACATCTGATTTGATTAAATTGTTGCTCCTGGTCGGCATTTGGTTCATTATTTTCTGGAGTACCTGCTACTTCCCATGGATTATTCTGTTTGGTATTTCTCGACTCTGAATTTTGATAATATGTCTTTCTATATCGATTATAGTTCTCACTTCTATTCGTATTATTATTATTATTATTATTATTATTATTATTATTATTATTATTATTATTATTATTATTATTATTATTATTATTATTATTATTATTATTATTATTATTATTATTATTATTATTATTATTATTATTATTATTATTATTATTATTATTATTATTATTATTACTATTATTATTATTACGGTTCTCATTATTCTTAGCGTAATTTTGGGTATTTCGTCCAGGATTTTTCTCTCTGTTGTAACTATTATTATTTTGGTTATTATAAGTATTGTTTCTTTGGTAATTATTATTGTTATAGTTTGGATAGTTATGATTTCTATTTTCGTTTCCAGGGTTGTTTCTATAATTTTCATTATTATAGGTATTTTGTCGATGATTTAGGTTATTTATATTTTGATTATGATTTTGATGGTTATTCTATTATTTTGGTTCTCGTTGTCATACCTAGGATTTCTGTATCCTTGTCCAGTATTTCTGCCATAATTTTGGTTGTCAGCACTCCCCTTGACTTTAAAACTATAAGTATTTTGTGCAGACACCATTGTTCTCTCTATACGTATTAAAATAGTTTAAAAGCTTGTCCATATTGTATATATTTTTTATGGCAATGGGTTCTGCCACACTTAGAAGGAAATGTCGGGAAATATATAACACGATTTCCTCGACTCGCATTTTGGGTTCAAGAAACTGGGATTGATTGTATATTATTAAAGCACAGTTTACCATGGAAACCTTCCAGCGTGGAGCATGTTTCCCAAAGTACAGTATTTCTTTAAACTGAGCTTGTACAGCTTCTCCCCAGAAATGGTTCATAAATGTCAGCTCAAAATACTCTATATCTTCCAATTCTGCCTCTTTACTGACATACCAGAGCAAATGTTCATCCGTTAACATAGCCCTAATAATTCATTTTATTTCTTCAAAGACAGTCATATACTTTATGTTGTTTTTGAGCGATTTTGTGAATATACAAGGGTGAATTTTACCGGCTTCTCCTAAAAATTTGATATTTAGGTCAATATTTGGACCACATTTGCATGTTCTTCAAATAATTTTGCAGCTCTTTGACGTTATTAATATTTATGGCCCACATACCTACGTCAATTTGGTCAATTTTATTGTTTTGTAGGTAGACCACTTCCCCTATTTCTTGTATGATATTATCACACCTTGTTTTAGCCTCATTGTGTACATATTTGGTGTTTGTTTGGATTACGTCTTGTTCCGCTTTTCTAGCTGCCTTTTTGATTTGTATTTTTAAAGCCATCTCAAGCATTACTTCGTCCTTGGTGTCTTGGATTCCTACGATAATCTTTTCCATGTGGATGTCATGATTATTTTTTATATCTTCGATTCTCGTGAACAATTTATCTTCAGTTTCTACAATCATTTTATTTAGTTCTTCTTTAATTTCGACCATCTCTTGTGAGGTTTTTCAATTTTATTTTCTATTCTCTTCAAATTTTGGGTAATTTCTTGCTTATTTTCTTCAAATTAATACTGCATATTTGTTTTTAAGTCTTCAAAATTTTTATTACTTTCGTTAGTTAACTTTTTATTCAACTCTTCTAAATTTTTCCTATTTTCTTCTTTCATTTTTATTTTGTTTTGTTTAAATTTATTCTAAATGTTTTGTATACTCTTTTTCAAGTCTTTATAATTTTTCTTATTTTCATTTCTTTTAAATTTGCAAAACCGCCATTATTATTTCCATCATTTTCTCCTGCTCTATTTTTTGTTTTTCTGGCTCTTGGACCACTTCCTATATTACTTCCACCATTTCTTCTATTTAAACCTCTTTCTCTGCTTCTTGTCCTATTATTTCTTCCTGAGAAACTTTTTCTGCCGGTTCTATGATTTCTTCTGTAGTTCTTTCTTTTTTGAAGTGTTTTTCGTAAGAAGTATCACGAACGACTCTTCCTACCTCCCTGTTTCACACTTTGATCGTGTTTATTACCACGTGTAGGCATGTTTCTTTTTCGTTATTAGCTTTTGTATTTATATAAAAATTGTATTTTTAATTTTTTTTAACTAGCATATATGTTTGGTCGAGCTTTTTATAGCCCTCGCGTCTAGGCACTAATTATATAGATAATGGGGAAGATATAAAGGAGTATTTATTTATATCTAATTTATTGAATGTGGTATAAATGTTATAAACATCCTGTATATTATTTATGTTAAATTATGTTGAATTATTAATGATTTGATATGATTTAAATTATGATATGTTATTTTAATTTGGTAAGGTATGTATATAATATGTATTATGATATATTTGGTATATTTGAAACACCCTGTATGTTAGATTTTATGTATATAATGTGATTTTAAGTAAATAAATAAATAAATATGTTTGTTTTTCTATATATAGGTGTCCCACGTAGAACTTCCATTAGCCGTTTCTGAAGTAAGGCTCAACATTGAATTCTGAAAATTCATGCACGTGGGTTTCTCAAAATTTTCAGTTCACTGAAAGTATTGACGTTAGTATGGAACTTCCGGTTATACCGGAAGTAGACGTCAACTTTCTTATTTCAAATGGAAGATGATGTTTTTTATTCCGGATCTAGATTGTTCGTTAATTTTTATGGTAGGTTTTGCAAACATGTTATGTCACCTTTTTAACCATTTTAGAGATATTTGACTTTTTTCAAAAATTTCTTAAAAAACATTGTCACATTTAAAAACTTGTATCTCTCTTATTTTTCAATCTGAAGAGTGGAAATGTTAAAGTGCAAATTCTAAAATGCGACAGAATATTTGAAATTTTGTAAAGCTAGTACAAGTTCGACAGAGTGTCCGAAATAGACCGGTTAATCGTGACAACTTTAAAACCTAATAATTCTCTTATTTTAAATAGAACACCCTATATTTTATAAAGTTAGTTCATGCACTTTTTATTGTTATTTCGATTGGTATCAGAATTCCGTATACTTAAGTCCCGCCGATTTGAAGATATTTAAACATTATTTGCGATAAGAAATAATTATTAGTCAGTTTATCAGGTTGCCTATGAGATGAAAATTTTAAACGTCATCTTCCGGCATAAGTAAAGTATGCGACGACTTTTGAATATAACTTTTATTTACGAAGAGTATAATCGTGTGGTTGCAAAGAGATTTCCACATAAACACAGATTAACTCCTTACATGATCAGAATACTACTAAAAAAATTCTAAGAATGGAGTGTTTCGTCCAAAATGTCATGAGAGTAAAGCATTATTAAGGAGCAAAGAGATATGTGTGTTATTACTTTACAGTAAATGTTCGAAATTTGACCGTTCACCTCGAGGCACATTTGTGATAAGAAATAATTATCAGTCAGTTTATCAGGTTGCCTAGGAGACGAAAAGTTTAAAGTCATCTTCCGACAGTAAACTTAATGGTTGTACTGTAAGGTAGCTCTGTCAATTGTGTTTTAATAAAAGAGAGTATTTTCCACAATAATGGCACACTTTAATTACTCAAACGATGACTTTTTGAATTTAACTATTATTTACGGGGAGTTTTAATCGAATTGTTAGCAGAAAATGCCATGTGTTTGCAAAGATATTTCCAGATACACATAGACCAACTCCTGACATGATCACAAGACTATTGGAAAATTGTTCTAAGAATGGAACGTTTCGCTCAGAAGGTAATGAAAATAAACCGTTATTGGACAATGAAGAGATACAAATAAATGTTTTGGCATTTTTTACTGCTTATCCGCATGCGTCAATCATAGACTGCAGTAAAAATTTGCATCTTTCAAGAGGAACTATTCACAGAATTCAAAAAGTTAACAAATGGACACCATTTTCGTTCACTTTAATACACCATTTAGAACCTGGGGATTTTTCCCGGCGTGTAGTATTCTTTTGAAAACTCAAGAAAATGAAAATTTCAGAAAAATTATATGGTGCAATGAGCCAAAATTTTCGAAGAGGGGCATGTTCAATCTTCCTCACATTACTAGAGAACGAAATTTCCAGCACTGTTAGAGTTTCAATATACTTTGCGGAGTAAAATACAATAGAATTTTCGCCCTTAAAATTTATGATGAGAACTTAACAGGTTGGTACCAATAATATTAAGCAATACTGAATTTCATTTGCGTATTAGCACATTATGTTACTAAAATATTTATTAGACTCGCTGAAACTAAATTTGAAAATATAACCCTTTTATTCATATCAGTAATAACGGTAAGATTAAAAAAAGGTAAGAACGAATTCTAAACGTGCAGTATTCACAGGTCCTGGATA
Organism: Tillus elongatus; assembly: GCA_964006375.1. Taxonomy (NCBI): domain Eukaryota; kingdom Metazoa; phylum Arthropoda; class Insecta; order Coleoptera; family Cleridae; genus Tillus; species Tillus elongatus. Next base: position 152,390,039 of record OZ023262.1, read on the forward strand.
TTGTCGCATTGTGCAGCAAGTAAGAATACCAGCGCCGAACTCCTTGCATGAACACGAAGCTGCAGAAGTTTCGTATCAACACGATGGAGCTCCACCACACAACTCACAGATAGTAAGCGACCTACTCCAGGAGACATTTGAAGACAGATGGATAGCTAACTGTGGTCCTCATCGTTGGCCAGCCGGCTAACCAGACTTGACTTCACTAGATGTTAATATCTGAGGGTGCATTAAGAACAAAGTTTACCAGCAACCACTTGCTACAAAACAAGATATGATAGCTAGAGTGTTAGAGGCCTTCAACGCAATTGAGCAAGATTACCTTTGTCGAGCCACGGGTACCATAATTAAAAGAGCCATCAAATGCTTCGAAGTGAACGATGAAAATTTCGAACATTTATTGTGAAGTGATCACACACAAATCTCTTTTGTTTTCTAATAAAGCTTTACTCTTATCAAATTTTGGACGAAACACTCCATTCTAGAATTATTTTAGTAGTATTCTGATCATGTAAGGAGTTGATCTGTTTATGTGGAAATGTCTTTGCAACCACACGACATCTTGTGATAGAAATTCGATTATACTCCTCGTAAATAAAAGTTATATTCAAAAGTTGTCGCATATTTTACTTATGATGACGTTTAAAATTTTCATCTCATAGGCAACCTGATAAACTGACTGTGGTACACTAGTATTGACAATAACACACAATGTTCTATAGTCACAATATAGTTTTATTAATATATATATAAATGCCTTGATTACACAGTGAGTTATTCTGTATCTTAACTAGGCCGCGTTACATTCAACAATGAATCTCCTTTCCCAACGTTCGTGCTTCGTTCTCAGTCCACGTTATCTCTTGGTGAATCATTATGCTCCGTAACCGGTCGCCACAATCCCTCCTTTTTCTTCAGCTTCAGTGGTGGTATCCTTGTAGGTGTGATGTCGTCCTCGTGCTCGATAACGGAGCGACCGGCTGGTGTGGAATGGTTGGAGGCGGCGTGATCAGTTGAAGAGCTAGTTGGGACAAAAGTTAAATGTTTAAAATATTCTGCTGATTCTCCCGGTACTTTTTTTACATGTGTCGTGTGGCGTTTAAATGTTTTCCCATCTTTATTTAGCGTAACTTCATTCCCTTTTCTTTCTATCACTTCATACTCTTCGTCGCGAAATCTACCCTCTAGTTTATTTGCCCTCGCCATGTTCTGTACTATTACTTTATCCCCCGGCTGTATATCGCACTCTTTTGACCTTCTAACCTTATCTTCTCTATCCTTTCCTTTTTGCTTCATAATCATATCATTGTCTTTGGCTTCTTGATCGCCCTCGCTCTTTACAAGGTCGGATATAGAAGGAATTTTGTCACGAATATTTCTACCCAATAGTAGCTGTGACGGCGACTTTCCTGTTGTTCCGTGTGGTGTGACATTGTACATCAAAATGAAGTTTCTTATTTCGGTTCGATAGTCTCTTTTATTAGCATGCGCAATTTGAAGTCTCTTTAGTATTGACTTATTTGCATTTTCGACTTCGCCATTGGCTTGGGGCCAATACGGTGGAGTTCGTATTAGCTCAATGTTGTGACTGTTACAAAAATCTACAAATTCTCGGCTCACAAATTGTCTCCCGTTATCTGCTCTGATGCGCCTTGGGAAACCCAGTCTTGAAAACATCTCTGTTAAATGGTCGATGATTATGGATGATGTTGTGGATTTTAGAAATTTGATCTCTTGATATCTGGAGTAATAATCGATTATAACCAGTACCATATCTCCGTTTGGCAGAGGCCCCATCAGGTCTATGGCCAGACATTGCCAAGGCTCTTCTGGAAACTTGTGGCGTGACATCGGAGGTGGTTTGTTAGGCTGTGATACCAAGAGACAGTCTCGGCATTTTTTTACGAATTGTTCCGTATGTCGATCTAACAATGGCCACCAAACCTTTGCACGCAGACGCCTTTTCATGACTGTTTCTCCAGGGTGCCCTTCATGCGCTAGTTCTAAGACTCGGTTTATTAACGATTGGGGAATCACGAGACGATTACTTCTCAACAGGACTGAATCCATAGATGATAGCTCTGATTTGAACGGGGAGTATATGTTTTTATCTGCAGTGGGCCAAGAGTTGTTATTAAGTTTGTTTATTGCTTCTGTTATTTCTTTATCTATCCTGCTTTCCGCAATAACTTGTGATATCTTCAACGCTTTGGGTGTGCTTCTTTCTATCACTGAGAAAATGTGTCTTTCGGTTCCAGCATCAAATGACTTTTCGTTTTCTAACTTGCAGAGCCTTGAAACTGAATCTGCAATGTTAAGTTTACCCGGTTGATACTTAACTTTAAATTTAAAGGCTTGTAGTCTAAGTAGCCATCTCTCGATGCGAGCCGGCGGTTTTGATGTTGGTCTAAATATAGTTTCAAGAGGTTTGTGGTCCGTAACGAGTTCGAATTCTAGTCCTGCTAAATATAAATGAAACCGTTCTACTCCCCATACCAAAGCTAAACTTTCTTTTTCTGTCTGTGAGTAGCGTCTTTCAACGTCCGACAGACTTTTACATGCGAATGAGATTACTTTAGGGTTATCCTGCTTATCCAGCTGCAGCAAAACTGCTCCTAGAGCTACAGGACTGGCATCTGCAATAAGCCGGGTACGCCGCTGTGGGTCAAAATATGCTAATGTTGGGAGCTCGGCTAAGTAACCCTTAAGCGTATTGAAGTGCTGTTGGTGAATATCCGTCCATACGAATTTCTCATTAATTTTCGTTAATTGGCGCAAAGGCTCTGTTGTCGTTCCTAGATCGGGAATAAACTTTCCGAGGTATGTCACCAAGCCCGAAAAGCTACGTACTTCTTCTTTATTTTCCGGTGGACGAAAATCTAAAATGGCTTTTACTTTCCTCTTGTCGGCATCTATACCTCTGTTAGATATCTTGTGACCCAAAAAGTCTTATTCTTGCACCTTTATTCGGCACTTTGTTTTGTTTAGTGCAACATTGTTTTCCTTGAGGACATTTAGAACCTCCTTAACACATGTGTCGTGTTCTAATTCAGAAGATCCAAATATAATTATGTCATCTAAATAATTTAAGCAATTTTTACACGATGATAGCATCCCTTCAAATATTCGCTGGAATATTTCGGGTGCCGAATTGACTCCAAACATCAACCGTTTATATCGGAACATTCCTTTGTGAGTAATGAATGTTGTAATAGGACGACTATCTGGGTGTAACTCAAGTTGGTGATAGGCGTTTAACAAATCGAGGCGTGAAAAATAGTTTGCATTTCTGAGCTTAGTTAAGAAGGAGTCAAATGTCGGCAAAGGGTAGTTCTCTCTTTGGATAGCTTCGTTTGCTCTACGCATATCAACGCAGATTCGAATGTCTCCGCTGGACTTAAAAATAACAACTACCGGTGATATCCAGGCGCTAGGTTCCATTACTCTTTCAATTATGTCATTTTGTAAGGCCTCGTTCAGCTTGTCTTCGACCTGTGATTCGACTGCGACTGGAACTCTTCTTACTGGTTGTTGTACGGGTTTTACGTATGGGTCTATGCATAGTTTTACTAAAACATCTTTTACTTTGGAAAACGGGGTTGTTTTCTCTATTTTATTTACATTAAGTCCTAACTTTAATATTCCCAATTCCTTGGCTGTATCTTTTCCCACTATGGAAATGTCTCCATTTGTTACCACATAAAAAGTTGTAATGAGCTCACGTTCACCTGGGATGTTAATTGTTGTTGTCAATCTGTATTTAATTTCGAGTGACCTACTAGTGCCATATGGTTTTAGCGAATCCGTATTCTTTGTGGTAAGATCCCAAATAATTGCGTTATGTGAAGAAAGTGATTCCCAGTCAGTTCCTCTTATTATGTTGGCCTTTGACCCCGAATCTATAAGCAATACTAATTCAACTCCACCTACTAAACATTTCACCAAGTCGTCGTACGAATCATCTTGGTTGGACTGCTTTGCTTTATGGACACTAAAACAGTCAAAATTATTGCTGTCATTTCCTGTTGGGTCCGCTTCCGTTTCTTCAGTATCCACAAAATTTACCCCCGATCTAAATCGTTTACCACCTCGGGGAAACTTGGACTGGAATGGTCTTTTAGGTGTTTCGCACGTTCTACAACAGATAGCAAAATGACCTTGAAAGCCACACTTTCGACATTTGACTTCTTGGGCCGGGCATACTTTTATATTATTATTATGGTTAGTTTTCCCACACCTCGAACATGGGTACACTTGTCTGTTGTGCTTTGTTCCAATTTTGTTTACTGTCAGAGATGAGGCACTTTGGTCACTTGAACCTGCACTCATAACCGTTGATTGGTTTGCTATTTGTTCGTGCACCTGACACAGATCAATAATTTCATCGAGAGTGCGTTCCTTTTCCAAAAGTTTCCTTTTTAAATCTGGTGAAGCCCAACTATCAATAATTTTATCTTTCATGTTTATTTCACTAGCTTCCATAACACTACTACCGAAAAAACAACGCTTCGCCTGTTGTCTTATCTTCAACAAGAATTTGTTAAAGTTTTCACTTTCGTCTTTCTTGATACCTCGGAATACATGGCGTTCAAATGTAGAATTTTGTTTGGGAGAAAAGTAGTCTGATAATTTATCCACTAGTGTTTTAAAAACGTCGTCATTTTCTTCCGTATTGACTGACCCAATAGCTCCTGGTAAACTATAAGCTACCTCTTGTAACTGTGGACCGCCCAGGTGCAAAAGTTTGTTTCTCTTCTTTACAACATCGGTGATGTCTTCTGAGGCTAGGTATAGATCTAGCGCTCTGAGCCATTTCTCCCACTCCGCTCTAAGTAAAGCCTTGTCGAGGGTATCGCATAAGAATGGTCTGATTCCTGTCTCTGCCATAGTTGACTAGGAAAGAAGAAAAACAAAGAATAAAGAATCAAAAGTATGTTATATCAATTTCCATGCGCACGCGAGAAAAACCTAAAAAGCTCTCAATCCAAAGTACGGTTTTTTCTGTACCAATTTTTTTTTTAATGACATATTATGTAATATTTAGATGTCTAAATCGAACACTTTATGGGTTACATGAGACCTAGCATAAAGTTAATATAAACATTACTTCAAACAAGAATTTTCTCCGTTTAACATACGTCATCAGTTGGCAAAAACATTCGGTTAAATAGGTAGCGCGACACAATAAAGCAAAATATAAACAAAATAAAATATAGTGTCGTAATGGTTAATATTTGTTTAAACTTGCCGATATTGTTATTATATACGTACATACATAAATACAATTAAATGTACTTTTAAGTGATTTCATTCAGCTGATTTTGTTTACAATATAATTTCCAATAAATTCAGAGTTCTCATTTTAATAAAACATGTTTATCAAGTCGCATTTATCTTATCTCGATTTGTCGTAGGAATATGTAGTAAATATTTCACTAAAATATAATATCATTTCTAAATATATACATATATATATATATATATATATATATATATATATATATATATATATATATATATATATATATATATATATATATATTTTATTCGCGTGCGCATTCTTATTGTAAAAAAAAAGCAAACTCATGATTCATACTCGTTGGTTCATAATTGGGAGTCTTTTATACACACATATATACACATATATGTACACACATACATACACACATATTTGGCTCACAGCCATCCTCTGTTTAATTTTCTCTCTTTCTTTGGTGCTCACAGCCCTACTTTTTGGTGCTCACAGCCCTACTTTTTTTTTCTTTCTTTGGTGCTCACAGCCCTACTTTTTTTTCTTTGGTGCTCACAGCCCTACCTCGATGCCCACAACAATACACATGCATCCCGTAGGCATCGGAATCCAAGTTAATATTTAAAAAAAATGTAGTCATGTTTAGTGTGTCAAAAAAAACATCTCATAATTAAATTATTATCTCTGTACAGTTAAGAATTCTTACCTTTATAATTAGACGTATATAACAGGTTTAAAGAATCCTCGTCGCCACTTGTGGTACACTAGTATTGACAATAACACACAATGTTCTATAGTCACAATATAGTTTTATTAATATATATATAAATGCCTTGATTACACAGTGAGTTATTCTGTATCTTAACTAGGCCGCGTTACATTCAACAATGAATCTCCTTTCCCAACGTTCGTGCTTCGTTCTCAGTCCACGTTATCTCTTGGTGAATCATTATGCTCCGTAACCGGTCGCCACACTGACTAATAATTATTTCTTATTGCAAATAATGTTTAAATATCTTCAAATCGGTGGGACCTAGGTATAGGAAATGCTGATACCAATTGAAAGAACAATAAAAAGTACATGAACTACCGTTATAAAATATAGGCTGTTCTATTTAAAATAAGAGAGTTTTAAAGTTGTGACGATTGACCGGTCTATTTCGGACACTATGTCTAACTTGTACTAGCTTTAGTAAATTCCAAATATTTTGTGGCATTTTAAAATTTCAACTCTTCAGGTTAATAGTAATAGAGATACAGGTGTATAAATGTGACAATGTTTAAAAAAAATTTGAAAAAAGTAAAATATCTCGAAAATGGTTGAGAAAAATGACATAACATGTTAGCAAAACCTACCATAAAACTTTACGAGCAATCTAGATCCCGAATAAAAAACACCATCGTCCGTTTGAAATAAGAAAGTTGACGTCTACTTCCAGTATAACCGGAAGTCCCATATTAACGTCAATATTTTCAGTGAACTGGAAATTTTGAGAAACTCACGTGCGTGAATTTTCAGGATTCAATTGTGAGCCGTACTCCAGAAACGGGTAATAGAAGGTCTACGTGGGACACCCATATATATATATATATATATATATATATATATATATATATATATATATATATATATATATATATATATATATATATATATATATTTGTTCAGAGAACAGGAAAGGTCTTCAGAAGGGCCGTAAAAGACTTAGAAACATAATTGTTAAAAACACTAAAATAATAATTAAAAGTAGTTGAGTTTAATTCTTTACAGTAAGGAATGTAAATATTGCACATAATTATAGGTCAGAGTTGTATGAATAACATTGGCATTGAATAATGGCATTTGTTATGTAAATAGTAAACAACGTAAAAATCGCAACGTGCAAGGTATCCAGGAATGATGAAGTCAGCAATTTGGAAGGTCGTAAACTAATTAAGAAACAATATAAGTATTATCATTGGTAAATATAAATGAGATTAATTTTGTGAGTCAGAATGAGACTAGTTAAATATGTTCTTATAATGTAGACGGTTAATTTAATTTGCTTCAGATGTAACGACGCGATATTTGTGATTTAATTATGTAAATATAAAACACTGTTGAATTAAGATTCACGATGTAACAGTCTACGTAAGTTCATTCATTTGTTATTTAATAATGTTATTGTTGAGTTGTCTGTAAATATTAAATTTATAATTAAACCGTTACCGCAAGTTCAAATACGCTTAGTTCTACGACGTTACTCCTCCAAGTATCCCTACGCTCCCTAAACATGGTCCTTCGAAGCCAAGAGTAGTTGAAGAAGATAGTCCTTCGACGAAAAAGATAACCAATGCTAGTGAAAATACAGTGTTCACTTGAACCTTATTAAATATCCTTTAACCCAAGTCTCCAAATACACTTTATTTAGTGAAAGTAATCAGGGCAGTACCAGAAGAAGGTCAGTTCCAATAAAGCAAATATACAGGACAGAAAACGTCCAGGGCAGTACCAGAAGAAGGTCGGTTCCAATAAAGCAAATATACAGGACAGAAACGCCCAGGGCAGTACCAGAAGAAGGTCAGTTCCAATAAAGCAAATATACAGGACAGAAACGTCCAGGGCAGTACCAGAAGAAGGTCAGTTCCAATAAAGCAAATATAGCAACATGACAGAAGCATCCAGGGCAGTACCGAAACAAGGTCAGTTCCAGTAAAGCAGATACAGGGTCAAAGACAACAATACAGAGTTAAAGGCAAGATATAGGTCACAGGCAACCAATAATCAGAATCAAACAAGAACTAAGCATCAGACAAGGTAACAAAACCACAAATATTTATTAAATCAATTAAAATTAAGGAAGCAATGGAGGAACTAGAAATAAAAATCACAAGACGTTCGAGAAAACTAAAATTACGGGTAAACAAATTTATCCACAAATTAGAAGAAGCAGAAAAAATGGACGATGACGGTATACCTATCAAATTTAAAATCATAATAGGAAACTTAGATAGGCAATGGGATAAAATTGAAGATAACATAATAGATATAAATAGAATAACATAATCAGAAAATCTAGATGAAGCTCATTTGACGCTAAGCCAATGGTACGATAACACCATGGTTAAGCTGAAAAGAGCAATTAACAAAGAAGCACACCGCTATTCAGCACTGTTTCCAGAATTCAAATTACCAAAAATAAAAATACCAATCTTCACATGCAAGTACAAGGAACGGACGGCATTCCAAGGGAGAGTCCAGAAGGCAATAGATTTAACAGTTGAGGAATTCTACGCAAAAATAGCGTCAAGAAACGATCATAAAAAATTTAATTTACAAGTTGAAGTTCCATTCGAAAACAAAATACCAGAGGTTGAAGAAGCCAAAAACGATCATGAAATATTTAATTTAAATTTAAGTAAGGGGGTACCAGAAGTATAAGAAGCCACAGACAAGCAAGAAATATTTAATTTAAATTTAAGTAATGAAATACCAGAAGTAGAAGAAGCCAAAAACGAGCAAGAAATATTCAATTTAACCTCAAGTAAAGAAATACCAGAAGTAGAAGAAGCTAAAAACGAGCAGGAAAGACTTAATTTAAAAAGTTATCCAGATAATATCATATCTGGAGCCAAATCAGAGGCGGAGAAATCAAATGTAAGTAGACAGAGCAATTTATTAACTGTTGAGGCATCAATGATAAAGGGGAAGAAAGAAGTACAAGAAGTAAAACAAGCAGTAGTACAAATAGAAAAAATCCCAATATAAACGAAGATAGAAAATAAAGAATTTTATAGAAAATGGGCCAACAACAAATCTCAGATGGTTTCCAAGCTGAAAATTCCCAAATTTTGGATGAGTCAACCAAGGGGGGAAGAAACAGCGACCACATCAAAGGTAAAAGTTAATGGTTTGACCAATGCTTCCAAGAAAAAAACCACGAAACAGTTGACTGGTAAAGTTAGAACAATAAGAAGTACAACCACCCAGGTATTTACACACACTGGGGTGGAGTATGGAGGTCAGACGCAGGGACACGCAAAGCTGGGAAGAGGCCACGAAGTATACAAGGGCCATCCAGTAAAAATGGGAGCCTGCGAACACAACAAAAGTACAAGGTATAATGGTATAAGGTGCAGGTTCGCCAATGGAAGCACAGGTTTAGATGGAAGTTCAAAAGGAAGAGAGTACACGCAGGGCAAATGGTAACAACCAAACAATGGCCACTGCGTAATCAAGTTAAGTCAAGGTTCAATGGTAAAGCACTCCAAAACGACTCAGGGTCGGCGTGGCTGGATTTTGTGGAATGGGAAGAGCTCTGCAAGCAAAGCAGAAAGTTCTTCAATTCATTCAGCAGGGGAAGCAACCACAAGACAACATAGAGGAGAGACACCAGAAGGAAGACGAAATGACGTATCCAACCCATCACCAGAAAGGGGGAATAAATTATTAGATCATGTAAATCATTAGTAATTATATTACGATCCTAGAATGGTATTCATAATTCTATTATTTTAATTATTATTATTTCGATTATGATACGTAGAGTTGTATTCAAAAATATTAATTTAATTATTATTATTTATATTACCATCCTAGAATGGTATACATAGTTATATTATTTTAATTATTGTGATTTCCATTATCATACGTAGGATTGAATCCAATTTTATTATTAAGTCCAGTAACATACCTTAGGTTATCTACATTGAGTCAAGTAGTAGTAGTTCAAATTCTCACCCTAGGGTACTATACAAATTAACATTCTTTCGATCATTATAATTAGTGCCAAACTTAGGTCAAGATAAATCAAACATTCAGGTCAGAGCCATCCAGCGAGTCGTTATTTTTGTTGACTCGGCAGAATGTTCAGAGAACAGGAAAGGTCTTCAGAAGGGCCGTAATAGACTTAGAAACATAATTGTTAAAAACACTAAAATAATAATTAAAAGTAGTTCAGTTTAATTCTTTACAGCAAGGAATGTAAATATTGCACATAATTAGAGGTCAGAGTTGTATGAATAACATTGGCATTGAAGAATTACATTTGTTATGTAAATAGTAAACAACGTAAAAATCGCAACTTGCAAGGTATCGAGGAATGATGAAGTCAGCAATTTGGAAGGTCGTAAACTAATTAAGAAACAATATAAGTATTATCATTGGTAAATATAAATGAGATAAATTTAGTGAGTTAGAATGAGACTAGTTAAATAAGTTCTTACAATGTAGACGGTTAATTTAATTTGCTTCAGATGTAACGACGCGATATTTGTGATTTAATTATGTAAATATAAAACACTGTTGAATTAAGATTCACGATGTAACAGTCTACGTAAGTTCATTCATTTGTTATTTAATAATGTTATTGTTGAGTTTTCTGTAAATATTAAATTTATAATTAAACCGTTACCGAAAGTTCAAATACGCTTAGTTCTACGAAGTTACTCCTCCAAGTATCCCTACGCTCCCTAAACAATATATGAATATTGCTTTAAAATAGGATTACAGTTTTCATCTTATCAACCGCCTTTATTTAAATCTTACCGGCCATTGACATTCTCCAAGGTTTTAAAAGCTTCCTACCTATTTTATTAACTTTTTTCTTTTAATTTAACTTTAAATTTTGACCGATATTTGAATTATACCAATTATTATGCTTCTCAAATTATAATAATATTTTATACACATTTATTTTAACTTTAATAATATTCTATTACAAAACAGTTTATCAATAAAGGGTATGGCCATTTTTGGATGACCAGTTTTTTTAGCGGCTACGAATAAAACGAGCATAGTTTGATAGTACCTCATACAACATATGTAGCAATGGTAAAAAAGTTTTGAAAAGTGCATTGGAGATATACAGAGTGATTCATTAGGTGAGCGACATTCATATCTCGGTAACTATGGCAACTAGAGCTTCGGGGAGAAATTGTGCGAAAGGGGTTTTCAAGTACAATTCAGATGATATTTTTTATTTTCTTAGTGTTGCCACAAGACGGCGCTTTTTCGGTTAAAACTTTTTGAAGGCTGTTATCTCAAAATATTCCTATTACAATATTTTTATCTTTTTTTACATTTCCTCAAATCCCTCTATATTTTTTGTTTGAGTTACGCACCTCTTATACAGGCTGTTCACAGGAATCGCTTAGAATAGCTATCTCCGTTATTATTGGAGCTACAGTGTAATTCAAATGTGGTAAATTGATCAAATTTTCACGAACATCTCGATTCTGACGCCAAGATGAGAAACAATTGCACATCGAATTGCTGAAATTGACATATTAAGTTTATTTTTCTAAGTGGAACGTTACGTATTTTCCCGGCGAGTTCAACTGCAAATTCGGTTGTCCATCTTATGGATGCTAACACGTTCTAGTCGATTCTGCATAGTTCCACAGACATCTAGATTGGATATTCTTGTTTACGGGAATTGTTTACAATAGCCATCTCCGTTATTATTGGAGCTACGATGTTGTTCAAATGGGGATTGTTGTTTAACTTTTCACGGGTATCTCGATTTTGACGTCAAAAAAGCATTTAAGCAAAGAAATCTCGAAGGGCTATGGTCATTTTACATTTGGTTTTGGGATGACCACTTTTGTAGCGGCCATAAATAAAACTAGCATGCCTTGATTGTCGTCACACAACATGTGTAATAGTGGTAAAAAATATTTGAAAAGTGCATCGGAGCCGACATAAGAGTGATTTATTAGGTGAGTGACATTGGTATCTCGGTAACTATGGCAACTAGAGCTTTGGGAAAAACATTCGAAAGGTTTCTTGCCAGTACAATTCAGCTAATATTTTTTATTTCTTTATTCTTGGCACCAGATTGCGCTTTTTCGGATGAAGTTTTTTGAAAGCTGTTTGTGGCGACCGATTACGGAGCATGATGATTCACCAACAGGGAACTCGGACGGATCTCGAACGTTGGGGGAAATTGATTCATTGTTGAATGTAACGCGGTCTAGTTAAGATATAAAATAATTCACTGTGTAATCGAGATATATTTATACACTAATAAAACTATTTGTGACTATAGAACATTGTGTATGTTATTGTGAATGCTAAGGCACCACAAGTGGCGACGAGGATTCTTTGAACCTGTTATATACGTCTAATTATAAAGGTAAGAATTCTTAACCGTACAGACTGCAAAAAAGATAATAATTTAATTATGAGATGTTTTTCTTGCCACACTAAACATGTGGCTACATATCTGAATATTAACTTGAATTCCGATGCCTACAAGATGCATGTATATATATATATATATATATATATATATATATATATATATATATATATATATATATATATATATATATATATATATATATATATATGTGTGTGTGTGTGTGTGTGTGTGTGTGTGTGTGTGTGTGTGTGTGTGTGTGTGTGTGTGTGTGTGTGTGTGTGTGTGTGTGTGTGTGTGTGGATATATATGTGTATTATTGTGGGTATCGAGGAAGGGCTGAGAGCACCAAAAGGAGGGCTGTGAGCACCAAAGAAAGAGAAAAAAAATTAAACAGAGCATGGCTGTGAGCCAAATATGTGTGTGTGTACATATAGGTGTATATATGTTTATATAAAAGACTTCCAATTATGAGAACCAACGAGTATGAAACATGAGTTTGCTTTTTCTTTACAATAAGAATGCACACGCGAATAAAAATAGATATATTTAGAAATGTTCTTATATTTTAGTGAAATATTTACTACATATTCCTACGATAAATCGAGATAAGATCAATGCGACTTGATAAACATGTTTTATTAAAATGAGTCAATTTGTGAATTTATTGGAGATTATATTGTAAACAAAATCAGGTGAATGAAATCACTTAAAAATACATTTAATTGTATTTATGTATGTATATAGTAACAATATCGGCAAGTTTGAACTAAATATCAAGCATTACACAACACTGTATTTTATTTTGTTTATATTTTGCTTTATTGTGTGGCGATACCTATTTAACCGAATGTTTTTGCCAACTGTTGACATGTTAAACGGAGAAAATTCATGTTTGGAGTAATGTTTATCTTAACTTTATAATAGGTCTTATGTAACCCATAAGGTGTTCGATTTAGGCATCTTAATATTATATAATATGTCATAAAAAATTGGTACAGTAAAAACCGTACTTTGCATTGATAACATTATAATTTTTCTCGCGTGCGCATGGAGATTGATATAACACACTTTTGATTCTTTATCCTTTGTTTATCTTCTTCTTTCATAGTCAATTATGACAGAGACAGGAATCAGACCATTTTTAGGTCATACCATCGACAAGGTTTTACTTAGAGCGGAGTGGGAGAAATGGCTCAGAGCGCTAGATCTATACCTAGCCTCAGAAGATATCGCTGATGTCGTAAAGAAGAGAAACAAACTTTTGCACCTGGGCGGTCCACAGTTACAAGAGGTAGCTTACAGTTTACCGGGAGCTATTGAATCAGTCAATACGGAAGGAAATAACGACGTTTTTAAAACACTAGTGGATAATTTATCAGACTACTTTTCTCCCAAACAAATTTCTACATTTGAGCGCCATGTATTCCGAACTATCAAGAAACACGAAAATGGAAACTTTAACAAATTCTTGTTGAATATAAGACAACAGACGAAGCGTTGTTTTTTTCGGTAGTACTGTTATGGAAGCTAGTGAAATATACATGAAAATTAAAATTATTGATAGTTGAGCTTCACCAGATTTAAAAAGTAAACTTTTGGAAAAGGAACGCACTCTTAACGAAATTATTGTGCTTTGTCATGTGCACGAACACACATCAAACCAATCAACGGCTATGAGTGCAGGTTCAAGTGGCCAAAGTACCTAATCTCTGACAGTAAACAAAATTGGAACAAAGCACAACAGACCGGTGTACCCATGTTCGAGGTGCAGGAAAATTAACATTATAATAATATAAAAGTATGCCCGCCCCAATACGTCAAATGTCGAAAGTGTAGCTTCCAAGGTCATTTTACTAGATATTGTAGAACGCGCGACACACCTAAAAGACATTGCAGTCCAAGTTTTCCCGAAGTGGTAAACGAGTTAGATCGGCGGTAAATTTTGTGGATACTGAAGAAATGGAAGCGGACCTAACAGGGAATGACAGCAATAATTTTGACTGTTTTAGTGTCCATAAAGCAAAGCAGTCCAACCAAGATGACTCGTGCGACGACTTGGTCAAATCTTTAGTAGGTAGAGTAGAATTATTATTGCTTATAGATTCGGGGTCAAAAGCGAACATAATAAGAGGAACTGACTGGGAATCACTTTCTTCACATAACGATATTATTTGGGATCTTACCACAAAGAATACGGATTCGCTAAAACCATATGGCACTAGTAGATCACTTGAAATTAAATACAGATTCACAACAACAATCAACATCCCAGGTAAAAGTGAGCTCATTACAACTTTTTATGTGGTAACAAATGGAGACATTTCCATAGTGGGAAAAGATACAGCCAAGGAATTGGAAATATTAAATGTACATAAAATAGAGAAAACAACTGCGTTTCCCAAAGTAAAATATATTTTAGTAAAACTATGTATAGACCCATACGTAAAACCCGTACAACAACCAGTAAGAAGAGTTCCAGTCGCAGTCGAATCACAGGCCGAAGACAAACTGAACGAGGCCTTACAAAATGACTTAATTGGAAAAGTAATGGAACCTAGCGCTTGGATATTACCGGTAGTAGCGTAGAGCGAACGAAGATATCCCAAGAGGGAACTACCCTTTGCCGGCATTTGACTCCTTCTTAACTAAGCTCAGAATTGCAAACTATTTTTCACGCCTCGATTTGTTAAACGCCTATCACCAACTTGAGTTACACCCAGATAGCCGTCGTATTACAACATTCATTACTCACAAAGGAATGTTCCGATATAAACGGTTGATGTTTGGAGTCAATTCGGCACCCGAAATATTCCAGCGAATATTTGAAGCGATGCTACCATCGTGTAAAAATTGCTTAAATTATTTTGATGACATAATTATATTTGGCTCTTCTGAATTAGAACACGACACATGTGTTAAGGAGATTCTAAATGTCCTTGAGGAAAACAATGTTGCACTAAACAAAACAAAGTGCCGAATAAAAGTGCAAGAATTGGAGTTTTTTGGTCACAAAATAACTAACAGAGGTATAGACGCGGACGAGAGGAAAGTAAAAGCCATTTAATACAGAAACCGAAAGACACATTTTCTCAGTTTTAGAAAGAAGCACACCTAAAGCATTGAAGATATCACAAGTTTGCGGAAAGCAGAATAGATAAAGAAATAACAAAAGCAATAAACAAACTTAATAACAACTCTTGGCCCACTGCAGATAAAAACATATACTTCTCGTTCAAATCAGAGCTATCTTCTATGGATTCGGTCTTGTTGAGAAGTAATCGTCTCGTGATGCCCAATCGTTAATAAACCAGGTCTTGGAACTAGCGCATGAAGGGCACCCTGGAGAAAGAGTCATGAAAAGGCGTTTACGTGCAAAGGTTTGATGGCTGTTGATAGATCGACATACGGAACAATTCGTAGAAAATGCCGAGACTTTCTCTTGGAATCACAGCCTAACAAACCACCTCCGATGTCACGCCACAAGTTTCCAGAAGAGCCTTGGCAATGTCTGGCCATAGAGCTTATGGGGCCTCTGCCAAACGGATATATGGTACTGGTTATAATCGATTATTATTCCAGATACTAAGAGATCAAATTTCTAAAATCCACAACATCATCCATAATCATCGACCATTTAACAGAGATGTTTTCAAGACTGGGTTTCCCAAGGCGCATCAGAGCAGATAACGGGAGACAATTTGTGCGTCAAAAATTTGTAAATTTTTATCACAACACTGAGTTAATAAGAACTCCACCATGTTGGCCCGAAGCTAATGGCAACTTCGAAAATGCAAATAAGTCAATCAAGATACTTCAAATTGCGCATGCTAATAAAAGAGACTATCGAACAGAAATAAGAAACCTTATTTTGATGTACAATGTCCCCGTCAGAGCTACTATTGGGTAGAAATATTCGTGACAAATTTCCTTCTATATCCGACGTTGTAAAGAGCGAGGGCCATAAAGAAGCCAAAGACAATGATATGAATATGAAGCAAAAAGAAAAGAAGAGAGAAGATAAGGTTAGATGGTCAAAAGTGTGCGATATATAGCCAGGAGATATAGTAATGGTACAGAACATGGCGATTGCAAATAAACTAAAGGGTAGATTTCGCGACGAAAAGTATGAAGTGGTAGAAAGTAAAGGGGATGAAGTTACACTAAAGAAAGATGGGAAAACATTTAAACGCCACACGGCACACGTAAAAAAGTACCTGGAGAATCACCAGAATATTTTTAACATTTAACTTTTGTCCCAACCAGCTCTTTAACTGATCACGCCGCCTCCAACCATTCCACACCAACCGGTCTCTCCGTTGTCGAGCACGAGGACGACATCACACCTACAAGGATACCACCACTGAAGCTGAAGAAAAAGGAGGGATTGTGGCGACCGATTACGGAGCATGATGATTCACCAACAGGGAACGTGGACGGAGCACGAACGTTGGGGGAAATCGATTCATTGTTGAATGTAACGCGGTCTAGTTAAGATATAAAATAATTCACTGTGTAATCGAGATATATTTATACATTAATAAAACTATTTGTGACTATAGAACATTGTGCATGTTATTGAGAATGCTAAGGCACCACACTGTTATCTTTTTTTAACTTTGTCTGAAATCCCTAATCTTATTCTATATTTTTATCTGAGAGTTTCAACCTCCGTATATTAAAGATGATAAAAGGGTTGAATTTAATCAAATGTTGATGTAAGTTGGTAATATTTTACTTGAGACCCATCACATAATACATCAGTGAAATTGTTTCGACAAGTCCAACGTAATGACATTTAAATGAAATATGGCTCCCATTTGAAAAATCAAAGTTGATGATGATTCTCGAAAAGCGAAACGTCAGAACTCCGTTTTGATACCATTTTCAAATACTACTGGTAAACGTGCTTTTAGAAAGTGAATTCCGAATTTGCATATTTTTATAATGAAGAGATTGTTACGAAAATAAGAAATTCCAAATGAGTTGTTTTGTATATAATACTAAACTAGAGCTTTTATGATTTGTTTAAAGTTTACTACATACATAAACATTTAAATAATACGAAGTTCTTTGAATAAGGTATTGCAAACATATATACTTATTTTGAGAATTTATCATTTTCGTAACAACCCGCTCATTTATAAAAATATGCAAATTGGGACTTCACTTTCTAAAAGAAGTTTTACCAATAGTATTTGAAAATGGCATCAAAGTTCTGATATTCTGGTATTCGAGTTCGGACGTCTCGTTTTTCGAAAATCATCAACTTTAATTTCACTGATGTATCATATAATGTGTCTAAAGCAAAATATTACCAACTTTTGATTAAATTCAACCCTTTCATCATCTTTAATATAAGATTGTCGAAACTCAGACAAAAATAGAGAAGAATAGGGATTTCAGAGAATGTTTAAAAAATATAACATTGCAACAGAAATATTTTGGTATAACAGCTTTCGAAAAGTTTCATCCGAAAAAGCGCCATCTGGTGGCAATAATAATAAAATAAAGAATTGTACTGGAAAAAAACTTTCTAATGTTTTTTCCCGAAGCTCTAGTTGCCATAGTTACCGAGATATGAATGTCGCTCACCCAACAGATCACTCTGTATATCTCGGCTTCTATTCACTTTTCAAATATTTTTTATTGCTATTACATGTCTTGTGTGAGGTAGCAAGGCATGCTAGTTTTATTTGTGGCTGCTAAAAAAGTGATCATCCCAAAGCAAAATGTAAAATGACCATATCTCTTCGAGATTTCTCTGACTAAATGCTTTTCTTGGGTAAGAATCGAGATACGCGTGTAAAGTTGAACAACTTTCCCCTTTTGAACCTGCAATAATAACGGAGATGACTATTGTAAACAATCCCGTGAACAATCATATCCAGATCTAGATATCTCTGGAAATTAGTAGAATCGACTAGAACGTGTTAGCATCATAATATGGACAATCGAATTTGTAGTTGAACTAGCCGGGAAAATACCTAGCATTCCACTTAGAAAATTAACAATGTCAATCTCAGCAATTCGATGCGCAATTGTTTTTCTTTTTGGCGTCATAATCGAGATGCTCGTGAAAAGCTGCACAATTTTCCACATTTGAATCACATTGTAGCGCCAATAATGACGGAGGCAGCTATTCTAAATTCGTAACTCAGACAAAAAAAAACAAGATTCGGGGTTTCAGGAAAAGTAAAAAAGATAACGTTGTAATAGGAATATTTTGAGATAACAGCCTTCAAAAAGTTTTAACCGAAAAAGCGCCAACTAGTGGCAAGAATAAGAAAATGAAAAATATCATCTGAATTGTACTTGAAAAAACCTTTCGAACAGTTTTCCTCAAAGCTCTATTTTTAAGATTCTTACATACGTTGTATGAGGTACTGTCAAAATATGCTAGTTTTATTCGTGGGCGCTAAAAAAGTGGTCATCCCAAAACCCAATGTAAAATGACCATACTCCTTTAATAGAAATCTCTTTTATATTGCATGCTCTTTATGTTAAATGACAATAATTAACCTCACATGAAATTGCTAAGATTTGACAGTTCTCATAAGCAAAATGGTTTTAGTAATTTAAAGGTTGGATACCTGTGTTTTTACTCCAGCTGTCACTCCTTGGTTAACATTTGATCATTCACAGACCTCACGCTTGGTAATGGGCCTGTACGTGTGGTTTCTTCTTTCAATTTTCAATTGTGGTATGTAAACAAAAACGCATTAATCTTATAACTAGCAACGAATTGTTCGTATCCAAGAGTTATGGTTTCTATGGCGACAACCAGGTATGTACCTTCTTCTTTGATTCAACTTTTAATTATGTTGTTTACACTTTGAAGTTTACTCACACGGGTTTACAATGGTCTTTGACCTAGTTACTAACTATCCGGCTATTAATTTTCACAAATCATCTGGTATAATACTATTTTCGGGGAACTGACGCCGTGTGGCGTCCCTAATGTTTATATCTGAATGACAACGTCGTTTTAGACAATTTTCACATAATCGTTCGCTTAAACGTTAGTTTATACTGGCCTCTAGGCTTCAATACTACATTTGCGTATTATTTACTTTAATTTATTTAAACTTTTTACTATTTTCGGGGAGTGACGCCTTATAGCGTCCACCTTCTTTCAAAGCTAAAACACAAGAAAGCTTGTCAACTATTTTCATCCCATAATTCCCAATTTAATTTCCAAAGCATTCTCTTTACGTTTATTGCTTGCTTTTTAGCTGTCAAAGATCTCTTCGAATCTTTGCTCGTGCGTTCGCGCTAGTTTTATCTTGACATATTGTGATATTGATGTGAAGCTCATAAATATTTAACAGATTCCAACTTTATATGCAAATTTTGAAGTATTTAGCTTAGTACATTATTAAACCATGGCTGTTATCAAAAAATCTAACACTTGATGAGCGGTAAGCTATTATATACATATTTATTTCAGTTGGATTATGTTTATCTGACTATTTAAAAAAAACTTCAATGCACTTGAAAGCTTTGAAAACTTATTACATTTTATAAATGTTAAAAGAAATTATTCAATCTACTGATTTTAAATGCCTGAAATTACATATAATATTAATTTAAGTTGTTTTTAGTAGTGGTTTTATAAGTTTTGTGTGATAGATTTATCTCACATCAAAAATTTTGTTTACCTTTAACCATCAGAAAAATTGTCCACAGAACGTAAATTATAACTTAACTAGATAAACATTCTGATTATTTGTGCAGTTCAAAAAACTGTCTATTTCATTTACACTTTAATTGTCATAAAACTTGTCCCCAGGTCTTTGAACTTTGAAAGTTTGTATATATCGATGACCTTAACCTAGTTCTTTTGCCCTTTCACTTTAGTGTCAATATTTGATTAAAAGTTTTATAACTTGCATATATTTAGATTGCCAACAAATTTATTATCATTATTTAATTGAGAAACGCCTTTTTCAGTTATTTTAATGTTAAATTGTTTTAGGTTCAAGCTGCACTCAGCATTTATTTACTATTTCCTTTTTCAGGCTTAATTCCCCCTATACATTTATTTTAATTACCTTTTTCATTTTGTTCTCAGCTCTCCTTCCTTGTGGATTAGGAGCAACACTGGAACTCATGTAGTTATAGTCCAAAACTTAAAAATTTTACTGGATACCAGATCGTCTACACGTTCGGTAAGATGTTTTGCATTATTTTTACTTTTACATTACTTAAGAATGTTAGCTTTTGTAATTTATATGAATGGATGTATATTGTGATGGTGTATGTATCGTTTTTACTCATTTTACCTGTCCCCAATATAAATAACATCATTTGACTATTTATTTAAACATGGTATTTTAAATTTCCTGTTACTAGTGCCACCTTAATTTTTGTTTCTACTTTTAAATTTTTCAAGACTCCACTGGCAATGCTATTACTCAAAACTGTCCTGTAAAGCACATCTCTCCACTGGAGTCAGTATCATGGAAGGTATTACCTACCTTTTTACAGTGCTTGTATTTTGGTTGTACAATGCCTCATATAATTCAAAACATGCTGCCAATTTCTCAACCGATTAGATTTATACGGCTGCATCAGTGCTGTGTATCACTTTATTCCCAAATATTTAGTTTTAGCTAATGATGTTTTAGATTTTAAAGCCCGATTCTTAAGTTTTTATGTCAGGTTTAATATTTTTAAATATTTAATATTAATACAATATATTATATATATATATATATATATATATATATATATATATATATATATATATATATATATATATATATATATATATATATAATTGTAGTTTTAGGTGTTAGATATGTAATTAAGTGTATTTCAATTAATTATGTATTTTATTATGAATAAATGTGTTTATAAATGAGTTTTGTTTGTTTATTTTAGGACACTTGCTACATATACCTTTACATCAAACTAATTATTTCTCTTATTATTATATTCTTGTTATAGCTTTTAATCTATGGACTTTCCTTTATGGTATTCTTTGATGTATAAATTTTAAATATATGTATATTATCCAGAAAATTTTTGATAGAATAAATATTGACCTGATCCTTTTATTTATTTTACCACAACTAGCTAGTTGAGCCTCTCCTTCTTTCTACAGGGAATATTTTATAATTGGGTTCCTATACACGAAAATTCTCACACTTGCAGCATCTATGGTGCTGTCGCTGAATCTATTTACTTTATTTTATGATTTATTAGTCAATGAATATACGTGACAGAGGTTGTAAAAGAGACAATATACTATTAAAACTTTGAAAACATTTATTCTGGATTATTAAATTTTTTATGAAATTATCTTTAAAAACAGTTCGGGTCGGTTGCTGATTGAAAGCGGTAGCTGTTTAAATCGATCGACTTTAAACGTGTGAAATAAGTGATAGTAACATGAGTGGTAAGAAAAAAATAGACCCGCCGGATAGGGGGAAAGGTGAACAACTATTAGAAACGATGTTCATTGATGATGAAGACCTAGGCGACGTAAATATGGATAAGAAACAGGAAATAGAAAGTAAGAAGGATAGTGTTGATTTAATTAAACAAGGTAGGAGATATACAATTGGAGAGCCGGTATCAGTAAGTACAAAAACAATAAACAGTGATAATATAAATTCAAAATATGTGGAAAATGTAAATGAAAATAATATAAGACCTCAATATTTTTATAGTTTACACACAGGTGGCCCATTTATAGTTTATATGCAAAGAAAAGAAGGTTTTCTAGGAAAACTACACAAAATAGCAACATCTCGGTTAATAAAAAATTTAGAACCATCAATCCATGAAAATATAGATAATATTAGCAGTATAGGAATAAATAAAATAAAAATTACATTAAATTCGGCAGAAAGTGCAAATATGTTAGTCAAATCAAAAAATCTAATGCAAAATAACTATGAGACCTATATACCAATGTTTCTAGCATGTAGACAGGGCGTTATACGGTTTGTAGATTTGGATATTACGGAAAACGAATTAATAGATTTAATAAAACCTCTTTATGGGGAGTATTTTGAGGTTAGTGCGGTTAAAAGGTTAAGCAGAAGGGTATTTGAGGAAAATAAAGTAAAATTTATAAATACACAATCCGTTCTAATAACATTTAAAGGCCAAAAATTACCTAAAAAAGTAGTAATTGAAAAAATAGTTTTTGAAGTAGAGCCATACATTAAAAAAATTATCCAATGTTTGAAGTGTTTAAGGTATGGCCATTTGAGTTCCCAATGTAGAGGAAAAGAAAGATGTAAAAATTGTGGAGGAGAACATGCAAACAGTCAGTGTGAAAATGTTGAGCATTCATGTTGTGTTCACTGTGGGGGTGCGCATAAAGCTACTGATCACCAGTTATGTCCCGAATTTGCTAAACAAAAAGCAATTCATAATATTATGGGGATGGAAAACATTTCTTATAAGGACGCTTCGCATAAATACAATAATTCTTACAGCTTTTTATTAAAAAGTAATATTAAAACTAGCCAAGAACCATCAACACAATCAGAAATAAAACAAAGCTCATTATCTCAGTTTGCATCAGTCCAATCTTTTATTCCAAAAAAACAATTCATTTCAGAAAAAACTAACATAGATACGGGAAGCCAATACGTAAGTATAGATCAAAACCCTACAAAACGAAAAAGAATGGAACAGAAAAGTTTCAGCCAATATTCACCAGAACACAGTAAACTACTTGTTAACTATAATTATCTAAACCAACCTATTAAAAATAAATATCCTCCTCAATATCAGGTCCCCGCAGGAGAGGACCCGGGTAACTATTTTACTAATTCGGTAAAGGAACTTTTAAATAGTATCAAAATAGAAACTTTAGATAACAACACAAAAAGTAGTATAAAGGGCACATTGGAAAGAATATTAAATAATTTACAAAGTTCAAGTTAAATATTATGCAATGGAACTCTAGGTCAGCCCTTTCTAATAAGGGAAGCCTAGAAAAATATTTATATGATAATGACGTTGACATCGCTTTGTTATCAGAAACTTGGTTTAAACCTAATTGTTATGTACACTTTTCCGGCTACAATATTCTAAGGCAAGATAGAGATGATGGTAAGGCGGGGGTAGCGATCCTCGTTAAAAATAATATTGTTTACACAGAAACGAAAGGTTTTGCAAAATTAGGGGGCATAATGTGTGTTTCTGCTTGCATAGTTTTAGAAAATTATAAAAAAATTAATTTGTACTCATTATATGCTGCAGCTGGTCATTCCGTTACGAAGGATCAGTGGAAAAGCACATTTAATAGCTTTAGTAAACCATTTATAGTTGGGGGAGATTACAATGCACATCACTTGGCCTTCGGAAGTACTTGGAGCGATAGCAAAGGCGAGGCGCTTTTATCAGCCATAGAAGATTGTCATCTTGTATATCTAAATGACGGAAAACCAACCTTGCTGCCCAAACCCTTTAGTAAAAGTAGATCAGCTATAGATTTAACGCTAAGTACTCCAGATATAGTGCCGCAAATTAGTTGGAATGTTATTGATGAAACTTTAGGTTCTGATCATTTTGTAATTTTGTTCGTGGTAAATAATGTTGAAAAATTAAATAATAATAGATATATGAGAAATAGTAGGTGGAATATACGTAAGGCCGATTGGATGGCGTTCTCACAGGGTGTTACCGACACTTTAAAGGAAAAATCAAACCATAATTGGAAATATCAAGATTTTGTTTTAATGCTGGAAAATGCCAGTGAACAGTCGGTGCCGGTAGTGAGAGCGGTATCCAATGAAAATAAAAAATATTTTGGTAAATCTTGGTGGAGTGAAGAATGTGAAAAAGCCATCATGTTGCAAAAAAGCAGACTATCCGAATATAAAAGACATTCGAACTATGAAAACTTTACTAGATATAATGAAGCAGTGGCAATAACAAAGAAAATTATTCTACAAAGCAAAAGAAAGACATGGCAAGACTACTGTAATAAACTTTCTAAAAGAACACCTTTGGGCGATATTTGGCAACAGATCAAATGTCTAAGTAACAGTCAGGCTATTAGAAAAACAGCAATCTCTAAATCAGTGGCCGAGGCATTTTTAAACAAGTTGGCTCCTCCTTGGGTCGAAGCACAAATAAGAACAGCAGGAATTTCGGAAGGACATAATAATCATCCTCTACTTCGACCATTTAGTATAGAAGAATTAGAATGTAGTTTGAAAAGAACACACAATACTGCACCAGGGCATGATCAAATACACTATGCGATGTTGACAAATCTACCTATTCAAGCAAAGCATGTTTTGTTAAAGATAATGAAAGAGATCTGGCAGACTGCGAATTTTCCACAGGAATGGAAGATCTATATTATATTAGCATTTTTAAAACCAAGGAAAGATCCGCTAAGCCCAGAGTCTTACAGAGGAATCTCTTTAGCCTCGTGTATATTAAAAACGTTTGAACGAATGTTAAAACGTAGATTAGAAGGTTGGTTAGAAAACAACAATATTTTCCCAAAAACCCAGTTTGGCTTTAGAAAAGGGCATTCAGTTAACGAAAGCATAGCACATTTAATCACAGATGTTAACATGTCCTTTACCAACTCAAAATCTATAGTAGCTGCATTTTTAGATGTTTGCGGGGCTTATGATAACATTAACCTAAGCATGCTAGTGAGAAAAATGACATCATTAGGAATTCCACCAAGCTTTAGTCACAGAGTTGTGTCACTGTATACCAATAGACTAATATACGTACGGGCAGATAACGACATACTAGGGCCAAGATTGACCAACAAAGGACTTCCTCAAGGTGGTATATTGAGCCCCTTGCTATACGTTTTATATACAACGGAAATGGAAAAAAATCTGAACAACATTAAAGTCCTTCAGTACGCGGATGACATCTGCATTTATGCTTCCCATCAGGACATTAACTCAGGGATGTTAATTATTAAAAAAGCATATGACGATCTTAATGACTGGATGAGCAATAACGGTCTTACCCTATCCCATACAAAAACGCAAGTGTGCATCTTCAGCAAAAAACATCGTATTCCAACAGAAATAGTATTATCAAATTATAAAATACAAATATCACCATCCATTAAGTTTTTGGGCGTTAGAATAGACAGAAAGCTATTATGGAAGGAGCACATACAAGATCTTATATCCCAAGCAGAAAAAGGCACGAATATCTTAAGAATGGTTACAAGCACGAAATGGGGAGCAGATGCAACCGTAGCCTTATTAATATATAAGTCATATATAAGAACAATAATTGACTATGGATGTATATTTTATGGGCAAGCAGCGAATACACATCTCAAAAAGCTAGACATTGTACAGAATAAGTGTTTGAGATTATGTTTGGGTTTACTTAGATCAACACCAGTTTGTGCAGTCACAGCTGAGTCGGGAGAATTGCCACTTAGTTTTAGAAGAAATATTCTCACTGAAAGATTTTTAATTAAAACTATGTCCAAAAATGCCACATTAATAAAAACAATACATCAACTATTTATCGCGGATCTAACTCATAAGAAATGGCAAAAAGCAAAAAGTATACCAATGGTAGAGGCATATGAGCATCTGCTTAATATGGCAGATAACATTTTCCATGAAAACCTACATTTAGATCACAACGTTGTTCCATCTGTAAGAGGATCTATTAATACATTTTTCTTCCAAGACTATAAAAATCTTCCAAAGGCAGTTAGAAATATAGCGTTCAGGCTTGATCTGGAAACCCTCTTTCCAGAAACATATGAAATATATACAGATGGTTCCAAAATGGATAGCAAAACCGGCTGTGCTTGTTACGATCCTATTGCCAATAAACAAAAAATGCTTTGTTTAGAAGAACACATGTCCATATACACGGCAGAACTTATTGCAATAAATGAAGCTCTTGAATATATTGAGGAGAAACAAATAAACCAAGCCATAATTATAACAGATAGTAAAGGTGCCGTTCAGAAAATTCAGAATGTGTGTTTTCACCCCATTGGGAATTATGTAATTCAGTTAATTGTTAATAAAATACATTCTATGAAAAATAGTGGCCAACTTGTAACTATAGCATGGTTAAGGGGTCATTGTGGCATACAGCACAATGAGACTGTTGACGAAATTGCGAAGATGGCGGTGGATAGGGGAGAGAAGGCAGAATACAAAACTCCATATTCAGATTACTATAGTACGATTACAAAAAGACAGAAACAACTATGGCAAATAAATTATACATCTGATAAAGCTGGGGAAATGTATAAGCGTATTCAGCCGGAACTCCCCTCTAAACCGTGGTTTTATTATGGAAACTTCTCAAAAGAGGAAATAAAAAATATATGTCGTTTAAGAACTAATCATGCATTATGTCCAGCCTATTTGTTTAAAATTAGATTAAAAGACAGTCCACATTGTGAGTGTATGGAATATGGAGATATCGAACATGTCATGTTATCATGTATATTAAGAAAGGACGAAATAGAAACATTTTCGTTAATTATCCAAAAACTTTCTGTAAATAAACCCTTTAACCTAGCTCAACTATTAGCCACAAATGATATAGAAATATTTAAAGCTTTAAACAAACATATCAAAAATATGAAAATCAAAGTATAGATTAGAAACCTAGCGGCAACTTTCCGAAATTTGGAAGTAGTATTTTCTTTCTCCCAGTACTTAGCGACTTTTAATTCCATTCTTAAATTTAATACAAATAATAATAGACATACTTATATTAAGTAAAGCCTGTAAAGTGGAATTGTAATTAGTTAATAGTGAATATTACCTCTAGATAGTTAATAAGTTCCTATTGTCTTTCCTAGTGTTTGACACCTTTCTTATAGCGGCTCAGTCTGTGATGTTGAAAGCTCTGAAGAGCCCCAGTAGCGTATACGTATCCCTGTAGTCAACCATCTCCTCACAGTCCTTTTATTTATTTAATAACAAAAAAAGGCTCTTGAGAAAAAAAAAAAAAAAGAAAAAAAAAGAAATAAAAGATTGCAACATAAAAAAAAGGCAAAAAAGAGAGAAATAAAAAAAAAAAAAAAAAAGTCCTAAGGGAAATAAAAGATTGCAAAAAAAAAGAAATAAAAGATTGCAACATAAAAAAAAGCCAAAAAAGATAGAAATAAAAAAAAAAAGTCCTAAGAGAAATAAAAGATTGAAAAAAAAAAAAAAAAAAAAAAAAAAAAAAAAAAAAAAAAAAAAAAAAAAAAAACTATATAATCAAGGATGAATACTTGTATTTAGAATAATAGCATAGAATAAATTTAAGTATGTATATATACAAAAAGAAAAGTGTAAAGGTGATCTAACGACTTTAGGATAGGGTAGCAGAGGTGGGTCATAATGTGCTAATGGCTGATCAAAGCCACAGCCAGTAAACCAAACACACACACATCTTTAAAAAAATTTTCATTTACTTTCAAATTATTGGCCTTATTTTAGGATCCGCTCTATTTCCTATTACTAAAAATTATGACAGCTCTTAATTATGATGGTTACAAATTTTGATTCTTATGATTTAAATGTGATGATTAAAAATTTGACTCTACTTTGAATTTGCAAATCCAATTACTTTAATTTGTGATATCAGTTACTATGGTAACCTCGCTTTGCTAGGTTTCGTAACCAAGGAGATTAGATCTTAAAATGGTTGGTACGAATTTTATCAGCTTACGTGAACTTCCCGCGTAGCGCCCTCTTTTGATATCTTTCTTCTCTTCTTAGTTGATCTCGAATTTTATTATTATACTTTGGTACAATTGTTCCTAAATGTCATTTCCATTCCAAATTGACATGTTAATATACCAATGATGGATGTTTACAAATTTGTTTGGAATTACACTGCTGTTTTATTAATATTAGATGGAATACCTGGATTTGGGTCTGCGGCGCCTGTTGAAAATTTTCACTATTGACTGTTTTCTCGCTATACGTTACTGATAACCTTAGTAGATAGGGCCCCACCTGGGCTCATCCCCTCCACTTTTTTCTGCGCATGCGCGAGTCGGGCGCATGCGCTGACCTGCGCAGACCTGTGACAGTTGACAGCTGACCTGTCAGATTTGACAGGTGTCAAATGTCACTGACCTGACAGCTTTCAGCTGTCAGTTGTCATCTCACCTGATATGTGTCAACGTCAGCTGACCTGCCAGATGACGTCACAAGCATTCCAAGATGGCTGACCTGTCATAGACAGCCACAACCCGGGTCTCTATGGAATTGTCTGACCTGAGATGACGTCACAAGCATTCCAAGATGGCTGACCTGTCATAGACAGCTGCAACCCCGGGTTCTCTCTATGGAACTAACCTGAGATGACGTCACAAGCGTTCCAAGATGTCTGACCTGTGTCCATAGATATCTACAAGTCGGGTTAGCTCTCCATGTGTGTTTGTCGAATACCATTTGTCTGATTGTTTATTAAGGTTATGTATTTGTTTATTAAGGTTATGTTCGCACACGTGTTCATTACCAGTCATCTGTTTGTTTATTAAGGTTATGTTTGTATTTGTTATGTCGTCAACGTGTTATCTGTTTGTTTATTAAGGTTATGTATGTATTTGTTTATTAAGGTTATGTTCGCACACGTGTTGATTACCATGCATCTGTTTGTTTATTAAGGTTATGTTTTGTATTTTGTTTATTAAGGTTATGTTCGTAAACACAGCTGTTTGTTTGTTTATTGTGTTGTTAAGGTGTATTGAAGTTTGTTAGGGTATTTCGTTTTTGGCGGGAAATTTGAATTTGTTTGAAAATTTGTGTCTGTTGTGTCCAGAGATCTGACTCATCGAGCTAGAGAATATTCTATGTGTAAAGTTGTAGAGTGGGAGAATATTCCCTAGCTCGAGGGGAGACATCTGTTGGACACAGTCATTCGGTTTAGCACACACATACATATATTAGGAAGATATATTGAGCGGGTAATTTGAAATTTAATTTTAATTTGAAATATGATTTTTGAAAGAAAAGCATTCGCCTGAAATTAGATTTGAATTAGATTCGAACCCCAACCATACAGCTTACTAAGATATGCAAACGTCCCTAAACCGATCATGCTATTCAGACATACGATGAAAGTTTGTTCGCAGTGGTATATATAAAACAAAAACCTGTTACATAAAACGAGTTTATCAGGCTGATGAGTGTGTGTGTGTGGGCAGGGGTGGTATCTCTATTACATTCCAATTTGAATATATAATAGGTACGGTAATTTTTTAAAAACAATAGTATATATTTATATTTTATAGTAAAAGATATTTAAAGATGTTCCAATTTACCTATCTAATATAAAATTCTAAAAACAAAAACGTTTGAAGCAAAACTATCAATAACAAAACGTATTTACATCTAGATATGTTAATGAATTTGTTTAATGGGGTAATAAAACTGGAGACCTGGTTTTATGGAGGTTTGTTTATGTTAGTGTTTTATATCACAGTGAATCTGAATTTATATAGGGAGTGATCAAAAAACACAAGTAACAAAACTCGATTTAAAACATCAAACTAAACTTTGATATACGAGGATTGTTTGATAAGTATTGTTTGTATGCAAACATAAATAATATAATAGTATACTTACATACAGCAAGAGACGTCATACATGTTTCACGGCTTAACACACACTGACGTCTGTTGAGGTCTTGAATGGGGGCCCTTATAGAAATAACACAGTTGTTTAATGACATCCACTTAAACCAAACAAAACATATAGACGTTGTTGTTGATTGTTAACACACACACACACACACACGTCATGACAGCTCGAAGTCTTTGCTTAGACTGACAGAGCTGTGTAATAAAAGACAGACAGACAATTGATTGCCCAACAAGTATCATATAGAACCTTGTTTAAGCTTGTACAGCTGTTTAACAAACACGTCATGACAGCTCGAAGTCTTTGCTTAGACTGACAGACAGAAAGGGGTTAATAAAAATGCAACAAAATAAAAATAAAACAACTGTTTTACATACAATAAAAATTTATTAGGATTAATTAAGTTGTACATATTGATACATAAATGACATACTATTATTACATAATGGCTCTAACGATGCCCGTTAGAGGTTTATATTCCATTACACTGTCATGAATAACCAAACAATAAACACGAGTATTTTTTGGGAAGTTGGCGTGACTCATAAACTCCACCTTAATGTCCACCGTTGAAGACTTGATTGACTCGTTCTGGTGCTGACAGTCAATCACAAATAGAGCTCTGTCTTTAAACTCGTCATAATTCAAGATAGGCTCCGACATGTTTTTATAACAGAAGCTTTTTTGAAAATCTGTATACATGTTATAGGCTTCTGCATATTTCGATTTCTCAAAATCCATATTCATAGATTCATAAGGGTAGCATTCTGAATTTAGAAACACTCTGAGGTCCAACATACCAATGTTATCGAAAT
This sequence comes from Tillus elongatus, assembly GCA_964006375.1. NCBI lineage: Eukaryota > Metazoa > Arthropoda > Insecta > Coleoptera > Cleridae > Tillus > Tillus elongatus. The sequence continues at coordinate 152,420,799 of OZ023262.1, forward strand.
AGTCTGGCCTCTTCTTCACGTTGTCCTTACGATCTGTTTGAAATGCTATAATCACATATCGAGGTCTTTCCAAGTTGGTTGCAGTTTTAACAGCCCACACATCTCTGTTGATATCTCTGAGTGCTGGTAACTCATATATGTCCCATTTGCGGTATGCGAGAAATATAGAGGTGTCTTTGGCTATTTTATCCATCAGTTCCAATTTCATTTTATCATTGGGAAATACACGTTTTACCTTTAAAAACATATTGGTTACGGTAATTTTTGCTCGTGCCGTACCTGTGCTGTAATAGCCGTTGGAATCGTTTCGAGCTCTTGTAAAGCGGAAAGTATGTTTGCCACAGAGAACTCCTTTGAAATGATGAAAGAAACTGAAGAGGAACCAGACAGGTATGAGCATGTGAAACTTGTTATCATTTAAGGTGATGTGCTCCGACGACACATTCAGTCCGGCGTTGCTAAGAGATTGGGCTTCATTCTTACTGAACGATAGCAGACTTTTGATGATGGTTGTGGTGTATGGGTCTCGCACTCGTTCCACTTCCTTGTTATTTAACTCATAGGTCATTGATTCGAACAGAGCTGCTCCTCCATTATTTGACAGATAACAAGCACCAGTGGCATTTTGGATTGCTACAGGTTCCAGAGCACCTTCGATTATTAGAGCTGACTCGGCCAGACATACGAACGCATCTTGTTGGTTGATGGCTATTTCAATTTCATCGCTGTTACCAAACGATTTAGTTGGTGAATAGTAAGAGCGCAGCTCTTCTCGATCGATGCCATCATCAAACACGGGTTCTTTGAATATTTCTAGTTTTGACGACATGATAACCCAGGCTTTGCAGAAACTCAATATTATCGGGACGAAGCGTACCCTTTGACGTGTCTGACTCAACTGAATTTGTTGTGGTAGATGCACTTGCTTTTATATCCTTAAAGACCAACATACTAAGCAACTTTTATAAGTTTCAAGCGAACAGACACCTCTTCACCTTGAAAGTTGACAGGAACTGAATCTTGGTCGACGATGTCGATGCTTATATTGGAAATCTCTTGCTTGTTCACCGGCAAGTAAATTAAATTTTTAGGTTCTATGTCGATTGCATAGCCAGGATCAACCATCGGAGCAAACTCATACAGCGTATGTGAGGGTTGTCCGTTATAATAGGAACCAGACACAATATTGGTTTCGATGCGAATCTGTCTAACATCCACTATTTCAACAGGTAAATCAGATTCATAAAAGGTGTCCGGCTGAAGAACTTGTTTTGAAAAGCCCAACATTCGCCCAATCGAACCATCAAATTCAAAACTGACATTTGTATAACACTTTAGTCTACATTTGATGGTGTTCGGATTAGGTCTCAGAATCAGAGCCTGTTGCTTTTGTTCGTGTGTTGCTGTAGCACCAACAAGTTCATTTTGAAGTAACTCTTCCAAGTGTGTTATTTCATAAGCACCGGTGGGTATCGTGATGGTTCGCCAACCGGTTCCTTCTTTTACATGAAATTTGTTTTTACCTTCATAGATGTTGGGTATGTTGTTGTAGGTGTGAAAGCCTATCAAGGCAACAGCATAATTACCATCCAAAACAATTGGTGGATGGTAGTCTGACGACAGATGGGAGCTGCGGTCTTTCAACACAAAGGTGTGCGCCATGACTGATACACACAGGCTACTGTTTGAGTCTTTTATTGCATTGGTTTTTGCAGATACAACCCATAGCCGGAGCGCTGTTTCTTGAGATACATGCCTTTGCCCAGTCTCTTGCATTTTGGCTTAAATTTCAAGCCACTCCCTCTCCTACCCATCGCGATGGCTTCCATTGTTTTGTTGTGCCGTTCTTCCTCCTCCAGTTTCTGTTTCGCAGACTTGGCATCGTTCACAGCTTTAGCAATACCTGCAGCACCACCGCCCAGAGCTCCTAGTGCTGACAGCCCACCAAATATCAGAGGCAACAGCGGAAGGAAGCCTCCACTTTTAGGTATTGGAATAACTCGAGGTTTCTGCACATTCTTACGTCCACCAATGTTTCTAACGATTGTATGAGCTATATCAAATACGGCGTTCGCTGTTGGAATAAGATTTCTATCTTTTATAACTTCCTCAATCAGACTTAGTATGTTTTTAAAGGGAACCTTCTTCTTTGGCTTCGAGTTGATTACATAAAACCCCTCATCAAGTTTTCTGTTAACTTTCATGGTGTTTGTAACGCCCCCGCAACGTTTCAGCAAAACCTGTATCTGTCTTTGTTAATAACAACCCTCACTCTGTGACACCAACATGCATACTGACTGGGTGTCTCACTTGCATTCATATATATACACACCCAAATAAAATATAGTTTAGTTTAAGTTAAGATGCGTACCAGCAAACACGCTTCTGCCTTACCCATTACAAATATAGACGATGTTGTTACGGACACAGCTCAACAACAACTGAGGCATGGTCCTCTCTTTCCAAATACCGTTCGCTGTATCATATGTGGTCCGAGTGGGTGTGGTAAAACTAATGTCATGCTGAGTTTGTTGTTTGAAGCAAACGGTTTAAAATTTGATAACGTGTATGTGTATTCAAAGTCTCTGTATCAACCGAAATACAAGATGTTAAAGGAGGTGATGAATGCAACAAAAGGTGTTGGTTACTACCCTTATCGAGAAAACGATGAAATATTAGATCCAACAGAAGCCCTGGACAACTCGATGTTTATATTCGATGATGTAGCTTGTAACAAACAAGATAAAATAAGAGCATAGCATACTTTAGTATGGGCAGACATAAGAATATTGATTCATTCTATCTCTGTCAAACATATACACGAATACCCAAACATTTGGTACGTGACAACACCAATGTTATTGTGTTATTCAAGCAAGATGAAACCAATTTAAAACATGTGTACGACGATCATGTGACCACCGATATGAACTTTAAACAATTTAAAACTATCTGCTACCAATGCTGGAAAGATAATAAGTATGGTGTGTTGGTGATTGTGAAGGAAAACGATGTATACAAAGGTCGATATAGAAAAGGATTCGATAGATATATATTATTCTAACAAACGATGATAGACAGGACAGTCAGCTGTCTAACACAGGTGTCTAACACAGATGTCATACAGGTGTCTAACACAGCTGTCATACAGCTGTCTAACACAGCTGTCTAACACAGCTGTCTAACACAGCTGTCTAACACAGCTGTCTAACACAGCTGTCTAACACAGCTGTCTAACACAGCTGTCTAACACAGCTGTCTAACACAGCTGTCTAACACAGCTGTCTAACACAGCTGTCTAAGACAGCTGTCTAACACAGCTGTCTAACACAGCTGTCTAACACAGCTGTCTAACACAGCTGTCTAACACAGCTGTCTAACACAGCTGTCTAACACAGCTGTCTAACACAGCTGTCTAACACAGCTGTCTAACACAGCTGTCTAACACAGCTGTCTAACACAGCTGTCTAACACAGCTGTCTAACACAGCTGTCTAACACAGCTGTCTAACACAGCTGTCTAACAAGACAGCCAGACATCGTGATAAATAAGAAGGCATGTACCATGAAGGAGTCAGTATATGTTAAACCACCACACAACCTGTATCGCTCAAACAAATGATTAGACCGACTGGTAACACCAAACAGTTGTAGCACAATGGAAGTGTTGGGTAAGGAAGAGCGAAAAGTTAAGAAAAGGATTTTACAACTTGCTGACAATATTCGAAAAAAACATTTAATGCTTAAACTTAACAGAGCTGAGAATGATGATGCTCTGCAACGTTTATATAAACCACTTGTTGAGCCGCTAAGTGAAATATCTAAAAACACAGCAGCACTGCAGCAGCAGCACCCACCGCAACCACTAAAGGCTGAACAAATCAAAGACGAAGTCGATATACCAGAAACGAAACCCCAAGTACAGTTCCTTAAAGACCATGAAGTTTTTGAAGCTGAACCTAGGGAAGAGGCTGAGGAAACAAGTTCCGATCAGGATATCCCAACATTTGAAGAGCTTGAGGCAGACCTACAAACTGTCACAACCAACCCTGCATATCAAGAATTTTTGGAGCAATATCCTGACCGAGTTCGATATTATGTAGACAAGTATTTTACTGAACCACCAAGGCTCGCTACCATTGATCAAACGTATGGTGCTCGCTACGCTAAAGATACCGGTAGCTGGAGTCTTGGCAATAAACACTTGGACTTTACTGATAATGACATTCGACTAGGTCAACGGAGATATCCGCAAACACAAGGTCTGCTAGAATTGATATTTATGAAAACACCTAGAGGGTATACCTATGACGATCTTCAACACTATAGAGATATTCTAGAAGCAACTAGTGTTCATAAAATGAACTATGATCCTAACGCCCGAACCAAGGGTTGTTCCTCTGAAAAGTATCTGACTCTAATAAAACCAGTGATAAATCCACGAGGTCGTAGATCCTCAACACCTCAAGGTTTTGGTTACACCTACGAGGAAGACGATGACGACAGCAACGACAGACATCTTAACAAAAAACAAAAGACTGAACTTAAAACTCAGAGTGATAAGAGCAGCGATAGCAACGGCATGAGCCCTAACAACAACATCAGCACCAACAACTATATGATACAAAATAACAAACAAATAGCCTATGTGTATTGGAATGACATAAACGAGTTGGTTGACAGACTTAGACTTTTAGTGGCTTCCCAAGTTGCAGGTAATAATGCTCATAACAACGAAATTCAGTCAATCTTGGAAGAACTAAAAGAAGCTAGTGTTATCACCTAGTAAACCCACAGCCATGAAGAGGCACCAACGACAACAACAACAACAACAGCACCAACGCAACACTGAACCATCTTATGTTAATAATTCTATAAATGTATTCCAACAAAGAGTTTACATACTTGTACTTAGAATCAAATAAAAGTCTTTGTTAAAATTAATGTGTTTTTATTTTGTAATACAATTAAAAAGTATGTCTTAAAGCAATAATATCCTGAACAAACTTATCTTGTGGTACATCTGCTATACGTAGGTTGTTTCTATGTGCTGTAAGGTATTTCACTTCAGTCTTGATTCTGTTTTAAAGTTCCTCACAGCTCTTGGGAAACTTTTCTTTTGTGTTCTTACCACATGATATGGATAGGGGGTGCCTGTCTCGTTTCTTGCAAGTAAACCATATACACTTATTTTTCTCCGTTTACTTGGCTTTGGGGCTGTATCTTCAAGATGTTCTGTGACTTTAGCATTTGTTTCTCGCATACGTTGCACCTCATCATTTATCTCCATTAATTTTACTTCAATCGCATCTAGGTTGTCCTTGTATTTCTGATCAAATTCGTTTAGGAAAAAATCAAAAATAATTTGGTTGCATTTGTCATAGAACTGATTGGATATCCAGCAAGCCAAATTTACTATCAAATCTTTACACACATATGTACCAGATATCAAGTTGTTTTCAGCCTGTCTCCCACCAATGTTTAATACGTATGTAGCTGTTGTTGGTGTTACTTGAGATGCTGCGTCCGTTTTTAGGGGGCCAGTAGTCCGGCTCCCTGGCGATAACTCTAAGTGGGCTCCTTCGTTGAAATATTTAGGGTATCAGTATTCCCTAACTCTTCCTTTAGCCGACTGTTGTAATAGGCAATCAACTCTTTAGTTTTCTTATTTTCCATCCAATGATATAATTTTTTATTACTAGTTTTACACAGTTTAGTTGCATTAAAATAGCCAGTGTTCTTATCGATAATAAGTTGAAAGTCTCCAAATAGACCATACCAGAAGTTGTCTTTAATTTGTTGGTAACACACATCACTTAATGTAGCCATTTTGAAACAGATTTGGGTTAGAACAAACTGCAGTAAGTCTTTTCTCAACAACAACTGACTTGTGAATATGTTTAAGAGTGTCTGTGTGTAGCCAATTTATACATATTACCCACAGTAACCGTTTTAAACTGTATTTGTTTTTACATGGATGATGTCATACTTCTAACGACTGAATTCTAGACAAGCTCAAACACGAATAATGTGGGGTTATTGAACAGATATAACACAAGGTCATCAACTGACACGTTGTTTACCTTTAAGAGGACCTCTCTCTTGCGTATATTAAACAGATACACTGACAAGCTCAAACAGGATCAAGGTTAACAACTGTAAAACGTTGTTTATCCTTTTGTAAGGCCTCTCTCTCTCTCTCTCTTACATCAGTTTGTTTCCTCAATACAAGAGAGAGACACACTTGTTCAGTATGTGTTAAGTCGTGAAACAAGGATGACGTCTCTTGCTGTATGTAAGTACACTCTTATTATTATGTCTGTTTGCATTCAAATAACAAATACAAACATAACCTTACTAAACAATCAGATGATTGGTAATCAACATGTATACGAACACCTAACCTCATATGTAAACAACAACTAGGCTTGGTTTTATATATACAACAGCGAACAAACTTTTAACGTGTGCGTCTGTGGAGCTATTGGTTTAGCAATAGTATATCTGAGAAAACTGTCTATGGCCGATTCGAGGTTCGTGGGTTCAAATCTAAGTTCAGGCGAATGCTTTTCTTTCAAATACACAGGCATCTGTCAGTTTAAGCAAAGACATCGAACTGTCATGACGTGTGTTATATCCTTTCAAAGAGCATGTACAAGCTTCAACAATGGCAATCAGTTGTCTGTCTGTCTGTCTGTTTCCTCAACACAGAAGACACTTGTTCAGTAGTGTGTGTATTAAGCTGTGAAAGAAGGCTGACGTCTCTTGTTGTATGTAAGTACACTCTTGTATTATCTCTGTTTGCATTCAAATAACAAATACAAACATAACCTTAATAAACAATCAGATGATTGGTAATCAACACGTGTGTGAACATAACCTTAATAAACAAATACAGACAGCTGTGTGTGTACGAACATAACCTTAATCAACAAATACAAACATAACCTTAATAAACAATCAAAATGGCTTGGTAATCAGTCTGTATACGAGCACCTAACCTTAATAAACAAATACATACATAACCTTAATAAACAATCAGACAGCTGGTATTCGACAAACACACATGGAGACCTGACTTGTAGATATCTATGGACACAGGTCAGACGGAACATCTTACGTCATCACAAGACAGTTAATACCTAACCTGGCTTGTGGCTATCTATGGACACAGGTCAGACATCTTGGAACGCTTGTGACGTCATCACAGGTCAGTTAATACCTAACCTGGGGCTGTAGCTATCTCTCTCTCTCTCTCTCTCTCTCTGGACAGGTCAGACGGAACATCTTACGTCAGCACAGGTCAGTTCCATAGAGACCCGGGGTTGTGGCTGTCTATGACAGGTCAGCCATCTTGGAACGCTTGTGACGTCATCTGACAGGTCAGGTGACAGCTGACGTTGACACCTGTCAGGTTAGCTGACAACTGACAGCTGACAGCTGTCAGGTCAGTGACATTTGACACCTGTCAAATCTGACAGGTCAGTTGCCAACTGTCACAGGTCTGCGCAGGTCAGCGCATGCGCCCGACTCGCGCATGCGCAGAAAAAAGTGGAGGGGATGAGCCCAGGTGGGGCCCTATCTACTAACCTTGCTTGAAGTGCTTCTACAGTTATATACTGGTAAATACTACGGGTCCCACTCACTTTTAGTGAATTTTCGTAGAGAAAATTCACTAATGGGGAGATCCCGACTTTTGAATTTCGAAAAAATTTTTGCAAATGAGCGCGAACTAGGACCCCTAGAACCCATATCCGGGGTCAGTTTCAATTTTTATATGTTTATATATATATATATATATATATATATATATATATATATATATATATATATATATATATATATATATATATATATATATATATATATATATATATATATATATATATATATATATATATATATATATATATATATATATATATATATATATATATATATATATATATATATATATATATATATATATATATATATATATATATATATATATATATGTATCACACCGATAACTCAAAAAATAATGGGCCGATTTTGATAAAATTTGGCATGTACCTTTCTTTTGTAAATAGCTTGGATAAGTTCGTTAGTCAGGAAAATCGGACGAAGTTTTCCGGGAAAATTTTGAGTTTTCATTCGAAAAAAATTCTTATCTCAAAAAGTAATAAGCCGATAGTAGATAGGGCGCCACCTGGGTCCATCCCCTCCACTTTTTACTGCGCATGCGCGAGTCATCATGCGCATGCGCTGACCTGCGCAGACCTGTGACAGTTGACAGCTGACCTGTCAGATTTGACAGGTGTCAAATGTCACTGACCTGACAGCTGTCAGCTGTCAGCTGTCAGCTAACCTGACAGCTGTCAACGTCAGCTGTCACCTGACCTGACATGTGTCAACGTCAAATGTCACCTGACCTGTCAGATGACGTCACAAGCATTCCAAGATGGCTGACCTGTCATAGACAGTTGCAACCGGGGTTCTCTCTATGGAACTAACCTGAGATGACGTCACAAGCATTCCAAGATGTCTGACCTGTGTGTCCATAGATAGCCACAAGTCAGGTTAGGTATTAACTGTCTTGTGATGACGTAAGATGTTCCGTCTGACCTGTGTGTCCATAGATATCTACAAGTCAGGTCTCCATGTGTGTATTTGAAGAATACCATCTGTCTGATTGTTTATTTAGGTTAAGTGTTGTATGACATGCTTAGTACCCACCATCTGATTGTTTATTGAGGTTATGTATGTATGTGTTTATTAAGGTTATGTATGTATGTGTTTATTAAGGTTAGGTGTTCGTATACAGACTGATTACCAAGCCATGTTGATTGTTTATTAAGGTTATGTTTGTATTTGTTGATTAAGGTTATGTTCGTACACACACACACACAGCTGTCTGTATTTGTTTATTAAGGTTATGTTCACACACGTGTTGATTACCAGTCATATGATTGTTTGTTAAGGTTATGTTTGTATTTGTTATTTGAATGCAAACAGAGATAATACAAGATTGTACTTACATACAACAAGAGACGTCAGCCTTCTTTCACAGCTTAATACACACACTACTGAACAAGTGTCTCCTGTGTTGAGGATACAGACAGACAGACAACTGATTGCCATTGTTGAAGCTTGTACATGCTGTTTAACAAACACGTCATGACAGTTCAAAGTCTTTGCTTAAACTGACAGATGCATGTGTATTTGAAAGAAAAGCATTCGCCTGAACTTAGATTTGAACCCACGAACCTCGAATCGGCCATAGACAGCTTTCTCAGATATACACTGTCCCTAAACCAATAGCTCCACAGACACACACGTTAAAAGTTTGTTCGCTGTTGTATATATAAAACAAAGCCAGTTGTTGTTGACATATGAGGTTAGGTGTTTGTATACATGTTGATTACCAATCATCTGATTGTTTAGTAAGGTTATGTTTGTATTTGTTATTTGAATGCAAACAGACATAATAATAAGAGTGTACTTACATACAGCAAGAGACGTCATCCTTGTTTCACGACTTAACACATACTGAACAAGTGTCTCTGTCTCTTGTATTGAGGAAACAAACTGATGTAAGAGAGAGAGAGAGAGGCCTTACAAAAGGATAAACAACGTTTTACAGTTGTTAACCTTGATCCTGTTTGAGCTTGTCTGTGTATCTGTTTAATATACGCAAGAGAGAGGCCCTCTTAAAGGTAAACAACGTGTCAGTTGATGACCTTGTGTTATATCTGTTGAATCACCCCCATTATTCGTGTTTGAGCTTGTCTAGAATACAGACATAGCAGATGTACCACAAGATAAGTTTGTTCAGGATATTATTGCTTTAAGACATACTTTTTAATTGTATTACAAAATAAAAACACAGTAATTTTAACAAAGACTTTTATTTGATTCTAAGTACAAGTATGTAAACTCTTTGTTGGAATACATTTATAGAATTATTAACATTAGATGGTTCAGTGTTGCGTTGGTGCTGTTGTTGTTGTTGTCGTCGGTGTCTCTTCATGGCTGTGGGCTTACTAGGTGATAACACTAGCTTCTTTTAGTTCTTCCAAGATTGACTGAATTTCGTTGTTATGAGCAGTATTACCTGCAACTTGGGAAGCCACTAAAAGTCTAAGTCTGTCAACCAACTCGTTTATGTCATTCCAATACACATAGGCTATTTGTTTGTTATTTTGTATCATATAGTTGTTGGTGCTGATGTTGTTTGGGCTCATGCCGTTGCTATCGCTGCTCTTATCACTCTGAGTTTTAAGTTCAGTCTTTTGTTTTTTGTTAAGATGTCTGTCGGTGCTGTCGTCATCGTCTTCCTCGTAGGTGTAACCAAAACCTTGAGGTGTTGAGGATCTACGACCTCGTGGATTTATCACTGGTTTTATTAGAGTCAGATACTTTTCAGAGGAACAACCCTTGGTTCGGGCGTTAGGATCATAGTTCATTTTATAAACACTAGTTGCTTCTAGAATATCTCTATAGTGTTGAAGATCGTCATAAGTATACCCCCGGGGTCTTTTCATAAATAACAATTCTAGCAAACCTTGTGTTTGCGGGTATCTCCTTTGGCCCAGTTGAATCTCAGCATCAGTAAAGTCCAAGTGTGTGTTACCAAGACTCCAGCTACCGGTATCTTTAGCGTAGCGGGCACCATACGTTTGATCAATGGTACCGAGCCTTGGTGGTTCAGTAAAATACTTGTCTACATAATATCGAACTCGGTCAGGATATTGCTCCAAAAATTCTTGATATGCAGGGTTGGTTGTGACAGTTTGTAGGTCTGCCTCAAGCTCTTCAAATGTTGGGATGTCCTCATCGGAACTTGTCGCCTCAGCCTCTTCCCTTGGTTCAGCTTCAAAAACTTCATGGTCTTTAAGGAACTGTACTTGGGGTTTCGTTTCTGGTATATCGACTTCGTCTTTGATTTGTTCAACCTTTGGTGGTTGCGATGGCTGTTGCTGCTGCAGTGCTGCTGTGTTTTTAGATATTTCACTTAGGGGGTCAACAAGTGGTTTATATAAACGTTGCAGAGCATCATCATTCTCAGCTCTGTTAAGTTTAAGCATTAAATGTTTTTTTCGAATATTGTCAGCAAGTTGTAAAATCCTTTTCTTAACTTTTTGCTCTTCCTTACCCAACACTTCCATTGTGCTACAACTGTTTGGTGTTACCAGACGGTCTAATCATTTGGTTGAGCGATACAGGTTGTGTGGTGGTTTAACATATACTGACTCCGTCACGGTACATGCCTTCTTATTTATCACGATGTCCGGCTGTCTTGTTAGACAGCTGTGTGTTAGACAGCTGTGTGTTAGACAGCTGTGTGTTAGACAGCTGTCTGTTAGACAGCTGTGTGTTAGACAGCTGTCTGTTAGACAGCTGTCTGTTAGACAGCTGTGTGTTAGACAGCTGTCTGTTAGACAGCTGTGTGTTAGACAGCTGTCTGTTAGACAGCTGTCTGTTAGACAGCTGTCTGTTAGACAGCTGTGTGTTAGACAGCTGTCTGTTAGACAGCTGTCTGTTAGACAGCTGTGTGTTAGACAGCTGTCTGTTAGACAGCTGTGTGTTAGACAGCTGTCTGTTAGACAGCTGTCTGTTAGACAGCTGTCTGTTAGACAGCTGTGTGTTAGACAGCTGTGTTAGACAGCTGTGTTAGACAGCTGTGTTAGACAGCTGTCTTAGACAGCTGTGTTAGACAGCTGTGTTAGACAGCTGTGTTAGACAGCTGTGTTAGACAGCTGTGTTAGACAGCTGTCTTAGACAGCTGTCTTAGACAGCTGTCTTAGACAGCTGTGTTAGACAGCTGTGTTAGACAGCTGTGTTAGACAGCTGTCTTAGACAGCTGTGTTAGACAGCTGTGTTAGACAGCTGTGTTAGACAGCTGTGTTAGACACCTGTGTTAGACACCTGTGTTAGACAGCTGTGTTAGACAGCTGTCTTAGACAGCTGTCTTAGACAGCTGTCTTAGACAGCTGTGTTAGACAGCTGTGTTAGACAGCTGTGTTAGACAGCTGTCTTAGACAGCTGTGTTAGACAGCTGTGTTAGACAGCTGTGTTAGACAGCTGTGTTAGACACCTGTGTTAGACACCTGTATGACAGTTATCTTCTGACCTGTATTTAATCGAACGAGTGTTGAGAAAAAAAGGCCCCAAGTCTTACGTGAAATGGCTTGGTTTTGATCGTACTCATAATTCCTGGGTCAACACTAAAGACATTAAATAACTTGTATTATGTTATGAATAAAGGAAACATGTTAAAAGTATTTTTTTATTTCAAATCTTCCTTTATGCATTCACGCCAACAGAATGATTGTCAGAAAATACAGCTAATAAAACACAGAGATTTTTACACATATATTTTATTATCAACTAGTGTTATAGGTAAATCTGTTACATGTTAGCATATCTTTCAGTACAAGTTGATATTTAGTAATAAATTCACACACTATACACAGATTCTCAGAGTATTTTAAGCGGGCAATGAAGAAGGCACAAGGTATAACTGCCCTGTCTCTGAACTTGGACAGTTCCGATCTAATGTCAGCCATAAACATGTTTAGGTCAAAGAAACTCCTAAAACGTAATTCCAATAATAAGTCTTTGACCACAGAGCCAACATCTTCTAGTATTTTCAATGATTCCAAGCTTAGGTTGAAATTAGTGACATATTCATCACTGCACAACCTAAACTTAAAAAACACTGATTTTCGTTGTGTTTGAACCAAGTATTTAGTAAGTGTATACGAATCGGTGTTTTTGTCTGTACCTTGTGATTGGTTTTCCAGGTTGAAAATTATGGTGGGTAACACGTTTAAAAATTCTTCAAATGTCCACATGTCGAAAAACACAGGTATATTACAATTTTTCTGTGAAACCTTAACCAGAGGCATAAAGTTAAGCATGGGGTCAGCTCCGATCGTAAGTATTTTCTCACCGTTTGCCAACAGCGCAAACGTTGTCTGACCAACGAGCTCACAGTCTTGTGTTTTTAGTTTTTTCTCCATACTTTTCTGATTGATCTGCACCAACTTCTCATTGAATAGCTCATCGTGTGTAGGCTGATATTCGACTGTTTGTATGTTTGTAGGATCTGCAGCATTCATACTAATATCAGAGAGATTATTCGGTTCACTTGTGTTTGTTGTTGTTGGATAGCTTGTGTACAGCTCACCTATGATATTATCCCACGTCTTTGGTTCTTCTTTTGTTATAATACTTTCAACTGCGTTAGCCAGCAAGACATCTTGTAACACTTTAAGCTTTTTACCTCCACCAGCACCTCTACCTGTATTTTCTGTGTTGAGAGATTTTCGTTTTCGCGTATTCTGCACCATATTAGTTTTAGTTACACCTTGTTCAACGTACACCAACAAAACTAGCTTCTAGACAAGCTCAAACACAACTGATGGCTGGATACCACCTAACAGAACTAACCCCTAGATCATAACTGTAAAGACAACGTCAAACAGGTTTATCAGACCAAGGTCATCAACAGACATGTTATTTACCCCTAAGAGGGCCTCTCTCTTGCGTATATTAAACAGATGCACAGACAAGCTCAAACACGAATAATGGTATGATGTCATTCTACAGGATATGAGTCATAACCATGTTGTTTGTTCTCTGTTTTATTGTGTTATGTATTCTGATATGGACATGTGTACAGAGCGACATACTTTTTACTCGTTTACAGGCCTAGGATCGACGTCAGCTCTCTTTAGACATATTTGTTTGTGTCTATAAATGGACGTTCTCAACATTTGTTTATTACAGTGTAAACATGTAACCTTCCTCCTGTCGTACGTGTATTGCCATTTTACGAAATTTTCATAACTTTCCCATGAGTGTGCGTTGTATGGTAGCCATTTTCCCAAGTTTTGACCATTTTTAATGAAACATTTGTCACAACAGCTTCTCTCTGTTGGTGGACAGCGTTTAAAACAAATGACACAGCAACGGAGACCATCATCATTCAGTTCTTGCTTGTCATCCTGTGTTAGTGGTTGTGTTGTTGTTGTTGGTCTCGCGGCTGTATGTTCTTCTTCACTCTCTTGTAGATTGATTTCATTAAACTGCTGTTGGTGCTGCTGCTGCGTCGACAAACCAGAACCTTGTGAAGTGGTTGCTTGCTGGTGCTGTGATGATCCTAGACTTGTAGCTGTTATAGTAAAGGCATCACCTTCAATGGCCCCCTTATTGCTCTGATACATCTTGTACAGCTCAGACCACACTTCTTCAAACGTCAGCAACGACAGCTTCCTAAACGGCATATGATAGTCTCTATCCAAGCCGGAGAATGTAAAGCTTACTTTGGTGTCGGTGTTCAAGTCTCTAATAACTCGATTATAAATTTCCTGCATACCGTTCTTAAGCCATTGTTCAGGATTATTGACGCCACTGCTATTGAGTGGATTCAACTTGAAATGCACCATGTTCTGTATAATATTAAAACGACTGTTTCTTGTAGTCGACTCTCCAACAATTGAGAACGCCATAGTATGGAACTAAAATGTTTCTTGTTTTTGCGGAATCAAACACAAGACTGGCTTGTGTACGACGACCGTTGTACATCTATAACTCTCTAGTCATAGAGTGCTTGTGTGTGTGTTAACAATCAACAACAGCGTCTATATGTTTTGTTTGGTTCAAGTGGATGTCATTAAACAACTGTGTTATTTCTATAACGGGGCCCCATTCAAGACCTCAACATACGTTAGTGTGTACTAAGCCGTGAAACAAGTATGACGTCTCTTGCTGTATGTAAGTATACTATTATATTATTTATGTTTACATACAAACAATACTTATCAAACAATCCTCGTATATCAAAGTTTAATTTAGTTGTTTTAAATTGAGTTTTGTTACTTGTGTGTTTTTGATCACTCCCTATATAAATTTAGATTCATTCATTCAAAATACAAACACTAACATAAACAAACACGCCGGCAATAAAACCAAGTCCCCGAGTTTTATTAGGCTATTAAAATAAACTCATTAACATATCTAGATGTAAATACGTTTTTCTTATTGATATAGTTTACTTGAAACGTTTTTGTTATTAAATGATATTAGATAGGTAAATTGGTACGTGTTTTAAATTTCTTTTTACTATAAATAAACAATTGTTTTTAACATTACAGTTCCTATTATTCAATTGGAATGTAATAGAGATACCACCCCTGCCCACACACACAAACTCAGCAGCCTCATAAACTCGTTTTATGTAACAGGTTTCTGTTTTATATATATACCCACTGATAACAAACTTTCATCGTATGTCTGAATAGCATGATCGGTTTAGGGGCGTTTGCATATCTTAGTAAGTTGTATGGTTGGGGGTTCAAATCTAATTTCTGGCGAATGCTTTTCTTTCAAAAATCATATTTCAAATTAAAATCAAAATTTCAAATTACCCGCTCAATATATCTTCCTCATATATGTATGTGTGCGACTAAACCGAATGACTGTGTCCAACAGATGTCTCCCCTCGAGCTAGAGAATATTCTCTACACTCTACAACTTTACAAATAGAATGTTCTCTAGCTTGAGGAGTAAGATCTCTGGACACAACAGACAGAAATTTTCAAACAAATTCAAATTTCCCGCCAAAAACGAAATACCCTAACAAACTTCAATACACCTTAACAACAACAACACAATAAACAAACCAAACAGCTGTGTTTACGAACACCTAACCTTAATAAACAAAATACATAACCTTAATAAACAAACAGATGCATGGTAATCAACACACACATGACATAACCTTAATAAACAAATACAAACATAACCTTAATAAACAAACAGATGACACGTGAGCGAACATAACCTTAATAAACAAATACATAACCTTAATAAACAATCAGACAAACACACATGGAGAGCTAACCTGACTTGTAGATATCTATGGACACACAGGTCAGACATCTTGGAATGCTTGTGACGTCATCTCAGGTTAGTTCCATAGAGAGAACCCCGGAGTTGCAGCTGTCTCTTACAGGTCAGCCATCTTGGAATGCTTGTGACGTCATCTCAGGTTAGTTCCATAGAGAGAACCCGGGTTGCAACTGTCTATGACAGGTCAGCCATCTTGGAATGCTTGTGACGTCATCTGACAGGTTAGGTGACATTTGACGTTGACACATGTCAGGTCAGGTGACAGCTGACGTTGACAGCTGTCAGGTTAGCTGACAGCCGACAGCTGACAGCTGTCAGGTCAGTGACATTTGACACCTGTCAAATCTGACAGGTCAGCTGTCAACTGTCACAGGTCTGCGCAGGTCAGCGCATGCGCATGATGACTCGCGCATGCGCAGTAAAAAGTGGAGGGGATGGACCCAGGTGGCGCCCTATCTACTGCCGATTTTAATAAAATTTGGCATGTACCTTCCTTTTGTAAATAGCTTTGACAAGTTTGTTAGTCAAGAAAATCGGACGAGGTTTTCCGGGAAAATTTTGAGTTTTCATTCGAAAAATTTTTTTATCTCAAAGAATAATAAGCCGATTTTAATAAAATTTGGCATGTACCTTCCTTTTGTAAATGGCTTTGATAAGTTCGTTAATCAGAAAAATCGGACGAGGTTTTCTGAAAAAATTTTGAGTTTTTATTTGAAAAAAATTTTTATCTTAAAAAATAAAAAATCTATGATAACCAAATTTGGTAGGTAGGTTTACCATATAAAAAGTAAACTATACACCAAAATTTAGATTTCTATGTTACAAGAAAAAAAAGTTATAATAAAATATTTTGCGCCAGATCATTTCTATGAAAATTCACTACCATAACGCACTTGCTGCGTCCCGAGATTTTTTTAATTATTCTAGTGCTTTTTCTAACCTTTTAAACGTATTTTATGAATCTGCACGCTACTAGCTTCTTGTTTCGACCCGGTTCTCGTTTAACAGTCCCGTTTTCATCCTCCCAGAAATTTAAATTCGTTCCTTTTCTTTTTGAAATTGAAATTGCTTTTTAACGAATCCATGTTTCTGTTTCAGATTGGTCCAATGGCATAACAGATTTTACAAAGTGAGTCAAGATAAAGTTACTTCCCTTTTGATCATATTTAATTAAATAATTGGATTTAAAGTCAGATTAATCAAAAAATGTTTGAAATTCCTAACCTATACATTTTCATTAACTGTCAAACCTTCCTATTTCTCCTTATTACTAACAAATTATTTCCTTAATTGCTAATTTACCTGTTCCTATATTAATTTACTAATACATATTAACAAATTTTGATCAAACTTATAACTAACCAAATTGCTTGAAAGTCACTAGTTTATACTTTGTGAAAAACAGTTTATTGAAGCTTGTCCATTTACTGACTTGTTTTATATCTGTCTATATCGTTTCGTCTTTGGAATTCATTTCACTTTTAAACTTTGTATATTTAAGCAGTTCATTATTCATTTTAATTGTTCGTTATAGGTGCAATACAAAATTTCTATGGCTTATCAGGTAATTTTAACCAATGTCATGATCCATTCACTGGCAAAATGCATATAGTTAAATATTTGAAATTTTAGGTTCTGCTGGATAACTAATTGTAATTTACCCACTGATTCTGCATGTAGCTGAGACAACAACATGAAGTACATGCTTTCAGCTATTTTTTATAAGTATTTATATATATATATATATATATATATATATATATATATATATATATATATATATATATATATATATATTTATATATAATATTATTGTGTAGTCATTGTTGATTTTCATACTCTTGATAAAAATAAATTGCACCCTGAAATATTTCAAATAAAAATATGTTTCTGCATAACTTTATTAAAATAAATGTATTGCTTATTTATGTATAAGCACCTACAAATGTTTAAGAAGAATACAACTTATTGTTTTATTAGAATTTAAAGTATAGGGTTATTATTTGATCTGTTCTTAGTTTTGGTCTTCGGTATCATCGATATCTATATGGGCACCAAGAATGATTACAATAATTGTATCCAAAAACATGAAAAGACCATACACAAACAAAATCCGTGTCTAAAAAAAAAAGAAACAACAATTATATTTAATAAACGAGGGAATTAGGTTTAGACGTACTAGATTTTCGGCGAATACCAAATTAAAAACTAAAATACATAGGTTTGATCCTCCTAGAACATTCATATACACGGATATTAAAGTGTTTCTTAAACCGATTGGTGCTTTTTTATACAGTAGCTCTAAAGCAGCAGGATACAAGAATAGTTCTGCAATTGCTAAAGTGAATGCACAGGGTATCATCCATGCCATGTGAATAAGATTTGGTTCTGTAACAATGCACAATGTTCCAAATGTCTGAAAAAGATTTATAGAGTTAAACTCCTACCGGAAATTTTATCTGTTTGAAAAAAATCTATGCGTTAATAACATTTTTATAGTAGAACCCAATTCACCACAAAATATGTTTAAGGCTTCACGATCGTTTTACTAACAAGGTAAACGTCATCAGAGGATAAATAATCTAAGCGGTTAACGTTGAAAATGGTTTTGTTATTAGATTCCAGGTAATCGAAAAGAACCAGCAACCCTCAGGGGATGTTCTCAAATAAACTTATAATGTTCATGTTTACCGGATGCCCCTGTACTAAACGTTCCGTTATCATTGCTTAGACGAAGTTTCGGCACTTTCTGTTTGAAAGAGACACTTACCTCATGCGAAGCTATATCTCTGATTTGGTGACGGTTCTAGGCTTCCACGTAGAGCTAGGCTCTCGCTGCTTCCATATTTATATCCTGTGTGTACGTGAAAGCGCATGTGAAAGCATATAACCGTCACAATACCATAGATGGCGCTTCGCGCTGTTATCTATTGCACATGATGGCAATTTTTGACTGAACGTCGACTCGTTGGAACATGGGTATGACATGTATGTATATGTATATATATATATATATATATATATATATATATATATATATATATATATATATATATATATATATATATATATATATATATATATATATATATGTATATATATATATATATATATATATATATATATATATATATATATATATATATATATATATATATATATATAGTCCTAAGCCTGAATAAAGTGTAAAGGAAGGCAAAGCGCGACGTATTAACAGTTTTGTTACTAAGTGTGAAAAAGGTCGAACCGTAATTTTACTTACGTCGGTTACTCTATGTGATTTCTTTTTCCAGCAAAGGTAAATTGATTAGATTGCGGTACTCAAATTTGTAACATTTTCTCGTATAAATCGAGAACGGATGGTGATATCGCGATGGAGTTTTCACCAAGATTTTGATAATTATAAGCCGCCTAATAGCCAGTTAAATAAACAGTACCGTTATTTTCTCAAAAAATCACAAAAATGTGTAATTGATGCAGAGAGCGCCATCTAGTTTATTTGTTCAAAACTAAACGTCCAACAAAAATTTTTTTTTAAGAGAACGTAAAATGTTCTTTCAAATGAGATCAAAAATACTCGAGTCCGCTCGATGGTCCAGGAGATATTCGAATGTAAAATATTGGAATTTACATTAGCCTCCCCCTCCCTTATTATGACATATACGAAAAAATGGCGCAAAGCCAAAGGATGGGGTATTATCCGAGCTTGCAAATTATCTTTTCAAAGTTATAGCTGATCAACCAATTTTTTGAGATAGCATGAATTTTATGTTTCTTCGTAGCAGTTACGCCCACTAGCGGTCAAGTTACGAACTTCAAAACAATTTTTAGCCACTTCTCTTGCTTAATTTACTCATAAGGATTTTTTCCCAAACCTCTAGGCCCCAACATTGTCGAGATACAGTTGCTCCGTGCCCTTATCCGGACACCCTTGTATATAAGATATAATATTTTAAATGAATCTTGGAAATGGGTTCGAAACCCCATAATTAGCTCTATAAGCAAGATCTCGTTATGAAAATTCGCAAAAAAACAAATTTTGTAAAACATTGTGTAACGAGGCCTGACTTACGGGGTGAATTATACAGTGAAACAGATTAACGGATTTACGGGAACGGTCCCAGGCGCCAGATTTTGAAAGGGTTTACTCCCTACGAGGATATCTGCGACCTCGTCACAGGACTCCAACCACTGGTGTGATCAGAGTGCCTGGGTAGCTCTGTGGAGAGGGTCCGGTAGCCTTTGCTGTAACAGGCCGTGTAGTTACCTCCGGGGTGGCGGGCTTTAATCGCTACCCCGACAATTCCCTGACCTTCTGAAATTCTATATAGATATAGCAGATTTATTTAAAGACCAGATCTCCTATTTGCAACGCTTATTAAGAAACTATATATATATATATATATATATATATATATATATATATATATATATATATATATATATATATATATATATATATATATATAGGAGGGGGGAGGGGAGGGGGGTGGTCGTCGAGAACGAAAAGGAAGTCGGTGGGATTGGGTCGTGACGGGATACTGCCGCGAACTGATTTGATCTAAGCTTACTTGTGTCACTACAGCGTCTAAACCAGGATCAAATCAGGACTGACGGGTGTAACCCACTTGAAAAGTCTGTGTCACTACAGCATCACTTTTCGAATGGCTTACAACACGCTAACAGTGTTAGGATACGGGGAGAGAGGGGGCTTGTCTCGGACGCACGATCTCGACGTCGCCGAAGGGATACGATATTACGATAAAATGTATGAAAATTCACTATCTTTGAAGTATGAAAATCCGCTATCTTTACAGTGTGAAAATTCGCTTTCACTAAATGGCATAAAACTGACAAAGGTCTTACCTATTCGGACAAACTGACGGGCCAATTCTTACGGTGTGTAGTACTACACTGACGGTACCTAACTACCAAAACTAATTACGGCGAAACAGTGGAATTCGCTATATCTCTAACACAACACTTGTTCTGTAAAACCTTCGACCTTACTCTGTCAGTCGCAAACTCTTTCTCCTTGCAGAAGTTAAAATTGTCTCTCTATAGTCCCCGGCTGAAGAATCTAATCGGTGGAGATACCTTATCCTTATCTTGGGCAGATAAGTTTTTATTCTGAAGCGATAATTCGAAAATGCGTGTTTGTTAAAAATATTACTGATAAATAAATAAAACAAATTTAACTGCGGAAAATATTTTTATCGGTATGATTTGTATTAAATTTATTTCCGAACAGTTGCTTTTGATATCTACGACCGTCCCGAAAATATACGCTTCATTACACACTCCCCCTTTGTACAAAAAAATATATTTGGGTACAAATATTTTCTTTTCGGTCGCCTGTTGTGCGTCCTCTAAATACAACTCTAAATACTAACATACTAACTATTAAACTTAGCCTAATATAAATGCGACACTAGTCGCGGGGTAATAGATGGATGTTGTGGCCAATTACTCACGGAAACGTTTGGCGGCGTTCATGGCTGGTTCGTAGTAGGGTGAGCTAGCTGTGGTTCGACTTCCGTTGTGGGACTCTGGTGGTGGTCTGGGATTCTTGACTGGGGTGCCCAGTTCGTATTCGGTCGACCCTTCCGTGACCCTTGGAATCGCATATTGTATGGCGACACTTCTCTGTCTCGGCTGGTTCATCGTGGGTTCCTGACGGCAGGGATAACTCCTTAACAGGACTCCTACCCGACCACATCGGGAGCAGAATAGGATTCTCTCTTGTCGGCATTGGCTGCGTCGATGGCCCTCTGCCCCACACCTCCAACACAGCTGTCGTCTGGTAACGTCTACGTATTGTGTACTTGTCTGGGGCGTGGTTGTATCTCGGGGGAGTTCCCCGGAACCACGCACTTGGCGGACGGGGTTTCTTCTCGTGTCGTTTGGAAATGACGGAGACGACGGGTGGTAAGGTTTCAGATCTTTGATGTGAACATTACGATGCCTCTTACCATCTGCACCTTTTAGGTCGTAGACCACAGGCGACACGACTTTGCTAACGGTGTACGGTCCCGTATATTTTGGCGCTAATTTCGCCGCGAAACCCCGGGGCGCCGAGGAAAGCGGGCGATCTACCCTTAGGACGCGGTCGCCTACGGCGCATCGCCAGTCGCGCCGCCTCAGGTTATAATGGTGACTCTGTTGGGAAAAGGCCCTATCGAGATTGATTCTCACCAGTTCGAATGTCTTTCGCAGCTTCGTCACGCGGTTCAAGTGTTGTTTGACTTGAGGGGGCGTTTACTTGTTGTTTACGGTGTCGCTTTCGTCTTGTGTTTCAGCGGTCGGTATCATGTTCGGTGCCGGTAGTTCCCGTCCAAAATTAAGAAACGCCGGAGAGAAGCCGGTCGACTGCTGTTTCGCGGTGTTTATGGCGAACACTAGCTCGGGCAATCTATCGTCCCATCTGGCCTGTTCACTGTCACAAAACTGTGATATCATGGTCTTCAGTGTCCGGTTACTTCTCTCCACGGGATTTGCTTGGGGGGTATACGGGGGTGTTAGACGGTGTTTGATGCCCATGTCTCTTAGTAACCCCTTGAATATACGGCCGGTGAATTGGGGGCCATTGTCGCTAATGACGACTCGTGGGGCCCCTGAAGCGCATCATAACTTGCTCAAAAAGTACGTCTGCCACGGCTTTAGCAGACGCCTTTCGTAACGGTCTCGCTTCTATCCACTTTGTAAACCTGTCGAGCATGACGAGCAGATAGCTATTGCCCTTCTTGGATCGGGGTAGCGGTCCTACCAGGTCTATGCTCACGACCTCCCAAGGTCCCTTGCTGACAAACGGCTGCATTTTCCCAGGTGACTGTTGCTGCGACACCTTATATTTCTGGCAATGATCAAACTGCCGTACGTACCGTGCTATGTCCCTGAACATGCCGGGCCAATAGTAGTTTCTGGCTATGCGCGCTATAGTCTTGGCGACTCCTAAATGCTCCGCGGTGGGTGCATCATGGTCTTGTTCTAATACTTTTGGCCTGAAATTTGTCGGGACGCATATTTTCCAAGGGTTGTAAGCGTCTGGCTCAGCAAAATCGTTGGAATCCCAGAAGTGTCTGTAGAGCTTCCCCCCTTCCACGCGGTAGCCAGGAAACAAATCGGGGTTCCTCTGCACTACGGCCATTTTGTTCTTAAACCAGGTACATTGAGCGTCTTCGCGGCTGAAGCATGCATGTTCCTCCGGCGTGTCTCTAGCGGGCAATGCGCTCCGCGATAATGCGTCGGCTACCGGGTTCATGGCGCTTTTCCTATACTTTATGTCAAAGTCATATTGCTGGAGGAACACACTCCAGCGTGCCAATCTTCCTGACGGGCTGCGGATTGACTGTTGCCATCGGAGGGACATATGATCGGTTACTACGGTAAAACTATGCCCCTCCCAATACGGCCGCATCTTTTCTATGCCCCACACTATGGCTAGACATTCTTTTTCGGTTACGGAGTAATTATTTTCCGGGTCCGTCAAAGTGCGGCTAGCATATGCTATTACTCGCTCCCCATCCTCCAGGTCCTGTGTTAGTGCTATACCCAGCCCGTCGTTAGAAGCGTCGGTTTGTAACGTGAAGCGCTTCGTAAAGTTTGGGCATGCTAACACTGGGGCTTCGGTAAGTCCCGTTTTTAGATCCTCAAACGCCTGTTGTTGTTGTTCGGTCCAACGCCATTTTTCCATCTTCTTTAGGAGCCTGGTTAGTGGGGCTGTTACTCGCGAGAAGTCCTTCAGGAATCTTCGGTACCACGAACAAACTCCCAAAAACCTGCGTAGGCTACGGACGTTGTTCGGCGGGGGCATAGCTCGGATCGCCGCCACCTTATCCGGATCGGTGTGTATCCCCTCTTCGTTCACCACATGTCCTAAATATTTGAGAGAACGGCAGCAAAAGTGGCACTCGTCTGGGTTCAGTTGCAGATTAGCATCCCGGAGTTGGCGAAAGACTTCACGGAGGTTGTTCAGGTGCTGTTCGAAGGTCTCTCCCAAGACAATTACGTCATCTAGATAGGCGAATGCGATGTCGTCCATATCGGGAGTTATGACTCTGTCTAACTGACGTTGGAATGCCGCGCTTGCCGAGTGTAATCCGAAACACATCACCCTGAACTGAAATAAGCCTCTTCCGGGGACGGTGAACGCCGTGATCGGTCGACTCTCCGGCGACAACGGTATCTGCCAGCATCCTTGCCGCAGGTCAGGGTGGTGATATACTTGGCTCGTCTCAGTTTATCTAGTATGGCGGATATATATGATAGGGGATACGCGTCCTTGACCGATACCTCATTTACTTTACGGAAATCAATGCAGAATCGTGGGGTGCCGTCCTTTTTCTGGACTATCACGATTGGCGAGCTCCAGGGGCTAGACGACGGTTCAATGATACCTTCTGACAGCATCCTATCCACTTCTTCATTTATTATCTCTTGCATTTTGGGATTACGGGGCCTATACCGCTGCTTAATGGGCGTGTTCTTAGCCAGCCGTATACGGTGTTGAATTAGGTGGGTAGGACCTTTGATTCTCGTGAACGCGGGCAGTTCGTTAGCTAAGAATCGCTGGAGCTCTTGTTGTTCGACGGCGGATAGGTGGGGTAGGGAAGGGCCTTCGGTTGTTACTTGTTCTCTTTCATTGAGCTGTGTACAATCTGTGATAGATGGCGGGATCGGCTCTCCATCTAGTCTGCACTTAGCGGTACGGAGGTCTACCTCAAACCCGTATTCCTTCAGGATGTCCAACCCGTAGAGGATATCGACGGGCAGTGTAGGTAAATACAGCATACGGCGTCTGATTGTCCGCGGGCCAATCTTCATTACCAGGTCGTATGCTTGTCTTATGTTTATTGCATTGCCATCGGCGACCCGGGTGGCAGCGTGGCCAATGGATACCGCAAAAATACCCTTCGAATGACAGTACTCAGCCACCTTGCCACCCACGAACGAGCGTGTGGCCCCGGTGTGCACCAGTGCTTCGAAGTAGCCTTCGGCGATGTTTATTGATATAAACGGTCGGTTGTCTATTACTACGGTTGTTTCCGAGGGTTCATGTGACGGAAACTGCGGGGTCCAGGGTCCGGCGCAGTTCCTTAATAGTTTCCCTGACGGGGTGCACAAGTGCAGTCCCTAGACAGTGTGTCGGGACGCCCGCAGCGTGAGCAAAACAACCTGACTGCCGGCGCTCGACACTGGGCCCTCATGTGTCCGGGTTGGCCACATCGCCAGCAAGTAGGGGCAAATCTCACTGTCCTACGGGTGTTGTTTGCTCCCTGTGTATCGTTTGGGTGAGCTCTGCTGTTTACTGGTAAAAACCTGCGGTATTGGCTATCGGACGTCGGCGGTGTTACCCTGACGGCGGGTCTCGGTGGGGGTGAGTAGTAAGGGGTTATTAATTGGCTGTGGCCTCGTGGGTGGCTCGGCCAACCGCTGGTTACCGCGGGATCCTTGGAAGAGGGATTCAACGGACTTAACCTTCTCTATCAGCGTTCTGACGTCTGGAAAGTCACAATTCCAGAGCATTTGGCGGTATTGTGGTGATAGATTCCTCCTGAGCCATGTTAGCTCCATTTCCGGGGACATATTACCATGCCTTCTGATGAGTGTTTGGAGGTCAGTGGTATAGTTTGCGACCGGCTCGTCCGGTAGCTGGACCCTACGGCTTATTTCCGTTTCTAAATCCACCAAGTAATTCACTGGGAAGTAGAATAGACGAAAATCCGCCAGGAAGTCTTCCCATTGCCTCCACATGCTCCGGTTGTTGCGGTACCACAACAGGGCTGGTCCATCTAACCATTGTGGGAGGGCGGATAAGAGACGGTCGCTGCTGATGCCTGAATATACGCGTATTTCCTCCAGACGTTCTAAAAAGGCAGCTGGGTCGGAGTTTCCCTCAAATTGTACCTTCCAGTTTGAGAGGTTTAATGGCTCGCCTGTGTAGGCCCGGTTAGGGGTATTTCCTCTACCTGGTGCCACATCTGGCTGTACTTCTGGAATAGGCTGGCTATTATTAACTAGCGGTGTGGTTTCTGAGGTGCCTTCTCGTAGGAACTGAATCAATCTGTTGCGTTGGTTGCCCACTGTACCGCCGGTATTCAGGCCAAACTTGGCCAGTTCAATTTCTAATTCTGGCTTTCTTAGTTTATATATCCACGATACTCGGGCGGCGGACGGAACGGGATCATTTTCCGTTTCGGAGACGGTAGCTTCGGTGTTTTCTTGTGGAGTGGACATAACGGTGACGATTTTTGTTTAATAATTAGCAACAGAACGATATCGGAACGGGGCGGTATTGGAACGGGACGGTATTAACATGGAACGGACGGCTTTTTTAAATTTAATAATATGTAACGGAACTATATCGGAACGGGACGGTATTGGAACGAGGCGGTATTAACCCTGAACGGACGGCTTTTTTTAAATAATATATAACGAAACTATATCGGAACGGGACGGTATGGTAACGGGACGGTATTAATACGGAACGGTCAGCTTTTTTATTTAATAATATGTAACGTAACTATATCGGAACGGGACGGTAATGTAACGGGACGGTATTAAAACGGAATGGTCAGCTTTTTAGTTACGGCTCCCTGCTCGGCTAAACTGGTCGGGCGCCATTTTGTAACGAGGCCTGACTTACGGGATGAATTGTACAGTGAAACAGATTAACGGATTTACGGGAACGGTCCCGGGCGCCAGATTTTGAAAGGGTTTACTCCCTACGAGGGTGTCTGCGACCTCGTCACAAGACTCCGACCACTGGTGTGATCAGAGTACCTGGATAGCTCTGTGGAGAGGGTCCGGTAGCCTTTGCTGTAACAGGCCGTGTAGTTACCTCCGGGGTGGCGGGCTTTAATCGCTACCCCGACAATCCCCTGACCTTCTGAAATTCTATATAGATATAGCAGATTTACTTAAAGACCACATATCCTATTTGCAACGTTTATTAAGAAACTATATATATATATATATATATATATATATATATATATATATATATATATATATATATATATATATATATATATATATATATATATATATATATATATATATATATATATATATATATATATATACAAATATTCGCTAAGGTTCACAATCCTGGTAGTGCCTACTGTACTACACAATATCTTATAATATACCTTAGAGGACGGACGAGGCGAGATTAGTCAATTACTTGCACGGAGGAGGATCCGGCGTCGGTTCGACCCTCTGTACTTTGGGTCGAGAGGTCCGGCCGCGAATACCCCGAGCACCGTGGCTTACGACTCGGAGATGTAGGTAATAGATGGATTGATACGGCGGGCGTTACATAATCGCCCAAATGGCGTATCCTCGGGCGAAGCCGGTGTCGAGTCAGTCGAGATACTTCGACGCCTGCGGGGCGTCGAGAACGAAAAGGAAGTCGGTGGGATTGGGTCGTGACGGGATACTGCCGCGAACTGATTTGATCTAAGCTTACTTGTGTTACTACAGCGTCTTAACCAGGATCAAATCAGGACGGACGGGTGTAACCCACTTGAAAAGTCTGTGTCACTACAGCATCACTTTTCGAATGGCTTACAACACGCTAACAGTGTTAGGATACGGGGAGAGAGGGGGCTTGTCTCGGACGCATGATCTCGACGTCGCCGAAGGGATACGATATTACGATAAAATGTATGAAAATTCACTATCTCTGAAGTATGAAAATCCGCTATCTTTACAGTGTGAAAATTCGCTATCACTAAATGGCATAAAATTGACAAAGGTCTTACCTATTCGGACAAACTGACGGGCCAATTCTTACGGTGTGTAGTACTACACTGACGGTACCTAACTACCAAAACTAATTACGGCTAAACGGTGGTTTTCGTTATATCTCTAACGCAACACTTGTTCTGTAAAACCTTCGACCTTACTCTGCCAGTCGCAAACTCTTTCTCCTTTCAGAAGTTAAAATTGTATCTCAATAGTCCCCGGCTGAAAAATCTAATCGGTGGAGATACCTTATCCTTATCATGGGCAGATATGTTTTTATTCTGAAGCGATAATTCGAAAATGCGTGTTTGTTAAAAATATTACTGATAAATAAATAAAATAAATTTAACTGCGGAGAATATTTTTATCGGTATGATTTGTATTAAATTTATTTCCGAACAGTCGCTTTTGATATTTACGACTGTCCCGAAAATATACGCTTCATTACAATTGGTGCACTGAAGTACAGCGAAATAAATCCAGTGACGTCCGTATAAATAATTAGGAATAGTGTACAAAAAATAAATATCGTTGAAAATAGTACTTTTATAGTTATATTTAAAATTATAGTAGCGATATCCTCGCAGCATTTGTACTTGAAAGACATAAAAATATTGTCACACGGTGGCTCCATTTGTGGGGCTCTATGTCGGGAGGGAAGAATTTTTGTAATAAGTTATAATCAATTCTAATATTTTGCCTCAAAAATCTGTGGCAGGACGTTAGTGCAAGTTTTTAGAGAGATTTATGTTAAGAATGTACTCACCGCAGAATCTTTACTAATGTTAATTAGAACGGTGCCAACTAGACCCATGTCCAAATGAAATGCCTGCAAGTTATCCAAGTAGTACGTTCCTGGTGTTAAAAGTGTTGCAGGTTTATAAACATGATCATATAATGGAATTTTTAGAGTATAACTGGAACGCGAAAATTCAACAGCTTTTAATCCTTTGTCCTTTGATTCACTTATAAACCTGAAAATAATAATGTAAGTAAAAATAAGCGATAACATATATATATATATATATATATATATATATATATATATATATATATATATATATATATATATATATATATATATATATATATATATATGTATTTATATATTGTTACATCTGCAATACTCATTCTCTATGAGAGTCCAGTTCATAGAAAGGATTACTACCCCTATGGCCACAGGCAGTGGGTTGGCAGCAGCGAACACTCTAGGATTATATTCGAGACGGAAGGAGAAGCCACAGATGGAAGAGTGTACAAATATGTAGAACTACTATAGACGGTATAAATAAACGAGCCGTAGATGGAGCAGTCAATAAGTGCATCAGTGTTAGTGCGGATTAAGCGATAGTGGAAGGCGAAAAATGAAATATAGTTCTATAGACATTTGTGAATAGAGAAATATTTTAGTTGGTGTGTTTATTGTCGGAAAATGCTATAATTAATTATCAGTTTGAAAAGCTGTGCTTGGTTGGTCAACAAATAGAGAAAGAGGAACAACATCACAAATATATATATATATATATATATATATATATATATATATATATATATATATATATATATATATATATATATATATATATATATATATATATATGTGTGTGTGTGTGTGTGTATGTAATTAGGTAACATCGTTCTAATTTATCTAAAAATTTAAAACTGTATTTACTTAGAAAGTACAATGTAATATTTATTTTAATATTATACAATATAAATTATAATAAATCTGAACACGTAGATAACAGTGAACTGGATGCGTTACAATTACCGACTGCTGACTTCTACATGTCGCAATTCTCGCAGGTAGTCCATCTGTCACAAGGGAAATGATAAATAAACAGTTCATAATGTGCACTCAATAAACCATTTAACTTTACGTTAACACTTAGCAGATTTTGGTCGATGCCTCCTTCTTGGTTATTCGGGTCACGGTGGGATATTCTAATATCAATTATATTAACTGGAGTGTTGGTGACGTATGTCCTCCACCGTTACTTTTGAGCACGTCGTCGTGTTCAACTTGGATTGGTTTCTTCTTTAATAAGGGTGTCCATCTCTTCTTGGACCAAATCACTACAGTAATGACAATGGTTACTATCATAATGTAGTTGCACACATGCTGCTGATATGTAACAAATGTTGTGGGGCATCTAAGGGTTGTTGTTCAGTTTTCAGCACCTTCAGGTGGGCTGGACTGAGGTTGTTGCATGTTTCTTTTTCGTAAGTGGTAACTTCAAGTCTAGTGTTCATGTTATATTGAGGTGGATCCAATATAATGAACTTGGGTATAAGGTCCTTATCATTTTTAGGTAAAGGGTTAATCGAAAATACGAACCGGGCATGAGGCGTAAAATTGGGACTTTTAGTAAAGAAATGATTGTATTTCTCGCTACATTATAAATTTAGTAAAATTGATAATTTAAATATATGATTTTTTGTCAAATTTAATCAATTCATTTTTGTTACAAAGTAATCCGATATGTTGTCTTATTTTTGTTAATTATGTTCAATGAAATATTTCAACGTTTGTAACTTCATTGAAGTTAAAAGGTAAATAATTTTTTGAATAATTTGACCTCTAATAACTTTGACTAATGAAATTTGATACTGAATAAAATATCATATTTTTTCCATTAACTAGTTTATCAAATCTGTCAGCTATCATTTGAAGATTTTTATTAATGTTTTTGTATTATTTTTTTTGTTGTAATTATATGAGCGAAATAATTTCGAAAGTCTAGTTGAGTCACCATTTCACCTTGGCTCAAATACAATGTATTAAACTTTTTGCTTAATTCATTAAGATTGTCTTAATCGAAATTTAAAATTATTTTCTAAAATACCTAGCTACATTAAAATACAAATAAAATTATGATTAACTATTTTGGCTATCCAATCTTAGTGATTTATATCTTCGAGTTAACGGACCTGGTTGGGGGTCGTCATTAGGTGAATGAGGTCTTCTTTGAATTTTTTGTATATTTGAACGAAAAATAGCAATATCTCTTTTAGTCTCTTATGGTTATATTCTTCGTACAATGTTCTACGAGGGCCTGTAGGTTTTAATTTGTCATATGGACCGTAAAGAAGAGAAATAGGAGTATGACCTGTTAATAAGTGAATTAATCCATTGCATATTAAGATACAGGTAATCGTAAGATCAATAGGTTCTCTAATTTCACTGCTCTTAATTTTTCCAATGTAGTTGGATGAAATCCTTCAACTGGAGAATTTGAGTTAGGATTTTGTGGGGTAGTTATGTGTCATTTTATATTAAATTGGTCCTTAAGGGTTGCATTATCAAATTCTTTGCCTTGGTCACATACGAGCGTTGAACCATAATTATAACGAGAGAAAAAGTGTATCTGCTTACTTAGGAGCGTCGGAACTGTTGTGTCTTTAATATACTAAGCTTGTGCATATTTACTAAATAAATCGATGATGGTAAGAAATTTATGATTGTCAAAACTGATCACATCTGCATGTATACTTCAAAAGGTCTTTCGGCTAATAAAGGCCATGATAAGGGCAACTTATTGGGCCGCCGCTCATATTTTGCTTGTAAGCAAATGTCGCATTTATTTCAAAAACTCTTTATGGATTTTTTCATATTTGGCCAATAGTAGTTTAATTTGAGATGTTCATATGTCTCATTAATGCCGTCGTGGTTATTCTGATGGTAATTTTGAATAATTTGTTTTTGTGCGTTAATTGATGTGATGTTTTCGACTTTCGAGCATTTTATTATTCTTACTGAGCTGTTCAAAAGGTTTGAGGCTACTAGCACAAATAATCATTCAATTTCTTGGTTTTCAAATAAAACACCGTAAACATCAGATGGGTTAATTTTTTCTTTAAGAAAAGTATTAAGTTGTAATTCTTGTCGTTTTGGTGAATATATTTTAATTTATTTTGAAAGGGGTTTGTAGTTTGTTCACGATTTTCTCTTCCGTGACAAATTAAAATTTGGTTTCTAAAGTGATTGGACCTTCCGATATAGGTAGGCAAAAGACAGGATTTTTGGCAGATGTCTGTTGTGTTTGAGTCGCTAAGTTCGTTATGTAGGGTAGGTTGATTAATGTCGTTTAAAGGATTAAGTCGTAGTTATACTACATCTTCGTCTTCAAAAACTTTGAGGTCTGAAGGGCCTACGTTTCCTAAAAGGGATTCTAAATCTATTTCGTCTTCTACAGCATTAACTTCTATTCTGGAAAAGGCGTCTGCCACGACATTATCCTTTTCTTTTTTATATTTTATTTCATAGTCAAACTCCTCTAATTTTAAACGTCACTTAACTAAACGGGAGTTTGGTTCTTTTATATAAAAAAGCCAAACTAGAGGTTTATGACCTGCTTCTATGGTGATCTAAAGGTCTAAAATCTTTAGTGGTTTCTACTATTGATAGCAGTTATTTTTTTAATGGTACTATAATTTTGTTCAGCTGAATGAAGGGTTCTAGAGTAACATGCGATAGGTGTATTATCTTGAGATAATACGCCTGCTAACGCTACATTACTTGCGTCACTTGTCAAGTGAAATTATTTGTCGAAGTTTGGATATGCTAGGACAGGTGAATGTATTATATGTTCTTGAGCTTGCAAAAATGCATCAATGTATCCTGGATCGTTATATTCAAGGGTAGAGTATTTCTTTAGACATTTTGTGAGCGGATAGACAACCGTCTGTAATATCCGATGAGTCCTAGAAAGGCCTCTATTTGTTTTTGAGTTTATGGAATGGGGTATCTTCTTATACATTTAATTTTGTTAGGTTCCGGTCGAACCCCGTCTATGGAGATCACATGGTCTAAAAACTCCACTTCCTTTCTAAGGAAGTCTGATTTGTCTAATTGTACTTTTCAATTGACGTCTTGTAATTTTTGAAATATTTGTTTGATATGAATAAGGTATTCCTGAAGGGATTTAGAAAATATTACGATATCGTCCATGTAAACATAGCAGCTTTTGCACAAGAACTCTCTAAAAACGTTATACTTTACTTTTTTGAAGCTTATGACCAGCATATTCATAATGACCGTTATTGACGCTGCAGGCGTTTTTTCTAGTTTCAGGATTTAATTCAATCTGGTGAAAGCCTGGTGATAATTCAAGAGTGGTAAAATAGGTACAGTTTCCTAAGTTGTCTAGGATATCCTCTATTCTCGGCACAGGGTATTTTTCAGGTATCGTCTTTTCGTTAAGTTTTCTGTAAACAATGAATAGTCGCCATCTTTTCTTGCCTGACGAGTTCATATTTTTTATATAATCCATAGAGGAGCGCAATAAGGAGGTATAGATTTATAATTTTGTTATCTAATACATTTTGTATTTCTTTTGTATTTCGGTTTTTAAGTGGTACAGGTGTCTGTAAGACTTCACATGTATAGGGTCGTTATCACGAGTTCTTATATCGTGTTTAATGGAACTTGTAAATGTAAGGTCTGAATTTTCATGATAAAATATATTTCAATAACGGTGACATAAGTTAAATAATTTTTGTTTTCCTTCAGAATTTAAGTGGTCAGTTCTAAGTTGTTGTCGTACGTCAAAGTGAATGGTATAGAACAGTATCCAGATTTAGCTTCAGCTCTTGTTTCTGGAATATGAATTAGATCGTTTTCCATTTCTGGAAGTAAAACTGTTCCGTTTTCTATATTTACGGATATTCGAATGTAAGTAGTGCAAGCTTGTGAAAAGGGTTGCTAATTTAGTGGATTTATTTCAAGAAAAAATGGTAATTCAACTTCTCTAAACTTTATAGTTTGCTTTTCAAAGTCTACTTTACTTTTCAGTTTTTTTTAATCTTCGGAACCTATAAGAGTATCAAATCTCTCATTCCATTTTCTAATTCTAAAGAAAAAGGAATAACTTATACCATATTCCTTTAACATGGGACATTTAATGTTATCAATGCCTTTAGTAATTTGTCCTACATATTTTACAAAGAAGGGCTTTTTGAAAGGTATCTAGAGAAAATTTCATGTGCCACGCCTGGATTTATTATGCTGTCTGAAGCTACCGTCTATATTAGAATTTTTAGATTCAAACAGGATCAGACAAAGAAGGGTAGTTTGGGAAGAGTCATAATGTTATTGATATCTAGGGTGACGAGAGATTTTCCTAGGCTTCTGCTTGAAAATTTTCCAGGTCATTTTCAGAATATTCGTGAAAATTTTCGGTTTCGATATTTTGATAATAATTTTCGAGTTGTAATTCGTCATTTGGATATTATAGATTGCATATTTCCATTGGAGTAGGTTGAGTCGATGGTCGATTTTGTCTTTGTGGCCGCCTCGAAATTGTATTTTTTGTCCTGCTAGACATAGGATAATTTTGAGGTGGTTGACGACCAAAACCCTGACTATTGTCGGGAAATATATATTTTGCGGTAAGGGCCTTATATTAGACATGAACCTAGTGGGAAAGTCTGGTATTTGTTGTAAAACAGGTGGTGGTTGAAATTTGTTTATAAAGGGGTATGGTCATTTTGGAATGATCACTTTTTTTAGCAGATACGAATAAGACCAGCATGCTTGGATATCACCTCAGACAACATATGTAATAGTGGTAAAAAATATTTCAAAAGTGCATCGGAGCAGAGATATACAGGCTAAGTCATTAGGTGAGCGTCATTCATATCTTGGTAACTATGGCAACTAAAGTTTCGGGGGAAAAACTATTCGAAAAGCTATTTCAAGTATAATTCAGAAAATATTTTTTTCATTTTCTTATTCTTGGCGCTTTTTCGGGTGAAACTTTTCGAAGGCTGTTATCTCAAAATATTCCTATTACAATGTTATCTTCTTTTTACTTTTCCTGAAACCCCTTATCTTGTTCCATATTTTTTGTCTGAGTCACGATCCTATTATACAAGGTGTTCACGGAAATTGTTTAGAATAGCTATCTCCGTTATTATTGGAGCTACAATGTGGTTCGAATTGAGAGAGTTATTCAACTTTTCACAAGCATCTGGATTCTGATGTCAAAAAAAAGCAATTGGACATCGAATTGCTGACATTGACATATCAAGTTAATTTTTCTTAGTTGATAACTAGGTACTTTTTAGGCTGGTTAAACTGCAAAATATTGACTGTCCATGTTATAAAGCTAACACATTCTAGTCGATTCTGCATAGTTCCAGAAATATCTAGATCTGGATATGCTTTTTCACGGGAATCGTTTACAATAGGCATCTGCGTTATTATTGAAGCTACAATGTCGTTTACATAGGGAAAGTTGTTTACCTTTTCATAAGAATCTTGATTCTGATGTCAAAAAATATTTGCGCAGAGAAATCTCGAAAGGGGTATGGTCATTCTACATCGGGTTTTGGGATCATCACCTTTTTTAGTGGCCTCAAATAAAACTAGCATTGATAGTACCTCATACAACATATGTAATAGCTGTAAAAACAAATTTCAAAAGTGCATCGGAGTCAAGATATACAGGATGATTAGTTAGATGAGCGACATTCATATCTTGGTAACTATGACAACTGGGGCTTCGGGAAAAAACATTTAAAAGGTTTTTGCAACTATAATTTGGGTATTTTCTTATTTTCTTATTCTTCCCACCAGATGGCGTTTTGTCGTATAAAACTTTTTGAGGCAGTTATCTCAAAATATTTATTTTACAAATTTTTGTCTAAGTTTCAACCCTTTTATATTATATATATATATATATATATATATATATATATATATATATATATATATATATATATATATATATATATATATATAAACTAAAGGTGATGAAAGGGTTGAACTTAATTAAAACTGGATGTAAGTTGGTTATTTAGACCCACAATGTGATACATCAGTGAAATTGTTTTGAGAAGTCCAAGACAACGACATTTAAATTCAATATGGCTACCACTTGAAAAACCGAAATTGATGATGATGATTCTCAAAAAACGAAACGTCGGAACTCGGTCTTGATACAATTTTAAAATACTACCGATAAAGGTGCTTCAAGAAAATGAAGAACGAATTTGCATATCTTCAGAAATCAAGAGATTGTTACGAAAGTAAGAAATTCTATATAAGTTATTTGTTTTGTAGATAATACTACATTACAGCTTTCGTTAATTGCTGAAAGTGAGTTTACTACCTACATAAAAAAATTAAAGTAATAAGAATTTTTTTAAATACGGTATCGCACACACATATATACAAACAGTAAAAATTATTGCTGAATTGTTTATGTGTCAACTGTCACGTGATTAAATGACGGCTTCTGATTGGACAAACAAAGAGGCTAGCGGAGTGGAGGAGGTAGGCTCAAGTGCCGCTCTACCTATTCACAGGTAGCCTGTGTGGCATCTTTTTGAACTTGCTCTCAAAAAAAAAGAAGATTAAATAGCAACTTATAGAACGCTGTGCTCAAAATAAGGAACCCCAGTATATTTCCTCTTGAACCAGAAGCTATATTACAGTATTAATATATTAGCGAAAAAGCACATGTGTCAAGAAAGTTGTCTTCGTTGATAAACTCTTCTTTATCAGTTGGAATAACTGAAATATTGGGATAGTGTATATTTTTTACGCGAAAAGGGCGATATTGTATACTGCAATTATTTTTATTCTAGGCCTGGATGATATTCATTCATTAGGAATTAACCGAGCAACGATTCTCAGTCGGTAACCGATCCTTAATAAAGTGTTGTTATTATTACTTTTTTGTACTTAGCTATATAAGAGCTGTCTCCACTGTTTAGTGTGATTTTGGACTGGGTTGAGTGGGAGAACAGAGAGAGGTGCCACTTTATGGCACCTTTTATCTGAACTCCAACCTTTCACATACTGATGCTAATTTATTTTATACCTCACTTTATACTTGTAAAGTTGGCCTGTAAATAAAGGCAATTATTATTATTATTTTATGTTTTACCAATTTGGGGCCCTTTATCAATCCTCATACTTCGAGAATGAGAGAATATATTCTTTATAAAAATAGTAGGCTTTATTCGAACCCTTGTGGAGACAAATAATAGAAAATATTGTATAGCAGCAAACAATTAATAGAAATATACATTTTAAAAAGAAGTTTCTTCAACTGCACCCCCTTGTAGCTAAGATAAAGAAACATAAACGTTTTTAATTAATCATGCTTAGAAAATCCTCGCAAGCTCTGTATGTATCATTATCTCCATTTTTCAAATTAATACGACAGTTAATCAATAAATATTTTTTTTTTGCCTTGTACTCGCTGCCTGGTTGGTATTTCAACATTAATGTCACTTCCGGTTGAACCACAGACGCACTGGCCTTCTTTGTTTTGAGTACAGCTCTAGTTTTATCGTTTGACAGAATCAGATTTGTTTTGGCGAGACAAGTTCAATCTGGTCATCTTGGGTCATTGTAAGATAACTCAACATGCATGCAAAGTGTAGGGCTTTAAGTATTTACACGCTCACAACGGAACAATATATGAAATTGATTAAATGAGATGGGAGTTGCACATTCTAGTGAAGAAAATAATTTATTGGTGAAAAAAGTGACCAAATTTTTACGCTTCCTGGAATATGGTGAAAAAACTAGTTTTTAGAATTGCTTATTTTCGAACAACCTCTTCATTTCAAGAATATGGATATACGGTCTTCACCTCCTTAAAACACTTTTTAGTAGTATTTGAAAATAGTGTTAAAATCGAATTACAACATTTCGTTTTTTTTCAAATGTGAGCCATTATATTGAATGTAAGCATCATTATGCTGGATTTGTCGATACAATTTCACTGATGTATCACATGATGGGTGTAAAGTAAAATATTACAAACTTTCATCAACTTTTGAATAAATTCAATCCTCTTATCACCCGTTATAAAAAAAGGTTGAAAATATAGAACAAGATTAGGAATTTCAGAAGAAGTTAAAAGAAGATAACATTGTAATAGAAATATTTTGAGATAACAGCCTTCAAAAAACTCCAACCGAAAAACCGCCATCTGGTGGCAAGAATACAAAAATATAAAAGTTTTTCCTCAGCTGTACTTAAAAAACCCTTTTGAAAGTTTTTTCCCAAAGCTCTACTTGCCATAGTCACCGAGATATGAATGTCGCTAAGCTAATGCATCACCCTATATATCTCGGCTCCGATGCAGTTTTGAAATGTGTTTTTACCGCTATTACATATATCTTGTATGAGGTACTATCAAGACATGCTAGTTTAATTTGTGGCCGCTAAAAAAGTGATCATCCCAATACCCAATGTAAAATGACCATGCCCCTTTCGAGATGTCTCTGCGCAAATGTTCTTTTGACGTAAGAATCGAGATGGTCGTGAAAAGTTTAACAACTTTCCCAATTTGACCCACATTGTAGCTCCAACAATAATGGAGATAACTATTGTAAACGATTTCCGCGAACAAGCATATCCAGATCTAGATATCTCTGGAACTATGCAGAATCGACTAGCACATGTTAGCTTCATAAGACGGACAGTCGAATTTGCAGTTCAACTAGCGTTCAACAAAGAAACATTAACCTGATATGTCAATATCAGCAGTTTGATGCGCAATTGTTTTTTTTTGACGTAAGAATCAAGATGCTTGTAAAAAGTTGACTAACTTTCCACATTTGAACCACATTGTTGCCCCAATAATAACGGAGATACCTATTCTTAACGATTTCTGTGAACACCCTACATAAAAGGGTCGTAAATCAGACAGAAAATATGGATCAATATTAGGGATTTCAGAAAAAGTAAAAAGAAGATAACATTGTAATAGGAATATTTTGAGATAACAGCCTTCAAAAAATTTTAACTCAAAAAGCGCCAGCTGTTGGCAAGAATAAGAATATAAAATAATATTACATGAATTGTACCTGAAAAAAACCTTTCTAAATGGCTAAAGTAGGGTTTTAACATGCCAAATTTTGATCAAATGCTTCATATTAGAATAGTACAATTTGCTATTAACCTATAAGGTTGACCAAGAAACGAGTTTTTCCGGGAACACTTTAAGTTTAGTTTTGGAAATTTTTGTACATTTTCACACAATAAAGTTATTTTTATGAAACATGGCTTATTGTTTTTACTATATAGATTATACTGGTAACCAAAATTAATGCCTGCTTTCTTAAAAAGAAAACACACATATTTGCAATAAAAACATTTTTATGAAAATTCACTACCATAACGCACTTGCTGCGTCCAGAGTTTTAATCATTACTATGCCACTGACTGTCATGCAAATGTGACATTCTTTGAAGATATCTCTTTTTTTGAGAATAAAAGTCATCTTACGTTTTCGTCATGTTACACAACAAATAATGATCATCATACTTTTTGAAAGACTACAGTAAACGTTAAAAAGGACAACCCCCAGCATCCACGCAAGTATTGCACATTCGAAAGAGATTTATGTGCACTCTATTGAAAATACCAGGCGGTGTTTGGATTTCTTGTGCTGCAGCTAAAATACGCGCTATCATATATTCTTCAGATTCAACAGCTGTTTCATAAACTAGACTTTAATATGACCCAATAAAAATATATTAGTGGTAGGTCCGAGGAGTGTGGTGGCCACGCGATTGGTCCCCTCTAACAATCCATCGTTCACCATAAACTTGGTTGAGGTAGTTTCGGACATCAAGCGAAAACTGGGCTGATATACATCTGCAGACACATCTCTTGACAAATTCCCAATGGTACTTCTTCCAACAATTCTGGCAATACTTGTTGCAAGAATGTCAAATAAACGGTACGGGTTAGACGATTTGGGAGAAGGTACGGACCAATTAAGTGACCGTCGATTATACCCGCCCACATGTTGACAATGAAGTGGTGTTGAAGTTTAGCAGAGCGAATGGCGTGCAGATTTTCTTTAGCCCATACATGGCTATTACGGTAATTTAAAATGTCTTCTCTTGTGAAGCATGTCTCGTCGTTAAAAAGCAGAACACGTGGAAATTGTGCTTGCAGCTGGCAAAGGAACCAATGCAAAAAGTTTATTGGTAGTGAGAAATCGACTGGAGTAATTTCATGAACCCTTTGCACATGAAAGGCGTCAAGCTGTTGCTCACACAAAACTTGTCACACACGTCGTTCATACTCCTGATATGTGCAACGTTTCGACTGCTTCACGGATGGATTTTGTTCTACCTAATCAAGCTCTTGTTCTTCAAACCTTAAAGTTCGACCATTTCTTTGACTCCGCAATTAACTTGATTTATTATAAAAGTTTCTGTCACCTGCAGCTTTTGAAAAACTCTTCCAAACACTTGGTGGGGTTGGGCGACCTGAAAATCATTCCAGGTACAATCGACGAGCAGCCCTGCCATTGCAACGAGCTTCGCCATAAATTAAAACAATATTAGCATAATCACAAAAAATAAGGACAGAACCAATTTAAACTTTAAGC
The DNA here is from genome assembly GCA_964006375.1 of Tillus elongatus. Taxonomy (NCBI): domain Eukaryota; kingdom Metazoa; phylum Arthropoda; class Insecta; order Coleoptera; family Cleridae; genus Tillus; species Tillus elongatus. The sequence goes on from OZ023262.1 coordinate 152,460,814, forward strand.
TGATATCAAATACCTTACAAAATTAGCTACCAAATTGTCGCGAATTAAAATAAAACTATAGTTTTACATGTAAACATTTATTAATAACCAATTTCCAGAAATTAACCATGACCAGCTAATGTTAAGATCATTAATTTTCAAATCTAAACGTGGGTTCTTACAATGTGAAATACGTTAGAAACCGTGGGTCCTACAACGAAAACGTATTATGAAATTTCCTCCAAAACAAAACGAGGTATCTACAAATAATGTGTCACATTTACATTAAAGTTAATGGCAGAGAAATTATTTAAAAAACGTAACAACATACCCAGATCTCTGTCAATAGATTAAATATGTTTTTATAATTATCAAATCATGTACTTCAATTAGCACAACTACTGTAAAAAACTTCTAGTTATTCTGATCAGCAAATTTGTAGATATTCAAAAGATATTAAATTTTTCGAACGACTTTAACACCCTGGATCTCGAAAACTAAAATTCCAAAGAACCATGTCTCTAGGAATTTTTCCATCTATTTTTGAATTTCCGACATGCCTTATAAATTTGGAATTCTTTGGAAATAAATATTTGCAGAACTTAATTATAAAATATGAGTTGTAACTACGGTAGCGAAATGCAATTTTCGTTACAATAAATAAATATATATATATATATATATATATATATATATATATATATATATATATATATATATATATATATTTATATATATATATATATATATATATATATATATATATATATATATATATATATATATATATATATATATATATATATATATATATATATATATATATATATATATATATATATATATATTATAATTAAGTTCTGCAAATATTTATTTCCCAAGAACTCTACCGTATACCTATTTTTAACTACCTGTATATAAATAAAAAGCTGTACAAAACACCGGCTCAAATAACCGAAACATTTATTTTGATTTATGTACATTATATTTCGTTCCAATTATACTTTCTTTGCATTCAGCTAAACTGTTTTTTATTTAACCGAGGACTTCAAGCTTCCGAACCTGTCATGCCCGCTAGGTGGCTGTTCCAGATGATTGAATTTGGGACTTGAAGGTCTACATATAGCTTACGATATTTCATCTCCCAACTTGATCCGCTAGGTGGTCAGCGAGGGGTGGGATATCGTAAGGTATCGCCGTTTTCATTAAATAAATTAACCATAGCCCATTAGGGTATGAAGCTGCTGGAACCAGAATAATTTCGTGACAAATCATCATACTTGGGTAAGGGCGGAAACAAGAGGGGTAAACGCTCCGTTCTATTTACTTTGTTTTCAATCTTGCAACCCTGGCGAGAACCTTTTAAAATATTCACTTAATTTTGTAATTATTTTTATATATATTTTTTATGTAGAAACCAAAACATATTTCTTATTTTAATAAATCTGTATTTTTGTACATTCAGCTTTTACTCACTAATATAAGTTGCCCCTGTACCTAAAGCATTTCCGACCCCTGGACAGCAACCTTCTTCACTGAATAGTACCCAGGCATCCTGCATCTACAGGGTGGTCCGTCTCCGTAATTCCGCCGTTATTTCTTTAGGGCCTCCACTTTCTCCCTAAACCGTCTGTATCCGTATTTTTTGAAAGTGGTGGCGCTCGAGACTTTTGTATTGGCATTTTTCCGACACCCCACTCCACCCTTCAAACTTGCATGTCACAGTATATATATATATATATATATATATATATATATATATATATATATATATATATATATATATATATATACTGGGAAGAAAACTTAAATATAAATGCAAAATGTAAAGAAAGCAACCTACAGAGCTCAAGCATAGAAAAAATCCGTGGGAACCTCCACCGCCATCCAACCATCCATACAGCCAACCAACTGTTTCTGTTTAAAGCACCTCCCTCTCTTAATTGAAAAGTTGAGGGATGAATAAATCATATTAAGACGCACCACTAGCGAAAGCATAAACCATTCCCTCCCCTGATAAAGCGCCTTACTCACCACCGCTTTACCCTTTTTCAAAAACAGCAACCATAGCAGTCATGGTTGCAACGAACGGTGACATGAATTTTAGAGTGTAATGACACACACACACACACAAATATATATATATATATATATATATATATATATATATATATATATATATATATATATATATATATATAAATATATATATATATATATATATATATATATATATATATATATATATATATATATATATATATATATATATATATATATATATATATATATATTATATATATATATATATATATGACTGCTATTGGAGGGCGGTAGAGGTTCCTAGGGATTTTTTCTCTGCTTGAGCTCTGAAAGTTGCTTTCTTTACATTTTGCTAAAACGGCGTAAAAAGTCTCAAAACATAGAAAATTTGATTCTGAAACGAACATTTTGGTTGTCTGTCGGTCGGTCGGTCTGTCGGATTGTATGCCTGTGTGTTAGTAGACGCAATAACTTTCTCACGATGTGAGATATCATCTTCAAATTTGGTATGCAGTTAGAACCCGACAAAGGAATGTTTAGGTACCCGACAAAGGAACGCTTCAAATTGTTTTTGGGTAAGATCGCTTTATGAGGTACGAGATAAAGGAGGGATGATTTGGTGAAAATTTACAATTGTTCGTAAAAACTATACTATAGTAATATAACGTTTCAGAATTTATGGGACAGGAATACTAATAGTTTCTTTGTGGTCAAGTCATGGCCCCTAAATACATTTCATAATGAATTTCTGCGAGGAGTAGATTATCACAAATATGTGGAAGTTATGATTCAATTTGCAGCACTATTTTCATCGATTTGCCGTTTCGTTTTGGGTTTAACAAACTTCCATAATTCATTTATCATTCCGTAGTCGCCGATCAACACATTTAATTGGCCACGCAATTTCTTCCTAAAAAAATAAAACAGTCCCATACCTGACACTTCTCATTCTTTAAAAACCGATTTATTTTGAATCTTGCAGTTAAACTCTTTGCTTGAACTACCTAACTTGGAACCAATTAGTTCTAAGATTTAAGACACTGTCTGTTTCGTTGTTTAATATTTTTATGTTTCACTCAATTAAATATAAATACGTTATATAGCTTTGAAAAGGTCTTTTTGAAAGCTTTTCAAAAGCTCGAGAAGTGAAATATCAGGGCAATAAAAATAAATAAAAATGTTGGGTAATACCCTGCAAAATCTAGTAGGCTTGATAACACAAGCTGGCGCAGGAGGTAGGGTAGGGTAGTTTACCAAGGTTTACACAGGTATCTTGCCAAAATAATAATATTTATAACAATAATAATAATTGATTTGTCGCTAACAATCTTACAGCTGGCCATCGAAAGAAGCTACAGTTCGGTTATGTATAAAGTATATGTTAACACAGGATTTTTGCAAACTTTTCAAGTGTCAGTAATTTATATCCACGTCACCTTTTTTAAAAATAATAATTATATTTCTATTGAGACCTGTGTCCAAAGTAACCATATTTTGTCAAATTGAATCGAATTCGTATCTGCTAGCGTTTCGTAGATCCACATATCTGAAACTAAACGCACTGTATATGAATATGTAGATGTACACACACACACACAAATATATATATATATATATATATATATATATATATATATATATATATATATATATATATATATATATATATATATATATATATATATATATATAATAAATATTGATTATCTGGTTGAACCGTCTCCCTAATTTATAAAACTCGACGTATCCGGCCCTGCTCTGAAACCATTTAAATATGTTATGATAATGTATTTTAGTTGAAATGAGCACCAGCTTAATAGCAAAATAGTTGAATATGTTATTTTGAAAAATATGAAACAAAGTTCGTCTCCCTGGTGGGCCGACTATGTATAATGCACTGCATGTCCTTAGCTCAATAAATGGGACAAGTAATAAGATGCAAAGAAGAAATGGCTTAGGGAGTCACCCTCTCTTGTCAACCCAACCTGTGGAGATAGTAGACCGATTGTCTGTTTATTAATGACCACTCTTCTCCGGCAGGTTGGGATTAGCTATTCGATGCATGTCACTAACTAAGTTTGGGTAGAGTTTCAGACATCTCAGCAAATCTAACAGCAGTGCGTGAGATGTGGAGTCCAATACCTTTCTGGAAGCCACCCAGGACATAGGCAGGTTGCATTTATAATATACAGCATCCAGGCAAATACACCTATCAATTAGGGATTTTCCTTTCAGTCCTCGGCGCTTCTCCTAACTCGTCTTTACTTAAAAAGGCCGTTCCAATATTGAAGTGAGGTCAGAATCTACTGACGGGATAACCTTTCACTAAGAGGTATGTATGCCGTCAACTCTTGGCGAATCAAAGTTATATTTGCCTTTAAAAGCTTTCTCCAGTTCTTTAATCGAAATCGAAGAGCAATCTGGTGCAGGTGATGAAAACTCACCACTAAGCTGTCGAAATCGTTTATGCCTCAATGTCTTTGAACAAAGTTGCATTCTGGTATATCATTTTCCAGAACACTTCCACCACACTTGCTGTAGTGGTTGCATTAAGAGCCAGGGATTTCTCTTGAAAGAAACAATCGGGATTTGCGAATGAGTTGTGTTCTTGTTTGCCTAACTTATTTGCTTTACAAGCTTCTTTCTCGCAAGAGAAAAAGATCTGAATCGGTCTACCGCTTTTGACCAAAGTAAATTTAAGTTTGCCATTTTCAGCGTGTGATGCAGTCTTCTAATTTGTTCCATGTGCTGCTTAATCTTTGGAGTGAGCATGACACCCTTTTTTGAAGACTTCAATCACACATTGGAGTCGAGGTGCCTGTATTGCGTTGTTATTATTATTATACTTTCTTCTAACTATATGATTTACTTACATTTCCTTCTTTGTTATCAGTCCTACCGAAGATCATGATCTGCAGCCAGCTGACTAATATAATTATGTAGGCCTTAGGCAACGTCCAATATCTCATGGGATGTTACCACTAACTGCAATTTTATGCTGACCTTAAAATATTGCGATATCTTGTTTCTTCAAACTTGTGGACAATTCGTGTTACGATGGATCTACTGACAGGATTTCTATTTGAATGTATGTCATTAAATAAAAGACACGCGTCCGGGTGAGTTCGCTTTCTGTCTTCATAACCAACGACTATTATGATTTCTACTCTTCCCGTTTCTGTTAAATTCATTTGTTACACTGGTGCCCAGTTTCACAAAGCTTGATTAAACTATTAAGGGACGGTTAGTTGATCAAGGCTTCAGACGACCAATCATAGACTACGATTCGGATTTTTGCCATGACAACTAATAGTTTTGAAGCTGTGATTGGCTGTATTAAGTCATAATTCACTAACAGGCCGTTAAATAGTTGATATAGTTTTGTGACAGTGGCCATAGGTGTGTTAACGGTGTGAATCTTGTCTTAATATTATTAAGACTGGCAGAATCTACTGAGATCGCGTGAATTTTCAACCTTATTACCGGTTTACAATAATTAATTATTTTTGTTATTTGTTTAACGTATTTAATCATCTTACTAACTTTATCAATTTATTTTCTCAGTTTGTTTGAATTTTCTTGGAAATTGTGTTACTACCCTTATTAATTTTTTCTCACATTGTTTAGTTTTTATTAGAACATTGTGAGATGTACGACAGGGTCGTGTCCTGCTAGTGGCGACATTGCATTAGATATTAGACGTTGCCTAAGACCCACAGAATTATATTAGTCAGCTGGCTGCAGATCATGACTGTGTCTTCGGTAGGAGGGATAACAAAGAAGGAAATGGTTAAACCATATATGCCTTATATAGTTAGAAATAGAATAATAAAAATAAGGCAACACAGGCAACTCGACTCTAGGGTGTGATTGAAGTCTTTAAAAAGGGTGCCATGCTCACTCCAAAGATTAAGAAGTACATGAGCTAAATTGAAAGACTGCAGCACACGCTGAAAATGACAAATTTAACATGACAAAAGCGGTAGACCAATTCAGATATTTTTCTCTTGCACGAAAAAGAAGCTTGTGAAGCAAATAAGTTAGGCAGAAAGAATGCACCTCATTCGCAAATCCCCCTTGTCTCTTTAAAGAAAAACCCCTGACTCGTAATGCAACTACTACCGCGAGTGAGTTGGAAGAGTTCTGGAAAGGGATATACCAGAATGAAACTTTGTTCAAAGACATTGAGGCACGAACGATTTCGACAGCTTAGTTGTGAGTTTCCATCACCTGCACCAGATTGCTCTTCGATTTCGATTAAAGAACTGGAGAAAGCTCTTAAAGGCAAAAGGAATTTTGCTTCACCAGTAGTTGATGGCATGCATACCTTCTAGTGAAAGGTTATCCCGTCAGTACATTCTCATCTCAGTTCAATATTGCCTTTTTGGAACAGCCTTTATGAGCAAAGACGAGTAAGGAGAAGTGCCGAGGGTTGCAAGGAAAATCCCTAATTGATAGGTGTATTTGCCAGGATGCTGTATATTATAAACACAACCTGTCTATGATCTGGGTGGGTTACAGATAGTCATTTGACTCCATATCGCACGCACTGCTGAGATTTACTGAAGGGTCTGAAACTCTAACCAAACTTAGTCAGTGAGATGCATCGAATAGCTAACCTCAACCTGGCGAACAAGAGTTATCATAAAACAGGACAATCGGCCTACTATCTCGACAGGTTGGGTTGACAAGAGAGGCGTATTTCAGGGTGACTCCCTAAACCCTTTCTTTTTTGCATCCTATTACTTCCCTTATCTATTAAGCTGAGGACCCGCAATGCATAATATACGGTCGGACCACCAAGGAGACGAACTTTCTTTCATATCTTGCAAAATCACATTTTCAACTGTTTTGTTATTAAGCTCCTGCTGATCTATATTACTAAAGCAACAAGGAAAAAGTTCGGGACGCAGCAGGTGCGTTATGGTAGCGAATTTTTATTAAATTCCAAAAATTTGAATAACTCAACTTTCTATAAACCTAAAAAGTTGAATTTTGGTATTTAGCAAGGCCTTTCTCAAGTAAACATATTCACCAAAGTTTATTAAAATAACTTTCTAATTTTCGGAGAAAATTTTTTTCAAAAAAAAATTCAAAATTTGAATAACTCAATTTTCTATAAACATAGAAAGTTGAATTTCGGTACGTAGTAAGGCTTTATCCAAGACAGCATATCCACAACATTTCACTAAAATAGCTTTGTAATTTTTGGAGAAAATTTTTTTTATAAAGAAAACTCAAAATTTTCTGGGAAAACCTTGTCCGATTTTTCTGGCTAACGAACTCATCCAAGCCATTAATAAAAGAAAGGCACTTGTTGAGTTTAATCGAAATCAGTTAATTATTTTTTTAGTTATCGGTTGGATACACACACACACACATATATATATATATATATATATATATATATATATATATATATATATATATATATATATATATATATATATATATATATATATACTTATGCCTATGCGGAAGTAGCTGGACCATTTCGTATACCAAGTGTATAATAGCTGGACCAACCGTGCAATAGCTGGACGTCCAGCTATTAACATGCTGGTATTAATATGTACATGCGTTATTGGCTGGACCTATTTCATGAGAACATAAAAAGTAAAAATTAATGCGCCTGTGCGCTGTTGCCAAATGCTCAAAATATTAATTCTATTTAAATATTTACATATTTTAGTAAATTTTATATACACTAGACCGCAAAAAGCATGAGGTTACTTAAGACTTTATTTAATAATAATATCGTCAGGGTATTTCTTACGAATTTCTGGATTAAAATACTATTCATGTAATATAGCAAAAAATCTACAGGTGGTTTGTAAAAATAATGTTTTGGAAGAGAAAAAATATGAATTATTTTTTGATATTTGCAGTCGATGTGCCAAAATCATAAAAACACAAAATGATTACTAATGCTCTAGTGTATAATAAGATTGTAAATTATATTTTGTTACCCTTTGCAAAAGTGAGAAAAATGCATATGAAGATCGGGATAGCAATTAAGACCTTTCCGAAATATGAATTATTTTTTGATATTTGCAGTAGATGTGTCAAAGTCATAAAAACATAACAAAAAATGATTACCAAGGCCCTAGTATATAATAAGATACGCAAATTATTTTTTGTCACCCTTTACAAAAGTGAGAAAAATGCATATGAAGATCGGGATGCAATTAAGACGTTTTCCAAATATTTATTATTTTATCGCATTTGCAGTTAATGTGTCAAAATCATAAAAACAAAAAATTATTACTTAAGCCCTTATGTATGAAAAACCATGCAAATTCTTTTTTGTCACCTTTTTTAAAATCGAAAAAAATGCATATGAAGATCGGGATAGCAATTAAGAAGTTTTAGAAATATGAATTATTTTTTGATATTTGCAGTAGATGTGCCAAAATCATAAAAACAAAAAATGATTGCCAAGGTCTTAGTGTATAATAAGATATTCAAATTATTTTTGTCACCTTTTGAAAAAGTGAAAAAAAATTCATATGAAAATCGGGATAGCAATTAAGACGTTTTCCAAATATGTATTATTTTTTCGCATGTCAAAATCATAAACACCAAAAATGACTTCCAAGGCTCTAGTGTATAATAAGATATGCAAATGATTTTTTGTCACCCTTTGCAAAAGTAAAAAAAATGCATAAACAGATCCGGATAGCAATTGAGACGTTTCCGCAATATGCATTATTTTTTGACATTTGCAATTTTTTAAACAGGAATCTTTTTTTTATATTTACATTTAAAATCATAAAATCACAAAACTATTACCAAAGCCCTAGTGTATAATACTACAGCATACACAACTCTCAACTCAGACAGTTTTAGAATGAATTGAGTATGATTCTATTCCTATTTTTCAAGTTGCAGATTTTTTAACGCGCTAAAATCTAATATACAGTCACAGCATAATAATTGATTGATTATGCTGTGCTACAGTTACTTTTCAATTTTTTCCAAACATATGTTTGACAGGTCAGGTAAAAGCTTTGAAATTTACAAAAGGAGGGTACAGAAACAGAGCTGTAAAACTTTCTGGGATCAACGTCGTAAAAGCGGTATATCAAAGCCCAAACGTTCTTTATCTATGCGACGCTTTTGTATACAAATACATAATATTTGAGAAAAAACGCTAGGTTTAATATTTGAATATGATCAGCCACTAACTGCTATACTAGAATGACTAACATTAATTAGATTCTCATAATTTTTATGTTGCATTGTTCAAGTATGCAGTACAGCATAAGAAACAGTCTTCTTATGCTATGTAACCAAGATATATGCCACTAAACATAAGTTGCACTTTAAACCTAATTTATAGCAAATTTATATAATAAACATATTCTTATAACGAGATTGGGGTAGTTTCTTTGTATACACAACATGTTTATTAAATTTATTTAAATTCATCATTTTTCCAAAACATAATAAAAATAATTTGTATCACTCACTCACTGACTGAAGGCAAAGTCGCTTAGTAGTCGCAACGATAGGTTAAAATAAGGTGGTTTCCCGTTGCCTTTCATGTGGCACATTGACTGAAAACAATACATTCTTGGAAAACCTCTTAACTGCTATCCCCATGTTTAAATTCTTTTTTTTTTCTTACTTTTGCAAAGCGTGACAACAAATAAATTTGGTGTAGTATTATATAATAGGGCTTTGGTAATGATTTTTGGTTTTGTGATTTTACCACATTAACAGTAAGTATCACAGAATCATTAATGTTGAAGTGAAAAACGTGGTAGTAACTATCCCGGTGTTCAAATGCATTTTTTTTATATTTCCAAAGGGCGACAGAAAATTATTTACATGAGCTTTTATGCGCCAGGCCCTTAGTGATATTTTTTGTTTCTATGAATTTGGCACATTAACTGCAAATGCGAAAAAATAATACATATTTGGAAAACGTCGTAATTGCTATCCCGATTTTCATATGCATTTTTCTCACTTTTGCAAAGGGCGACAAAAAATAATTTGCATATCTTATTATACACTAGGGCCATGGTAATCATTTTTTGTTTTTATAATTTTGGCACATCTACTGCAAATATCAAAAAATAATTCATATTTCGGAAACGTCTTAATTGCTATGCCGATTTCCATATGCATTTATCTCACTTTTTCAAAAGGTGACAAAAAACAATTTGCATATCTTATTATATACTAGGGCCTTGGTAATCATTTTTGGTTTTTATGATTTTGGCACATCTACTGCAACTATCAAAAAATAATTCATATTTCGGAAACGTCTTAATTGCTATACCGATTTTCATATGCATTTTTCTCACTTTTGCAAAAGGTGACAAAAAATAGTTTGCATCTCTTATTATACACTAGCGCCTTGGTAATCATTTTGTGTTTTTATGATTTTGGTACATTTACTGCAAATATCAAAAAATATGACATATTTCGGAAACGTTTTAATTGCTATCCCGAATTTCTTATGCGTTTTTTTCACTTTTGCAAAAGGTGACAAAAAAATTATTTGCATGGTTTTTCATACATAAGGGCCTTAGTAATAATTTTTTGTTTTTATGATTTTGGCACATTAACTGCCAATGCGAAAAAATAATACATATTTGGAAAACGTCTTAATTGCTATCCCGATTTTCATACGCGTTTTTCTCACTTCTGCAAAGGGTAACAAAAAATAATTTGCATATCTCATTATACACTAGGGCCTTGGTAATTATTTTTGTTTTTATGATTTTGGCATATCTACTGCAACTATCAAAAAATAATTCATATTTCGGAAACGTCTTAATTGCTATACCGATTTTCATATGCATTTTTCTCACTTTTGCAAAAGGTGACAAAAAATAGTTTGCATCTCTTATTATACACTAGCGTCTTGGTAATCATTTTGTGTTTTTATGATTTTGGCACATTTACTGCAAATATCAAAAATAATTCATATTTAGGTAACGTCTTAATTGCTATATGCTATTTGCTAATTGCTATATGCATTTTTCTCACTTTTTCAAAAGGTGACAAAAAACAATTTGCATATCTTATTATACACTAGGGCCTTGGTAATCATTTTTCGTTTTTATGATTTTGGCTCATCTACTGCAAATATCAAAAAATAATTCATATTACCGAAACTTCTTAATAGTTATCCCGATCTTCATATGCATTTTTCTCACTTTTGCAAAGGGTGACAAAATATAATTTGCAATCTTATTATACACTAGGGCCTGGGTAGTCATTTTGTGTTATTATTATTTTGGCACATCTACTGCAAATATCAAAAATTAATTCATATTTCGGAAACGTCTTCATTGCTATCCCGATCTTCGTTTTTGTGATTTTTGCACATCTACTGCAAATGCGAAAAAATAAACGTGGTAATAGCTATTTCGATCTTCATATGTATTTTTTTCACTTTTGCAAAAAGTGACAAGAAATAATTTGCATGAGTTATTATACATTAGGGCCTTGGTAATAGTTTTGCGGTTTTATGATTTTGCACATTAACTGTAAATATAAAAAAATAAGTCATTTTAAAAAACTTAGTAATAAGTATCTCGATGTTCAAATGATTTTCTTTTATTTTCCAGAGTGTGACAAAAAATAATTTGCTTAGGTTTTATATTGGGACCTTGGCTTTATTGTCCAATATTTGTCATTTGGGTACATGTAACCAAAATAACAAATAATACATACTAAAATTTACTTTTCCTCTATGACTATGTTAATATTAAACGATTAGTTTAGTGTTATTATGTTATTGCAAAACACTTAAGACAAATTCTTTTTTCTTCGGTAAGGTGTAGTAGCATATAGCAATATATGGCTGGCATCTATGGCTAGCCTAAATTTACTACGTTGAATCCGCTTCACTGATATTGTGATCGCGACGATCCATCCCGCTTTCTGCTGACCCTACGTGTAAATCTATGGCTCGAAATTTATTGATAACTTCACGCAAACTTTATCCCAGTTATATTCAGCAAATATGTCTTATCTCTGCTGCATCGAACATGATGCAAATGCAACTATGTGAATCTTAAAATGCAGCGGCTTTCCAGAAAATAAAGCTTTTCAGTTATTTACTTACCAATGCTACTATTTATACCGCTACGACTTTTTATTCATAATAAAAAATATGTATATTGTTTGCATAAACCTGCCAGTATAATTTTTTGACAGCTATATACATATAGCGAGAGTTTAAAACATGGAATAAATACAGTTAATCAGATACAGCTATCTTTTTCCAATAATTCGCAGACATGTCCATAGACATTTTATGTTGCGGTCTTTTCAAAAAATAAAATAAATATCATACAGTGTGTGCCAAATTTAAGGTACGACCTCATCGATATTTTTTTTTAATCCTACCCTAGTTTGTTTTTGTTAAATAGGTTTAACCTACACATTAATTTGAAAAAAACAGCAGATTTTAAATTTTTTATTTATTTATTATTATAAATCTAAAGGAATTAGTAGCACGAATAAGAAATGAATGTTGACTTATTTTCCCAAGATAACCAGAAATGTATAAAACGAATTTCAATTCCGTTTATACTACTAACAAATAGTCAATCGACAACAACCTAAGAATTTATTAAAGAAAATTGATTTGGATTATCAATTTTTTATTTCTGTTTTTAAAATAATATAATGTATATTTTTGTGGTAAGGAATATAAACTTGGTGGTTTAGCATAACTTGACATGTACTTTAGAAATAGCCAACAAAACAGTAGGATTATCGGTTAAACAAATTATCGACGTCATATCTCAAATTTGGGACAACTTCATATTATTAAAGAAAGATCACAGCTTAAAAACCACTAATTGACGTATTCGCGCATTTGAAAAAGGTGTATTTGATTAACTGAATGTATTCTAAGTTACCAACATGCATTGTGTAATATGGCAGTAATAATGCTGATAATTGTTTATCTTTTTTGTCTTTTCCTCAACGGTGACGTATTTCTGCGACTATGGCCAACCACCGACGACAGGGAGCACTTTCAACTCACTTTCCTTTAAATTTGGCCGAACCCCGTTTTTTCTATAAGGAGGGTAGGGATATTCAGCGTGCCCAACCTCGCACGGTACACGGGACTAACGACTTCACAACTCCTCAGTGAATCGGAACCTGCAGAAATTCAACCTGCTCCAACTAAATGATAATTTTACAGTAGGGGCTGAAAAAATGAATGGGGAACCCTGGAAATCGAACCCAGTACCCTTGGATCCAGCGGCATACTTTCCTACCACTGGATAACTCAGGCTTTTTGATAATAATTGTAAAATATCTTTTGCAACAATTGGATACAATAATCTAAAATATATAACTCTATAACACTAAAAGTAGATCTCGTAAGTTTATAAAACAACAGTCACTATACACCTTGTCCTATTTTCGAATTAAGTTTTTGTGTTATATTCTAAAAAAAGCAGGAGTTGGATTAATTTTAATTCAAAATACTATATTACAAAACAAAAAAAGGTACGAAAGATGCTCTCTTCTCTTAATACCAGGAAAGCCTCTGGCCTTGACGAGATCCCAGTAATTGTTCTCAAAAGATGCGCACCAGAACTTTCCCCTGTCCTGACCTGTCTGTTTTAGACGTCTTACAATAGAGGCATTCCCTAGTAACTGGAAAACTGCTCGAGTACAACCCGTCCCCAAGAAAAGATCCAAAGCGCTTCATAGCAACTACAGGCCTATTTCTCTCCTTTCAGTCGTCTCTAAAGTGATGGAAAAGTATATAAACACCGAAATACTAAAATTTCTTGAAAAAACACAGTCTAATCTACGACAGGCAGTATGGATTCCGTCAGCGCAGATCAACTGCCGACCTCATTTCCTTTGTCACCCGTTCTTGGAACAAGTCTATGAAACTACACGGTGAATGCCAGATTGTCGCTCTAGACATATCCAAAGCATTCGACCAGGTTTGGCACGCAGCGCTGCTTAATAAACCTCCGGTCTATGGCCTACCACGAAAACTCTGTACCTGGACAGGAAATTTCCTCTCCAACCGGAGCATTTCTGTTGTCGTGGATGGCCATTCTCCTAAACTGTATTCAATTAATGCAGAAGTCCCTCAGGGTTCAGCTTGAGCCCCTACTTTGTTTCTTCTCCACATCAATCACCTACTCTCTAGCACATCTAACCCAGTACACAGTTAATTAGGTTTGGCACGCAGCGCTGCTTAATAAACCTCCGGTCTATGGCCTACCACCAAAACTCTGTACCTGGACAGCAAATTTCCTCTCCAACCGGAGCATTTCTGTTGTCGTGGATGGCCATTCTCCTAAACTGTATCCAATTAATGCAGAAGTCCCTCAGGGTTCAGCTTGAGCCCCTACTTTGTTTCTTCTCCACATCAATCACCTACTCTCTAGCACATCTAACCCAGTTCACAGTTACGCGGACGACAGCACCCTCCTCTCAAATATAAAATATTCTAAGCCTGTCTCTTTAGCTCAATTAGATGAGGAACGCAGACTCATGGAGGGTTCTGCCTCTGTTGATCTTCAAAAAATATTATACTGGGGAAGTAGAAATCTTGTACAATTCAACTCCACCAAATCTCAGTCTTGCTTTCTGTCTCATAAGAGATGCACCAGCGCTAGACCCATCACAATGAACAACCAAGTTATTCAAAGTAATGAGACCTTTACACTTGTTGGCATATCTGTGTATCGAAATCTCAATTGGCACCAACATGTGACATCAATTGCAGAAGTGGCTGCTAAGAAATTAGGTTTTCTCGTCCGGGCTCGCAAATACTTTTCACCAGATAATCTCTATACCTTATATACTTTACAAATAAGGCCAAACCTCGAATACTGCTCCCACATCTGGGGTGCCGCTGCCGCTTTTACACTCGCTATTCTGGACTCCATTCAGAAGAGAGCTATACGTCTCATCGGTGACACTACCATCACCCAAAGGCTGCAATCCCTTGCGCATCAACGTGCCGTTGGTGACCTCGTTCTCTTTTATAGATATCTGCACGGGCACTGCTCAGATGAGCTTTCTTCCATAGTTCCTCCACCTGCTGCCCCCAACAGATCAACCAAGAACAGAGCGAATGCACCGTTTTACTGTTCAGGTCACCATACATAGAACATCTTGTTATGCTCGCTCTTTTGTCCCGAGGCCTTCCAAGTTGTGGAATTCCTTGACGGCACATGTTTTTCCTTCTCCTCAGAACCCCCAAACCTTCAAGTCCAGAATTAACAAGTTGCCTCTTTCCTCCTTCGTGACACCCACGGCACGATAGTATTTAGGCTGTAAGCCCTCGTGGTGTGTTGTTGAAAAATTAAAAATAATATTAACCCTAACGTACTTAGTTACGCCCCAACATCTACTATAATTACTGAAAATAGTCCAGGATCAGTTTGACTGACTTATTAATTTAGACACCATGTCGATTTATAAATTTCGGTCGGAATATTTTTTGAGAATAAACTTTGGCAGAAAATTTTTAGAACAAGTTTCATTTCTTAGGCAGACTAAATAGTTGTAAGTTTTAAATTACCAGTGCTTTCTTTAGACAGAGCGTACAATACGTTTTGTTGGTGTACTCATTAATCAAATGACCTTGTGGTTAGAAAACATTTTATGTCCGAATTTTCTCAAAGGGTTTCTTAAACAATTTCGGAGCAAGGGGGTTGGGTACTGCCCACTAGACGATGTGCGTTAACTAAACGTTTATTATGAGACTACTATAACAGTTAAATAATGTAAGTAGATATATTTATAATCTCGGAACCAAGACACCCTACAAAAAGGCATTATGAGAGCCGAGACTATAATGTAATGTGTGGGAAGTGTCATCCTTGCATTTTGTATTATAAAATACATAATATCGTGTCGGATGAGACTCCTCCCCTGTTAGATGGGATTTTATGGGGTGCATAAAATTTAATTTGCAAAAATTTATATTCTAAGGTAAAACATTTAAAATGATCAAAAATTGAAAACAATTACATCAATAGATCAATAATTCGATAAAATTTAAAAAATATAACATGGTTATTCTTTAGGCAAAGGCAAAGCCTTTTGTTTGCTGCATTTTCGTTAACCTGTACGGAAATTTAAATATCAAGTATTTAAAGTTAACAATAAACAATGATTATGAAACACCCGTTAAAAGTAGCTTCCGCAGTATACACTCTTTCACTGTTGCACTTCTTACTATAAGCTTAGCATAAACAATATGCTACTGTTTTCCTCTAGGTAAAGGAATAATGTCTTCAATTTCTGCGTCTCCCTTGAACTAATTTTTTAATTTTTAAAATTTGAAGAAACTAAGTTTATTTATCCCCTTAATGACGCTAACTTTGTTAGCGAAAGGATCGTCGGGTCAAAAAACTGTATTGTGATGAATTGGGTTCTCCAAATTGTACTTATCAGTGCTCATCACAGGTTCCAATCTTCACCCATTGTACAAAGCTAATTTCTATGATTATTGTTTCACAGCAGCACGACCAAGATGGAGTTGTCCTCAAAGAGAAGCAGTTAAGGAGGCCATTAGAAGACATTTAAAGGACGGAAGCAACCCCTCGATAACTGAATGTGAACTTCTGATTGAAAATTGTCCAGTGTTAAACAAACGAACTCCCCAGTCTCTAAAACCTTACATTTCTAGTAGCACCAAAAAATACGGACAATATGATAAATATTTCTTTTTAGCCATATTAAAATAAAATAACATAAAAATACATCAATGACTATTTATATTACATTTTACAAATTTGCCTACTTTGTACAAATTTTCTTCTACTAAATTCCTGAGTTCTCCACTTTTTCTGCATTTTCTATTTATTTACGTCAACTATTTTCACTGATTTCTCACGTTCAATTCAAACCATAACACAAGAATTGTGTTTCATATGTAACTTATGCAAAAGCATGGTCATCATAGTTTTATTAAGAGTTTGAATTATGTTACTTCCATTATGAAAACAGATCACATGCAATGTATTCAGATCCAGATAACTAATTACAATAATTTTGTTTTCTAGGAACTCAATGTATTACATTTTGAGATAAAACACGTGTGTTTTTAGACAAGACTGTCATAAATACATTTTTATACACAATTTATTTAATTTAAAATAACTGGTAAAAAATTACAACACAAAATTTGTCTTTTATCATTTTTCTGCTTTACCACACCGTTGTGATAATTTATGTAGGCAAATAATTTAAAAATAATTTGTAGTCACTTTTTATAATTTTAATATTATTCACGAAGTCCTTCTCTGTAAAACTGTCAAGGTAAAGAGAATAAATAATTTATTAATTAAAACATATCATCTTTGTATACTAGCACGCAGACCTTAAAACCGTAATGCTACCTGTTTAAGCGTACAACATAAAACTAACCAGAAAATTTTTATATATCCTACTAAAAAGTGCGGCAACACTGTGAGGTTAGGTCCAGCTACTTCCTTTTGGACATATCAATTTTTATGGCTGAAATGTCCAGCTACTTCCTTATAAACATATATAAATCCCAAGAGAGAAAGGTCCAGCTACTTCCGCATAGACACAAATATATATATATATATATATATATATATATATATATATATATATATATATATATATATATATATATATATATATATATATATATATATATATATATATATATATATATATATATATATATATATATATATATATATATGCGATGAACTTTACTCCGGCTCAGCAGGAGCCCGACGGATATTACCAATCCGTCCTTCCGGCGTGACCTAACAACACTACAATTTATAATTACTCGGGCGCCATCTTTTTTCCCTATAAATGGGATGAGGTTCGATCCCCGTGAGGACTTCTGCTAATGCCCTCGTAGAACACCACAAATTACTGTTTCATAACAGCCTTGTCCTTAGGTAACTGAGTGGAGAAGAAAACTATAGCCAGGGGTCAAAGGTTATTATGTCCCGCAGCATTCCTGGAAGCTAAGTAGGCTTTAATTACTTGCTCCTAGACGATGGCCGTTTTCCTATCTTAAATAGATATAGGCAGAAATTTTATTACCAACAGGCAAATATCAATTATGATATATACCTCCGCTAGTTACAATCCGTCGCAGGATTCTAGCTAAACATACATGCAGTACAACTACCTAATAGCGGTGCAGTGAAACGCAATAGATTTTATGAAAGCTTCTAATAATACTTAAATACGTTTTACAAGCAAAAGTTACAATTTTAAAACCATGAAATATTAAAAACCAACAATCTTCTACAAAACATGCGATTGAAGGCACACTTTATCTCAAGCCAGATAACAATATCTCTGATAAGGCATTCTTTTACAAAGACGATGTTCCTATTTTAAAATACAATATTATTTGGCCGAAATTTAATTTACGTAGATTTATTTCTACCTTTTACAATAATGGAATTATTTAGTTAACATTAGCACAGAATTATTAAAGCAAATGAAAGCAACGGCAAGCGGAAAGCAACAAACATATGCAATATATAGGAGGTCCTGCGACAGTGAAAGTTCACTGCTTGGCCCTCGGGTGTTTGATGTACCAGGTAATGTAATGGTCATTTAAACATTGCATTTCATTATATGTTTCAACTTGAAGAGAGAAGAGCTACATTACCCTCGTATCTTCACCATGGTATTTTAATAATAATTAGAAGTTATGTAATGAAATTTATAGGGAGAATGCAGTTAGTTCTGGCTTCGCAAGTATATCAAATTTCTGCCAACACAAGCCAGGCCAGTCGATAGCACAGAGGAAAATCTGACCAGTGGTTCTCACGGAAACAATTCGTTAGAAGTATAGAAGTGGAGGAACATGTTTTGCTAATATTTTTTGGTATTACAGGTTAGTCTAGTCTTAGTTTTAGTGGTGTTAACATCGTAGTAGTATAATTATAATTTCATTAATAAGTACACTTGGTACACTTAGTGCGCATCACAGGTTCCAGTTTTCACATAGTATAATTTCATTATATACCAGGGTCATGCAATATTATAAGTTACATAAAATATTAAGTAAAAAGTTACAAGTGTTTTTGTAGCTAATAATTAAAGTTTTGTGAAACTTCAACCAAGGGCTAAGTCACTTAATTTGCGTGGGCGTGTGTGTGTTATATCAATTGTTTGTGGACACACACACACACAGATATATATATATATATATATATATATATATATATATATATATATATATATATATATATATATATATATATATATATTAAAATTCCAATATAATGAACAGTAAAAATACCTACAGAGCATTTATGTTACACAAGTTGTTTACCAGTGGACCCCTTTCAAATTTTACATAAATGAAATATTCAGGAAAGTCCCTAGTTGATTTTCTTTATTGACACAACCTTGTGTCTCACCTGAAGCTTTAAACACATTTAGTTTTCTTTTTTATAGAACAACCAATTACCGCTTGTAGATTATAAAATATATCTATAAAAGAACGAGATGACAGTCCCGAGATACAGTAGTTGTAGATGTATAGTTGGTAATCATGTAGGCGTTAGGGATTAGAGATTATGTTATAGACCTAAGTAGGTTAGGAGGTAGGTTAATGTTAGTTGACGTAAGATACGTATGTACAAAAAACAATACAATAAAGATATAGTTTGTTTGATTAATAATAAGTTATTTTAATATACAAGAACATAACATGGCGCTGCTAATCTCAAAGAAATGTGTATGAGCTAATATTAGGAATTTAAAAATCGTGGTGTAGGACAGTGAGAAGTGAAGTTGTTTACAGCTGTGTTTCAAAATTTGAAAACAAAATGGGCGATTTCAAGATACCAAACCCATTAAAATTTGGGAGTAACTCTCTGAGAATTTCAAGAAATTCAAGCAAAGCTTGGAAATATATTTTAAAGCATCAGGTCGAAAAAATGAATCTGATGATGCGAAGGTGACAATCTTATTGAATGTTATTGGAGAGGAAGGAGTGCAAATTTATAATAATTTTACATTGTCTGAAACAGATAAATAAAAATATGATGAGGTGATTGCAGAATTTGAGAAATTCACAAATCCAAAAAAGTTACATATGAACGCTTCAAATTCTTCAAAAGAAAACAAATTGAAGAGGAGCCTTTTGATAAATGACTTAAAACATTGGCAAGCACATGTGAGTTTTGAAACACAAAAGGATTCGCTGATCAAGGATCAAATAGTTTTAAAAATATATGACAAAACTATACGAGAGAAATTGCTAGGAATTGACGATCTTAACTTAGACAAAGCAGCAAACATTTGCAGATCGGCAGAAATAACCAAGAGACAAGTCCAGTCAGTCAGAAGTGAAGATGAGAAGGTTGATGCAATTAGGAGAAAGAGAATGGAACAACCAAATCGCAGTAGAAATCAAAAGATACAAGTTATAATAGAAATATAGGTAAGACAATGTTCAAATGTTTCAGTTGCAATGAAACACATGATCCAAGATAATGCAGAGCATTTGGACAAACATGCAAAAATGCCAGAAGCAGAATCATTTCGCAGTTGCTTGCAAAAGCAACACGAAAAATAAAGCAGTAACAGAAATAAGTGAAATGGAAGAAGAACCAACATTTCAGGTATGCAGCATACATCAAGAAACATATATGAAAACTGGAAATACCATAAAGGTGTGGCATGTGAAATTTGAAATTAATAACGACTTAATTCAATTTAAAGTAGATGCAGGTTCTGAAGTAAATGTTCTTCTAGATATATTATACAAAAAATAGTTTACTCATTATAGATTAGCAAAAAACTGAATCTGAGTTAGAAGCTTATGGGAACAGTTGTAAATATTTACAAGAAAAAAAAATATTTTGGAACGTTGAAATTTATGGTAGTAGGTAAGTCATCTAAGCCAATATTAGGCTTAGATGCTTCAATTAGGTTAGGTTTTATTAAAAATCCAAATAAAACACAAGAAAAAGTAAGTCTAAGTGAGATAAATTTTAATTGTATAACTGAATTTATTAAAAGTCATAATAATGTATTTACAGGCTTAGGGAAATTTAATGAATTATGTAAAATTAATATAAAAAATAACGCACAGCCAGTAGCCAGACCTTCCAGAAGGGTAACTTATGCCATAACTCGTAGGTTAAAAAATAAACTCGATGAATTGGAAGATTTGAAAGTTATAACTCAAGTAGACCATCCAAAAGGCTGGATAAATAATTTGGCTATTGTGGAGAAACCAAACAAAAGCTGGCGTTTGTGTTTAGATCCACACGAATTAAACAAAATGATACAAATAAACTATTATGCAATTCCTACTTTAGAAGAACTATCAAGTAAGTTAAGCGGCAAAAGTTATTTCACAGTTTTGCATTTAAAAGATGGGTATTACCAGATAGGACTAGATGAGGCAAGTAGTGATCTTTTACATTCAGTTTACCATTTGACTGTTATAATTTTTTAAGTTTACCCTTTGGTGTAAAAAATGCACCTGAATACTTTAAAAAGGTTAATGAAAATAATTTTGGGAGCATAAAAGGTGTAATAATTTATTTTGATATATTAATTTATGCGAATGGTAGTGACGAACATGATAAAACTCTTATGCAAGTTATTTAAAGAGCTAATGAATTGAACATAAAGTTTAATAAAAATAAAAATTAGCTCCAATTAAAATTAATATAGTCAAATTTATGGGGCATATTTTTTTCGCAGAGGGAATGAAACCAGACAAAGATAGAGTAAAAGCAATAAATTGTTTGAAAAATCCAAATAACATTAAGCAGTTACAATCTGTTAGGTATGTAAAATTATTTGAAAGGATTTATTCCACAATTTTCTGAACTAACAGCACCTTTAAGGGAATTACTTAAAAAATATATCAAATTTGAGTGGTTGCCATGACATTCTGAAGTCTTCAATAAAATTTAAAAAATATTATGTAGTGATTTAGTGCTTGGCACTTATGACGAAACTAAAGAAGTATACATACAAACAGATGCATCACAGAATGGCTTAGGTAGTTGTTTGCTTCAAAATAAAAAAACCGTTGTATCATGCCTCTCGTAGTCTAACAGATTGTCAGAAATCATACTCTCAGATAGAAAAAGAAATGTTAGCAATAGTATATTCTACAAAAAAAAACATCAGTTTTATATGGAAAACTTGTAACTATACTTACAGATCACAAACCGCCAGTTAGATTAATAGAAAAAGAAGTATCGCAAATAGTATCCCCAAGGTTACAACGTATGAGACTAAAATTACTTAAATATGACATAAAATTAAAATATGTACCAAGTAAAGAAATGCATCTAGCAGATTTGTATTCGAGATCCTACTGTGATAAAAAGGTATATGATGATCCCGAAATGACAGAAATCACACATAGTATAAAATCATATATTAGTATTTTTTCTCCCTCAGGGCTCGATAACACTGCAACTTTTGGCTTATTGTGCATGCCTTAGTCTTTTTAATTCATCCATTACAAAATCAATGTGTCTTGAACTAGTCTGCAGAGAGATTGGTAGGATGAAGTTTTATTATGCTCTGTGTCCGGTCTAGACTGACCGTAGATCAGTTGTCTTTTATATTGGTATTACTGATGAAAACAAACAATTATATCAAAATGAAACTAAAAATGACATAAGTCTATCACAAATATTAAAATATGTTCAAAATGGTTGGCCAAAAATGTTTAAAAAACTACCACATGAAGTCTAACCATATTGGCAGTATCAAAACGAACTTCAAGTTGTAGACGATTTATTATTTTTAAATAATGGATTGATAGTGCCATCAGCTATAAAAAATCACATGTTGAGCCTATTGGATTCAGGGCATTCTGGTATGACTAAAACAAAATCACGGGCAAAATATAAAGTATTTTGGGTCAACATGTACAGACATAGAAAATATGATTGCTAAATGTAAGTGGTCTGAAAAGTTCAGGACAGCAAATAAAAGAGAGCTTATGATTCACCATGAGATTGCAAATTGCAAGTGATATCTTATAATATAAAGGTGAGTCGTATCTTATAGTAATTGATAATTTTTCAAAATGGATAGAAGTTGCAAAACTAAGTGATAAAACATCAAGTACAGCAATTAAAGTGTTTAAATCTATATTCTCAATAACGGGGATTTCTTTAATAATAATAGCTGATAATATGCCTTTTAATTCTTTTACCAAAAAAATGTTTCCGAAGGATTGGGACTTCAAAATAGTTGACAGTTTACCATTATATCCAAGGTCAAATGGATTAGCGGAAAAAGCTGTGGGTATAGTTAAAAGCATGTTGAGAAAGTCAGATGACTTCTCATCAAGTCTATTAGAATATAGAAATACACCAGTAATTGGCTTAGATACTAGGCCAGCACAATTGTTATTAAATCGAGTATTGAGAAGTATGATACCCTCCTCGAGAAAGTCTTATGAATCAAAAGATATAAATAGTGAATATAACATGATTAGAGATAAAATAGAAGCAAAGAGTTTATTGGCTAAGAAATATTATGATCAGAGTACATGCTGTAGGGAATCATTAAACAAGGGTGACAAAATAGTTATAAAGAAAGGTAGACAGCGGGTATCTGGATCTGTAATAGAAAATTCTCAAGAACCAAGGTCGTACATTGTGAAAGATGAAAATAACTCTGTGTACACAATAAACAGTCATTTTCTAAGAAAATCTTCTATTACAACAAACTTTAATTCAAAGATGAATGAATATATACCAAATGTTGACAATGAACCTGCAAACATTTCTGGTACTCTAGAAAACACTGCAAGTGACTGTGAAGTGAAAGCGATGCCCACAAGACAAAGAAAGCTGCCAGAAAAGTTTAAAGATTATGTAGTATATTTGTGAAATGTGTAAGGAAAGGAGATGTAGATTATAAAATATATCTATAAAAGAAGAGCTACAGTAGTTGTAGATGTATACTTGTGGAGACGCTAGGGATTAGAGATTCGGTTATAGACATAAGTAGGTTAGGAGTTAGGTTAATGTTAGTTGACGTAAGATACGAATGTACAAAAACAATACAATAAATATATAGTTTGTTTGATTAATAATAAGTTATTTCAATACACAAGAGCATAACACCACTGTCATTTGGTTAAGACTGATTGATGACTTTTATTTCACGGACTACTTTATAGTTTGCCAGTTTGCAACAAATTTCTTTTTTTTAATTATTAGTTTGCACTTTTGATTGGTTTATCTGTTATGTATCACCCATCAAATTGCATCACACGAACTGCTTGTCTAAAATAACTAACTTTCACTTTATTTTATTTAATCTTGAAATTTATCTTAACATTTTATCGTCAAATTTGGTTATTTTTTACCATACATGGTATCACGCGGACTGCCTATCTAACAATGAACGGAGTTCACTTTATTTTATTAAATGTTAATATTCAGTTTGCTTGTGGCCGTGATACGGTGTAGATCTCGGGAAAATGAGCGATAAAAATCGGTGTTTTTGGTTAAGATAAAGGAAAATTATTTCAATTGGTTTAAATTAATAAAATATAATTTATTAGTAGGCAGTGCTATAGTTGTATCTAATATTAAAAATAAATAGAATTATGGTAAACTAGCAAGGTAGGTAATGAGTGAGCATTCAGGTGGCTCAGAGCGACCTACAAAAAGCAATGACATGGAGTACCAGGTGAGCGATAACAATAATTTATCAGATAAAGAAATAAATATAAATATCAACAACACGATAGACTTTAATAATAAATATAAATTGTCTGACAAGGGACCATATTTTGTAAACGTAAGGCACCAAAAACAAGTTTAGGGCGATTATATCTGGTACGTATGGGGTACTATTTATTTAAGGACAGTAATTTGAAAAAGGCAATAGCAGACATTAAAATTGTAGGCTATAATAGAGTAAAGGTTATTTTAAATAACAGTCAAGCCGCGAATAGTTTGGTGAATCACAATGTTCACTAGAAAGTAATTTAGTGGCATATATACCTAGATTTTATACGCAAAAAAAGGAATAGTCAGGTTGGTGGACACATATTTTAAGACTGATTATTTAAAAGAAGTTATCGATCAAAAAGGGAAGTTACAGAAGTAACGCGAATGATGAAAAGGGTTAAAGATCATAATACCGGGGAATTTAGGTTGGTACCAAGGCAGATAATAATAGTGTCATTTTTAGGAGATACCTTACCGACTGAAATTAGAAAGACGGGGTTAATTTTATAGTGGAACCTTATATCGTTCAGTGTATAAAATGTTTAAGGTACGGACATGTCGCTAGAATTTGTAAGAAACAAGATATTAGTTGTAGGAAATGCGGCGAAAATCATAATTCTAAAGAGTGCAATAAAGAACAGTTTTGTATATACTGTAAAAATAACGAACATCCAACAACTTCAAAGGAATACTCAGTTTATCTTAGGCAAAAAATATTAAACAAATAATGGCAAGTCAAAATATATCTTTTAAAGAGACAAAAATTGTTGAAAAGAAACCTACATATGCAAAGGTTGCACTCTCTAACAGGTTTCAGGCTTTAACAGATCTAACAGAATACCCTCCACTTGCACCCCGATCTCAACGCCAAGAATTTAAAAATTTAATACTAGACGTACACATCGCGTACGCAACCATCACATGGCACACAACACACATCACTTTTTTCACAAGTCACAGACACAGAAAAAACGTGAAGTATCAGACTCGTCACCAGACAGAGAAACACATTTAATTTTACCTAATCCGTATAGGGATAAATATATGAGTTACAATAAGGAAATAACATAAGGTCTAACAAACCTTATTTCAGAATTGGTAAGAAATATGAACCCAGGAATAGCACCAATTAATATAGATAACTTCAATGTTGGGGATTCAGTTTACAAGTTGGTAAATAGTGTTATAATCGAAGACAACGACGGTGACTCAGGTCAGGTCAGGTCAGGTCAGGTCAGGTCAGGTCAGGTCAGGTCAGGTCAGGTCAGGTCAGGTCAGGTCAGGTCAGGTCAGGTCAGGTCAGGTCAGGTCAGGTCAGGTCAGGTCAGGTCAGGTCAGGTCAGGTCAGGTCAGGTCAGGTCAGGTCAGGTCAGGTCAGGTCAGGTCAGGTCAGGTCAGGTCAGGTCAGGTCAGGTCAGGTCAGGTCAGGTCAGGTCAGGTCAGGTCAGGTCAGGTCAGGTCAGGTCAGGTCAGGTCAGGTCAGGTCAGGTCAGGTCAGGTCAGGTCAGGTCAGGTCAGGTCAGGTCAGGTCAGGTCAGGTCAGGTTAGGTCAGGTCAGGTCAGGTCAAGTCAAGTCAGGTCATAACTGCATTAAAATAATTCAGTGGAATCCATATTATGTAAAAAAAATATTACTTTAATAAAATTTGTATCAGATAACAATATTGATATTGTACTTGTTAGCGAAACATGGTTAAAACCAAACGATAATACTTTTGCAGTCGGAAATTATAATTTAGTTAGAAAAGATAGGATGCACCGCAAAGCAGGGGGGGAGTGGGAATATTTATAGCCAAATACATTAGTTTTCAAAAAATTGAAATTACTAATGTACCACATAATGATGTAGATGTGTGTGATGTTTATTTGCCACAGTTAGATGTTAGCATCTACAAACCTCCGAATGTTAGAGTAGATACAGCAACATGGATCCTTTTCAAAGAAACTTTGTTAACAAGGATACTTTCATCGGTGGCTACCTTAATTGTCATTTTAGCCTGTGGGGATTAGTAAGGTATGATAATAACGGGATAAATTTGACCGAAGCACTACATAATACTAATTTTATAATCATTTATGAGGGAACGCCCATAAAAGTGACAAGACCCTCAGCGCCATCGACGATAGATGTAACATAAGTCTCACCTAGTTTAGTTCAAAAAATTAACTGGAAAGTGGAGGATGATAGTCTTGGTTCAGACTACTATCCTATTTTGATCACTTTAAATGAAATATTCATAGATACGCAGTATACACCATACACTAAATGGAGAGAAAACACAGCCGACCGGCAAGCATCCAGAATTGAATTTAACAGACAACGGACTGATATATCAAGTACTCCTCAGGACAATTTAACCCATTTAGTGAATGCAATTACAGAAGCCTCCAATCATGCCGTACAGAAAACACATATCAATAAAAACAGCCAATTTGGTGGGATCAATGTTGCAGCGATCTGATAAAACAGCGAAAGGAAGCTCTACACAAATACCATCTTATCTCAAACTGGTAAAATTATTTAAATTATAAGCAAATCGAAGCACATGTAAAGAAAAAATTAAAAGAAAAGAGCAGGAAGTTCTGGAAAATATTCGCTAGCGGTTTAAGTAGAAACACGCCAGCAATACACATCTGGAAATTTATTTAAAAAATTAACAACAGAGGAAGCAATAACGCGCAAACATATCCTAATCAAGAAACGGTCATTAAAATATTAGTATTAGTATTTCCCTGGCCTTCTGAAAGTCTGTATAGGTGTAGCAGATTTATTTGCGGTTATAATATAGATTCAATATACTTTCCACACTATTTATTACCTAATGATACGTTACAATTCACTGATATTTTTACAATTTGAATGGTACTTATTACGTTAGTTTATCCTAAAACAAATTATATCACTGATGACGAGCCAACAAAATTAATTATTCCCCACGGAGAAGAAATACGGAAGAGAGCCACACGGATTTGAGAAAATGTCCGAAAATTCGCTATATATAAATACAATAAGAAAAACCTAAAAAGTTCTTACCTAGACTATATTCGTAAGAATTACTAGAGTAAAAATTGTTCTATACAACAACGGGACGGACGGTACTGTATCCTAATGCTTTGTTATAATTTTAACAAGCAGACTTTTAATTCACTGATGCGGAACTCAAGCTATAAACTTAACCACGCTACGGCAAACGGTGAACTCATTCTGCCCCTCGTCGAAATTTTAATGATAAAATAATTATTTTAACTGCGTAGCATTTTTACCCGTGTGATTTATATTATGTTTATTTTTGAACAGTCGCTTTTAATATCTACAGCTTTTCTAAAAATATCTACTTCGTTACACGCCACCCATTCGTACAAAAAAATATTTGTTTGCAAATATTTTCTTTTTACTAACTTGTTGACCGTCACCTAACTACAACTAACAATAATGATAACAAAACATTGAAATTCTCAAAAAATTTACCTTACTAACTAAGCCTTAACCTATTATAAGTTTAACACTAACTATGATGTGATCATGTCACTTACGACAGCGTTTTGTGGCGCTCGTGTCCCAGTGTCTGGAGTAGCGTGCCAACTTCCCTGCAGTTGGACCATCGTGGCGTGTACCTGGTTGTGACCTGAACTAGGGTTCACCTGCACCACGTAGTTGACGGACAGGGTTCCTTCTCATGTCGACTGTGAACAACAGATACGGTGGGTGGTACGGTTTGAGGTCTTTGATGTGAATGTTGCGATACCTCTTACCAGCTTCATCTTTCAGGTCGTAGACCACTCGCGACACAACTTTACTCACGGTGTACGGTACCGTATATTTTGGGGCCAATTTTGCCGCAAAACCACCCGTAGGACGCGGTCACCTACGTCGCACCGCCACTCGCGTCGCCTCAGATTGTAATGGCTGCTCTGCTGAGAAAAGTCCCTATCGAGGTTGATTTTCACAAGCTCGAAGGTCTCCCGCAACTTCTCCACTCGGTTTAATTGGCGGTTGATTTGGGGAGCGCCCACGACTGCGTCGCTTCCATCTAACGGTTCGGTGGTCGGTATCATGTTCGGTGCCGGCAATTCTCACCCAAAATTGAGAAACGCCGGGAAGAAGCCGGTCGACTGCTGTTTCGCGGTGTTTATGGCGAACACTAGCTCGGGCAATCTCTCGTCCCATCTGGCCTGTTCATTGTCACAAAACTGCGATATCATGGTCTTTAGCGTGCGGTTGCTTTTCTCCACAGGATTCGCTTGGGGTGTATACGGGGGGTGTTAAACGGTGTTTGGTGCCCATTTCTTTTAGCAATCCTTTAAATAACCGACCGGTGAATTGGGGACCGTTGTCAATAATGATTATTCGTGGGGTCCCGAAGCGCATCATACCTAGCTCGAAAAGTACGTCGGCTACGGCTTTAGCTGATGCCTTTCGCAACGGTTTCGCTTCTATCCACTTAGTGAACCTGTCGTGCATGACGACCAGGTAGCAGTTGCCCTTCTTGGATCGGGGTAGTGGTCCTACCAGATCTATGCTCACGACCTCCCAAGGCCCATTGCTAACAAACGGCTGCATTTTCCCAGGTGGTTGTTGCTGTGACACCTTATACCTTTGGCAGTGATCACACTGCTGTACATATCGTGCGATGTCTCTCAACATGCTGAGCCAGTAGTAATTGCGGGCTATGCGCGCTATGGTCTTGGCGACTCCTAAATGCCCCGCGGTGGGTGCATCATGGTTTTGTTCCAGTACTTTTGACCTGAAGTTTTTCGGGACACATATTTTCCTAGGGTTGTATACTTCAGGCTCGGCGAACTCGTTGGAGTCCCAAAAGTGCCTAGAGAGCTTCCTTCCACGGGGTAGTCCGGAAACGTATCGGGATTCTTCTGCACTTCAGTGATTTTGTTTTTAAACCATGTGCACCGTCTTCGCGGCTGAAGCATGCATGTTCCTCAGGCGTTATCTAGCCGGTAACGCGTTTCGCGATAACGCGTCGGCCAACCGGTTCATGGCGCCTTTCCTGTATTTTATGTCGAAATCGTATTGCTGGAGGAACACACTCCAGCGTGCCAACCTTCCTGAAGGGCTGCGGATTGACTGTAGCCAGCGGAGGGACATATGATCGGTTATTACGGTAAAACTATATTCTTCCAAATACGGCCGCATCTTTTCTATGCCCCATACTATGGCCAGACATTCTTTTTCGGTTACGGAGTAGTTCTTTTCGGGGTCGGCTGGCATACGCTATTACTCGTTCCCCGTCCTCCAGGTTTTGTGTTAGCGCTATACCCAGTCCGTTGTTGAGAGCCTCGGTTTGTAACGTAAAGCGCTTCGTAAAGTCTGGGCTCGCTAACACTGGGGCCTCGGTGAGTCCAGTCTTTAGGTCGTCAAACGCCTGTTGTTGGTTGACGGTCCAACCCCATTTTTCCTTCTTCTTTAGGAGCCTGGTTAGTGGGGCTGCTACTCGCGAGAAGTCCTTCAGGAACCTTCGGTACAACAAGCAAACTCACAAAAACCTACGTAGGCTACGGACGTTGTTCGGCGGGGGCATGGCGCGAATCGCGGGCACCTTATCCGGATCGGTGTGTATTCCCTCCTCGTTTACCACGTGTCCTAGGTATGTGAGAGAACAGCGGCAAAAATATCGGAAGTTATGATCCTATCTATTAGACGTTGGAAAGTCGCGCTGGCCGAGTGAAGTCCGAAGCACATCACCCTGAACTGGAATAAGCCTCTTCAGGGACGGTGAACGCCGTGATCGGTCGACTTTTCGGCGTCAACGGTGTCTGCCAGTATCCCTACCGCAGGTCGAGGGTGGTGATATACCTAGCTCGCCTCAGTTTGACTAATATGGCGGATATGTAAGGCAGGGCATACGCGTCCTTAACCGATACCTCATTTACTTTGCGGAAATATATGCAGAAGCGTGGGGTATCATCTTTTGTTGACAATCACGATTGGCGAGCTCCAGGGGCTAGACGACGGCTCTATGACACATTCCGCTAACATTCCATCCACCTCTTTATTGATTACTTCCTGCATTTTAGGGTTACGGGGTCTATACCTTTGCTTAATAGGCGCAGTCTTAGCAAGCCGTATACGGTGTTGTGTTAGGTGAGTAGGACTTTTGATATCCGGGCTTTGAAGCGAGCTATTCGTCAGCTAGGAATCGCTGGAACTCCTGCTGTTCGACGGCAGATAGGTGTGGCAAGGAAGGGCCCTCGGTTGTTACTTGTTCCCCAGCAGTAAGCTGTGTACAGTCTGCGATGGTGGGCGGTATCCATTATCCATCTAGTCGGCACTGAGCGGTACGGAGGTCTACCTCAAACCCGTGTTCCTTCAGGATGTCCATTCCGTAGAGAATATAATGTGGGTAAATATAGCATACGGCGTCTTATAGTCCGCGAGCCAATCCTCATCACCAGGTCGTAAGCCTGTCTAATGTCTATGGCATTGCCGTCAGCGACCCGGGTGGCCACGTCGCCTATGGCGAGCGCGAGGATACCCTTCGAGTGACAATAATCAGCCACCTTGCCACCCACGAACAAGCGCGTGGCCCCGGTGTCCACCAGCGCTTCGAAGGTGCCTTCGGGGATGCTTATGGATATAAACGGTCGGTTGTCTGTTACGACAGCTGTTTCCGAGGGATCGTGTGAGGGAAACTGTGGGGGCTTCGGTCAGGCGCAATTTCTTAATAGTTTTCCTGACGGGGTAAACAAGGACAGTCCCTCGACAGGGTGTCGGGACGCCCGCATCGCGAGCAAAACAACCTGGCTGACGGCGCTTGACACTGGCCTTTCATGTGTCCGGGTTGGCCACATCGCCAGCAAGTAGGAGCAAATCTCACTGTTCTACGGGTGTTGTTTCCGCCCTGTACCTCGCTTGGGTAAGCTCTCCTGATCCTATTACCATGTCTCCTGATGAGTGTTTGGAGGTCGGTGGCATAGCTTATGACCGGCTCGTCCGGTAGTTGGACCCTAAGATTTATTTCCGATTCTATGTCCACCAAGTAGTTAACTGGGAAGTGGAATTAGCGAAAATCCGTCAGAAAATCTTCTCATTGACTCCACATTCCCTGGTTGTTTCGGTACCACAACAGGGCTAGTCCATCTAACCATTGTGACAGGGCGGATAATAGTCGGTCGCTGCTGACGCCTGTATACATGTGTATTTTCTCCAGACGTTTTAAAAAGGTAGCTGGGTCGGAATTTCCATCAAACCGTACCTTCCAGTTTGGGACATTTACGGGCTCGCCTGTATATGTCCGGTTGGGAGTATATCCTCTACCCGGTGCTAGTTCTGTGTGAGCCTCTGGGCCCGGCTCGCTATCATTGCTGTGCGGTGTCGTATGTGGCATGCCTTCCCGTAGGAACTGAATCAATCTATTACGTTGTTCGTCTACGGTGCCACCGGTCGTCAGGCCAAATTTGGCCAATTCATCTTCTAATTATGGCTTTTTTAGTTTATATATCCACGATACTCTGGCGGCGGACGGAACGGGATCATTTTTCGTTTCGGAGACGGTAGCTTCGGTTTTTTCTGGCGGAGTGGACATAACGGTGACGGTTTTTGTTTAATAATATATGTAACGGAACTATATCGGAACGGGACGGTGTTAACACGAAACGGTCCGCTTTTTAGTTACGGCTCCCTGCTCGGCTAAACTGCTCGGGTGCCATTCTGTAACGAGGCCTTGATTCGCGGAGTGAATTATTTAGTGGAACGGGTCGACGCGTTTACGGGTACGGTCTCGAGCGCCAGATTTTGAAAGGGTTTACTCTCTGCGAGGATGTCTGCGACCTCGTTACAAGGCTCTGGCTACGATTGTGGTAAAAGTGCCTGAATAGCTCTGTGGAGAGGATCCGGTAGCCTATGATATAACAGGCCGTGTAGATACCTCCGAGGTTGCGGGCTTTAATCGCTCCCCCGGTATTTTCCTGACTTTTTGAAAGTCTGTATAGGTATAGCAGATTTATTTGCGGTTATAATATAGACTGAATATACTTTCCACACTATTTATTACCTAATGATACGTTACAATTCACTGATATTTTTACAATCTAAATGGTACTTATTACTTAAATTTATCCTATAACAAATTATATCACTTATGACGAGCCAACAAAATTAATGATTCCTCACTGAGAAGAAATAGGGAAGACATGCGGGCGGAAACTCCGAGTACTGTGGTTTACAACTCGTGGATGCAGCCGTTAAGTGGGTCGATTGAAGAAACGCTCTTTAAATAACTAAATGACGTCTATCCGTCGAAGCCGGTATCGCGAGATCAAGCGCCTCGACGTCGACACGTCGATAAGGAACGGGAAGGATTATAGGGGAACATACTGTGGAAGGATATTGCCGCGTACTAACTCGACCTAAGCCTGCTTGTGTACTTATAGCGTCCAGAGCAGAGTCAAATCAGAACGGTCGTACGTAATACACTCGAAAAGTCTGTGTTAGCTACAGCATCACCTTCCGAATGTTTTACGAAACGCCCACAATAAGAGGATATGGGAACGGAAGGAAATTACGCTCGATCCCGCGATCTCGACGTCACCGGGGAGCCACACGGATTTGAGAAAATATCCGAAAATTCGCTATATATAAATACAATAAGAAAAACTTAAAAGGTTCTTACCTAGACTATATTCGGAAGAATTATTAGAGTAAAAATTGTTCTATACAACAGCGGGACGGACGGTACTGTATCATAATACTTTGTTATAATTTGAACAAGCGGAATTTTAATTCACTGATGCGGAACTCAAGCTATAAACTTAACCACGCTACGGCAAACTGTGAACTCTTTCTGCCCCTCGTCGTTATTTTCTCTCCAGTCACCGGCTAAAAAATCCTAATCGGTGGTAGATACCTTATCCTTATCTTCTGCAGATATGTTTTTACTCTGTCGCGATAATTCTAAATGCGTACTTGTTAAGAAATGTTAATGATAAAGTAATTATTTTAACTGCGTAGAATTTTTACCCGTGTGATTTATATTATGTTTATTTTCGAACAGTCGCTTTAAATATCTACAGCTGTCCTAAAAATATCCACTTCGTTACACTTCTATTGATATTTAATGATTGGTGCTGTAGAGAGGTGTATTCAGAAAAAGTGAAAAACATTGTGCTTTGTTTACTACTGGAGAAAGGTAAAGGCTTCCAAGAAACTAACTTTTATCGACCCATTTCCATAACCCATAACCAGATTCATGAACCCAGGATTATGAGAAAAGGTTTACCACAAGGATCACTTTTGAGTCCGATACTATTTAACATTTACACCAAGAATTTGCAATAAATACTGGATAGCTATACCCAATGTATTCAGTATGCTGATGACATATGTGTTTACACGATTGCACCATCTTACGATGAATGTCACTTATACTTAAGAAGGCCCTTTAACGTTATTGACGAGTTGATTAGTAAACGGCAAATTCATCTGAATCTTGACAAAACATCAATTATGTGTCTTACAAGACATCGCATTCAAATGCCACAAGAAGTCCACACACATTATTATAATATAAAAACAGATAATGTATATAAATACCTCGGGATACACATTGGCAACAAACTGCTATAGACAGAACACACAAGGAACACAATAGTAAAAAATATAAGCGAGGGATAAACATTTTAAAAGCAACAGATCATTACCAGTGGGGTACAGATTTTAATGTGGCTATGACGTTTTATAAAGCGTACATTCGATCCATATTGAACCAACACCATATTGTAATTAGGATAGAATCTCAATTTGTGATTTAGAACATATAATGTTTTCTTGTAGATTGTAAGAAAGCCAACGAAACACTTAAACCCAGTTATTTAAATAGACTGTTACTCAAATACAATTTCCTATAAACTTAAGCTAAACTTAAAAAGGAAGGAGGTATACGTGTTGCTGTTGGCATTTTTCAGTAAAATAGGAATAATTTTATAAAGCTATATTAATATAATATAGACGTTTATATGTATGGATGTGAGATTAATGTAAAGTAACAGTTAAACGTAGCAAGTAGTTAAACGTAGTTATATAATCAATGTTATTAGATTTATGATTCCTACTGTCGAATCTTGTGTTTACCAAATCTTTCCGTGGCCCAAGCCGGTATGTCGATTAGCCTTAGTGCCTATGTTGCGATAGATGCATCCTATATTTCTATGTCTATATTTTAAACACCATATATTTAATCTGAGTATTATAATAGATTTAATTTTCCATTTTGACTGTCTTTGGATCTATCCATTTAGCTTATTTTCTAAATAACTGTTTTGTTTCCTATTAAACCGGATGGGCATACACCTGATGTTTTTAGGTATATTTAGATGTCAAAAAGTTCTGGTTTATCTTTTAATAAATCACTATATCACCTTTGTAATATATATATATATATATATATATATATATATATATATATATATATATATATATATATATATATATATATATATATATATATATATATATATGTGTGTGTTTATATATATATATATATATATATATATATATATATATATATATATATATATATATATATATATATATATATGTTTAGTACTTAATAAAGAAGGGTAAAATACCATGTAGTATAAATGCAGAATTTTGATTAAAGAAACTTACAGAAAATGCATATCCATCCGTAAAACCTGTGTAGGCTCATCTTAATGTATAGTTGAATAACAGGGGTAGATTATAAGCATATAATCAATCAACCCAAGCCAAGAATAAAATGTATAGGCTTTGATAAACTCAGAGATCTAATCATGAAACGAAGAAAGCAAAGCAACATTAGTACAATTAAATGAATATTGCGAAACGTTAAGGCTCTTATAAGGTAAGTTAATGTCAGAAGACAAAAGAGGATTTATATTTAAAAAATAATAGTACTGATTGAAAAGAAATTTGATTTATTGAAACATAAACATTCGTGAAAACTATATGATCCTAAAATTTGATTAGGCGACCAAAAGAATGCATCTGGGAATACATTTCTTTCATAATTGTTTCTTTAAAAAGCGTACGAATGAAATTTTCACAGAATAAATAGAAAATAGATTAAAGTAAAATAAAACAATTTTTTTCCGTGAAAAATGTTATATTTTTAGAAAATTTGTATGTTGGTTAAAACCAGCGTTATAGAAGCAGCGTATTAAAAAGGTGATATAGTGATTTATTAAAAGATAAACCAGAACTATTTGACATCTAAATATACCTAAAAACACCAGGTGTATGCCCATCCGGTTTAATAGAAAACAAAACAGTTATTTAGAAAATAAGCTAAATGGATAGATCCAAAGACAGTCAAAATGGAAAATTAAATCTATTATAATACTCAGATTAAATATATGGTGTTTAAAATATAGACATAGAATGCATCTATCGCAACATATATTAGTTTTCGATGTTAAAATGTATGAAAATCCATAGATAATAAAAAAAAGGTAACACAAGTACACAACTTTTTTTTCAACTTATTTACAAATTGACTGGGACACATATCGCCATGAGACCCACCAAGGCTAATCGACATACCGGCTTGGGCCACGGATACATTTGGTAAACACAAGATTCGACAGTAGGAATCATAAATCTAATAACATTGATTATATAACTACGTTTAACTACTTGCTACGTTTAACTGTTACTTTACATTAATCTCACATCCATACATATAAACGTATATATTATATTAATATAGCTTTATAAAATTATTCCTATTTTACTGAAAAATGCCCACAGCAACACGTATACCTCCTTCCTTTTTAAGTTTAGCTTAAGTTTATAGGAAATTGTATTTGAGTAACAGTCTATTTAAATAACTGGGTTTAAGTGTTTCGTTGGCTTTCGTACAATCTCCAAGAAAACATTATATGTTCTAAATCACAAATTGAGATTCCATCCTAATTACAATATGGTGTTGGTTCAATATGGATCGAATGTACGCTTTATAAAACGTAATAGCCACATTAAAATCTGTACCCCACTGGTAATGATCTGTTACTTTTAAGATGTTTATCCCGCGCTCATATTTTACTATTGTGTTCCTTGTGTGTTCTGTCTATAGCAGTTTGTTGCCAATGTGTATCCCGAGGTATTTATATACATTATCTGTTTTTATATTATAATAATGTGTGTGGACTTCTTGTGGCATTTGAAGGCGATGTCTTGTAAGACACATAATTGATGTTTTGTCAAGATTCAGATGAATTTGCCGTTTACTAATCCACTCGTCAATAACGTTAAAGGACCTTCTTAAGTATAAATGACATTCATCGTAAGATGGTGCAATCGTGTAAACACATATGTCATCAACATACTGAATACATTGGGTATAGCTATCCAGTATTTATTGCAAATTCTTGGTGTAAATGTTAAATAGTATCGGACTCAAAAGTGATCCTTGTGGTAAACCTTTTCTCATAATCCTGTGTCCATGAATCTAGTTATGGGTTATGGAAATGGGTCGATAAAAGTTAGTTTCTTGGGAGCCTTTACCTTTCTTCAGTAGTAAACAAAGCACAATGTTTTTCACTTTTTCTGAATACATCCCTCTACAGCACCAATCATTAAATATCAATAGAAGTGTAACGAAGTGGATATTTTTAGGACAGCTGTAGATATTTAAAGCGACTGTTCGAAAATAAACATAATATAAATCACACGGGTAAAAATTCTACGCAGTTAAAATAATTACTTTATCATTAACATTTTTTAACAAGTACGCATTTCGAATTATCGCGACAGAGTAAAAACATATCTGCAGAAGATAAGGATAAGGTATCTACCACCGATTAGGATTTTTTAGCCGGTGACTGGAGAGAAAATAACGACGAGGGGCAAAAAGAGTTCACAGTTTGCTGTAGCGTGGTTAAGTTTATAGCTTGAGTTCCGCATCAGTGAATTAAAATTCCGCTTGTTCAAATTATAACAAAGTATTATGATACAGTACCGTCCGTCCCGCTGTTGTATAGAACAATTTTTACTCTAATAATTCTCCCGAATATAGTCTAGGTAAGAACCTTTTAAGTTTTTCTTATTCTATTTATATATAGCGAATTTTCGGATATTTTCTCAAATCCGCGTGGCTCTCCGGTGACGTCGAGATCGTGGGATCGAGCGTAATTTCCTTCCGTTCCCATATCCTATTATTGTGGGCGTTTCGTAAAACATTCGGAAGGTGATGCTGTAGCTAACACAGACTTTTCGAGTGTATTACGTACGACCGTTCTGATTCGACTCTGCTCTGGACGCTATAAGTACACAAGCAGGCTTAGGTCGAGTTAGTACGCGGCAATATATATATATATATATATATATATATATATATATATATATATATATATATATATATATATATATATATATATATATATATATATCAGAACTTGCCATCAACTTTGTTATGTTAAATGGAACACCACAGTTATAGGTGATTAATAAATATAATGCCTAATTTCATTTTGCCTGTAGTAAAAATTCACTTTAACTTACCTTACCATAGGAAATCCTTCTCGACCTTTTGCTTCATTATCTACCACTTTAGAAAGTTCTCCAAGACTAAAGTAATATCCAATGGCAAATCTATCTGTTAAGTTTAAGACTCCAGACTTCCTATAATTGTCGTAACACATGCTGGTAGTCAACGTGTAATTAAATACAATGTCATCGTCCCAAAGGACATTTCGAAATGTTTGGCAGCTCATGGATGGTATGTGTATAGCCTCCGTATGAATTTCAGGAGACAATAAACTAAAATCACATAATGTTGGATTGTAAAACCTAACATTGCAGTATCCACTCTCGATCTTTGGAACAGTGTCTTTCGTGGCAATACTTGTTACAATATAAAGAATTACGCAACTGGCACAAGCAGAAAAACAGCCAACAGCAATTTGTCGAACAATGTTGATAAACTGCTTTCTTATTGCACAGACTACGGTATATATAATTGCCAAGACTAGGCCTATCCAAGACGTAAATGAGGCGGCCTGTTCTGGTAACATTTCATACCATAATATTGTCCCTTTCATTCGAGATGCGATTAGTACCCAAGTAGTTGCCTGGAGAAAGTATAATATCCAGAATACGATATGAGGTAAAAGCAGTACTGTAACACTGATTGATCGTTTACTGTACTCTACAATTTCTTGACCATACTTCTCCAAAGAGTTGTTAAGCCAATATTCCGTCCCAGTTTTAGTTGCACTGCATCGTATACTTAATGAATGCTAAAAAAAATAAAAACATTTAAGTGTGATTTCCAGACTTGCTTTCTTTACATTTGAAGCGCAGAATGTGTTATATTCTATTGAACCAGAGTTGTTTACCGTTATATTGTGTTGTCATGAAGTTGGTCGCCGATTTTTAAGTTGCATTACATGGTAAACAATTGACTTATATGCGTAGGAGCGTTTGTGGGTGTCTAAGTATGCCTGTAATATGTTTATGTATGGTAATGTACTTCTATACCGACGGCGCAGATTTTTGACAATATCAAAAATTATGGTAATGTAAGCAAAAAACTGGAAAATAAAATTGAATTTTCTTAATTAAACAGCGACGTACTGGATAGCTTTCTGAATGAGTATCTTTAAAGGTCGGTTCAGGTTATCAACTCTGATTAATCAGAGTCAATTAAACTGATGATCACCAGCCTAACTGTCTTGAATATTAACCATATGTTTAGCGACAACGTACCTTTTTAAAATGGCTAAAATGTCTAAACGATGGCTACCAGCCCCCAGTTAAACGTTTACTGCATAAACTCTTACGTCATCATTTCTTCATCACTTCACTGACTATTTTTGCATACAAATATTAAAAATAAGAAGTGAGATAATAGATGTGAGTGGGGTAATCAGAGTCAGGTGGGTAATTCCGGTTTTTCTTTTATGAGAGCACAAAATATGACCCTCTAGTATATGGTGTACTAACGTAGATACCTTTGTTTTGGCGATCAAAGTTCAGTGTGTTAGCAACAGTGTTTTTGTTTAGTTTGTGTGTGATTTCTTCTGATGATTTAGAGATTTTCCAACAATGTAAGTATCTAATTGTACTACTTTTTTTCGTACGTTTTAATCAGCGTACTCGTCATGGATGTTTGGACTTTCATATTATGTGTTTGCATGTTCCTGTAACATATATATATATATATATATATATATATATATATATATATATATATATATATATATATATATATATATATATATATATATATATATATATATATATATATATATATATATATATATATATATATATATATATATATAAGTAGGTATAGATGGTATGTTCTAACTCCACCACCCACCACCCGGGTGGTGGAGCCACTGACCTGACTCAACCGTCCTCGAGCTAACCTGAGCACAGGGTGGCGGAACTGACCGGACCCGGCCGCCCCCGAGCTAACCCGAGCACAGGGTGGCGGAACTGACCGGACCCGACCGCCCCCGAGCTAACCCGAGCACAAGGTGGCGGAGCCACTGACCGCCCCCGAGCTAACCCGAGCACAAGGTGGCGGAGGCACTGACCAGACCCGAATATCTCCGCCACCTGACTTCGTATTTAACCCGAACAAGTAGCGAACTAACCTGAGATGACGTAATCAAATTCAAAAGCCAACTAACCTGTATTAGGCAAACGAGGAGTCACCATTTAAAATAACATGCGTAATAAGAAGTTAATTATTAGTAATAAATATAAACCACTTGCCAAAGACACCTAACCTGAGAAGTATAGCAATTTAATCAATATATTGAATACGTAATAAATATATAAACCACCTATCAAAGACACCTAACCTGAGAAGTATAGCAATTTAATCAATATATTAAATACGTAATAAATGCAAAACACCTATCAAAGACTAACCTGTTTAGTAAAATCAAATCAATTTAAAATTATCTCATTAGAATTAATATAAATAACGTCGTATATAGGATAAAAAGAAGCCGATCGACTTAAATGGGAACCACCATTTAAAATGACGTGAAACAGTCGTCCCAGAATAATACTATTAAAACAGTCAGTATTGGATAAAGTATAAAAAGGTATTTACTTATATTTAAAAGTATATGAAAATTCGCTACCAGAACACACTTGCTGCGTTAAGCTTATTTATGTAAAAATTGGTAGACCAACTCACCAGACATAATCTTCGCCTTCAGACATAAGGCCACACTAGCACTTAAGTTTTTAAAACACCAACACCAATTTTCACGCTTTACACAAAATAACTAGTTCCATATTAATAGCACCTGTAAACAGATTTACAAAAGGGCAATGCGTTATGTAAGACATATAGCCTCTCCAGCTATTAAAAAATAACCCTGTTTTATTTAAATGTAAGCAAACAGTAATACACTTAAACATCTGTTGCATTTTAGGTAAGATTCAAAAAATTATTAAACACATAAATATCATGACCACACCCAGCTGATGATTTAAACTGTTATTAGCGGGCTACTCACCTAAACCGGAAAGACTTGTGATAACGGTTAAAGATTTCGCATAGAAATTAGCCGAACGTCACAATTGTTATATGGGTAGGTTCTAAAAATAACACACAGAGGTCGTTGACAAACAAAAGAAGGAAGTTCAGAAACAAAATAGACAACAGGTTCAAATAGGAAACCAAACCTAATAAAAATATATTTTTAAAATTGTTTAAAGTCCATATCGGTGGTCATATGATCGTCGTACACATGTTTTAAATTGGTTTCATTTTGCTTGAATAACACAACATTTGTGTTGTTACGTACCAGATGTTTGGTTGTTCGAGTATATGTTTGACAGAGATAGAATGAATCAATATTCTTATGTCTGTCCATACTAAAGTATGCTATGCTCTTATTTTATCTTGTTTGTTACAAGCTACATCATCGAATATAAACATCGAGTTGTCCAGGGCTTCTGTTGGATCTAATATTTCATCGTTTACACTACTCGATCCCTAAAGACGGGGTGGGGTTTACCTTTAGCTCGGAGGGGTTCGACAAGGGGGTTGCTCACTTGCTATTCAGAAAAGTAAAGAATGTTGTTTGTGACCCATCATCACCATCATATATTCAGACACTTGTACGTAGCTTGCAAGCCTTCAATACAAACACGTGCCACTTAAATCTCTTAATCTATCATTAACATCACATATATTCAGAGGGACCACTTGTAGGTAGCTTGCTATCTCTACACCCCTCAGTCGCGGTCGGGTCCGGTCAGTTCCGCCACCCTGTGCTCAGGTTAGCTCGAGGACGGTTGAGTCAGGTCAGTGGCTCCACCACCTTCCACCACCCGAGTGGTGGGTGGTGGAGTTAGAACATACCATCTATACCTACTTATATATATATATATATATATATATATATATATATATATATATATATATATATATATATATATATATATATATATATATATATATATATATATATATATATATATATATATATATATATATATATATATATATATATATATATATATATATATATATATATATATATATATATATATATATATATATATATATATATATATATATATATATATATATATATATATAAACATATAAAAATTGAAACTGACCCAGGATATGGGTTCTAGGGGTCCTAGTTCGCGCTCATTTGAATTTTTTTTGCAAAGTCTCACCATGGAAACCTCTCTATTAGTGAATTTTTTAAATAAAAATTCACTAAAAAAGCCTACTTACTAAACTTTATAATTATTAACTACTTATCAAGTTTTTCTCTAATTAGTTATACGTTATAGTAGTTTAAAAGTCCCTTAAATAGTTAACCTTTAAATTTATAATATTATCCACTGAATTAATCACAGTATCACAATTATTTTGTCCACTTATTAAGCAACCTGAAGTAGTGGCCATCATAATAATAATAATTGTCTTGTTAAAACATGTAAACAACAACGAAATGATCTAATTAAAAATCCATCCGATACGAAGACGAAAATTATTAGGTAGTAGATACACACGCTCTACCAAAAGTCCACTACAAACTGAAGTGTGTAATTTTATAGCGCACAAAAGATTGCTTATTCGGTCGTTTTCGACGATGATCCGTGATCATTTCGCACTGAAGTATCGCATTTCCTGGAGAGCGCCGAAAAATACACACCGTCGCCTTTATATGGATATGGATGTATATAACGTCTGCAACGATTAACACTATATTTATGACTTATTCTGATTCCTGATTCTGTATTAATGGCTGCCGACTCTCTGCGATCCTCGATATACTAATTTTGTTTGTTGAATGCAGGAGGTAAAAAAATAAAATAAAAATTTATTAAAATATAGCATAGCAAGAATATTATTTTTCCACGGCAGGCGGCAGTGCGCGCGCACGGGCGCACTTATTGAGGAGCCGCTTCTTCCACTAAAGGAAAGAAATGTGTTGGTTCAGGTACAAGCTGGTAAACGGAAAAAAAGTTACTGCCATACGCTGAATGAATGCAACAAGGGGACACATTCCCCTCAAGTTAATGT
This sequence comes from Tillus elongatus, assembly GCA_964006375.1. Taxonomy (NCBI): domain Eukaryota; kingdom Metazoa; phylum Arthropoda; class Insecta; order Coleoptera; family Cleridae; genus Tillus; species Tillus elongatus. The sequence continues at coordinate 152,504,039 of OZ023262.1, forward strand.
TCCCAGGAAAGAGGCTTTCTCCGCTTCTCTCAAAGGATGGCTTTACTATGTGATATTAATAAATGCCCAGATAATCAGCGGTCCAATGAAAATCAATTTCACGAGTGGATCAATCATTTCATTGAACAATCAAAATTGAGCAAAGAGAATCGTACTCTGAGCATTTTAGACAATTATAGCGGCCATATAACTCTGAGGATATTCAATTTGTGTAGAGATAGTGGAATCTCCATGTCCTCCATACCACCGCATGCTTTACAGGATGCAGTCTTTGGGTGCGACCCTATATTAATCACTAAAGGCTGCATTCCGTAGGGAATGTGACTTGTATATGAAGTCCAAAGCATTGGTAAAAATTAGCCTCAATTATCTGGCAAGGCTATTCAACAAAGTATATTCCAGAGTCGCTACAATAGCTATTGGACTTTCAGGATTTTAGATTAACATTCAAAAATTTCTAGAAAGTGACTCCGAGGAAGATTATGCAGACAAAGAACCTCTGGGAAATCAAGATGAAATTTGCTTAATTTGTGGCAAGTTGTGAAGAAAGGTGAAGTGTGTTTCCGTTGCACAATGTGTAGACGTTGGTTACGCAAACTTTGCAGTGGATGGGATACATTATAAAACTAGAGATGTGACATGTGCTTGAAGAAATAAAGCTCTACGTTGCCTATTCTTCTTAATTTTTCCACCTTCATTTATATTTAATTTTTCGAATTTTTTTTCGTTTCTATTTTTGTTGTGTTTTGTTGTGCATTCTTATAAAATTGACAGAGAAAAACAATTCATATTCAACTTTGAGACGAAGTGAAATCGTCCTGCCGCCATTACCCGTACACTCAGGAAATACCAGTCAAGCGAATAACCGTAGTTTCGGTCACCTGTCTGAATTACGTTTCATATTTTCGAGATTTTGTACAGTACAGTTAAGTAGAGCTCACAAGTTGTGCTCCCCACTATTTCTATATCAGAAAGCGTAATATTTTCGAAGTGATACGTGGTCATCTTTAATTGACCTCGAATACCCTTCCCTTCCCGACACAAAAAATCCAAAAACAGGTTTCAATTTACTTCAGGGTACTAACAGTCCAAAAATGTAATTATGCAATTATGGAATCTGCGCATCTACTAATTCACATTAAACATTAGATATGTAGTCAATTTTTTACTTATACATTTCACTATATCTATATCATATCTGGGTTAGCCAATTAAAACGAAATATACGGATTTTCTTTGAAAATGTATATGTTTGATATAAACACCGTAACACGTCGATTTTGTTTTGCCCGGGAGACAGACCAGTATGCTAGATTGAACTTTCTGAGATTATTCTATTTCAAGAGGCCACTCCTCTCATCATTATAAAAATATGCGACAGGTGATGATACCTCTTTGGCATTGTTTAATTCTCTTTAGAGCGATAACTCACTTGTTAGTTTTGTTTGTACAGTGCGACCTGAAACAATCTATCTTTTACCATCAGTTCAAAAAAATCGCATGAACATAACATCATTGTGTGACAATATTTTGCCCACATTTGAATAATCAATAAAGATAATTTAATGGGTGTTAGGTACTATGAAATAACTTTATATTGAAAAGTGATCAATATAAATAAACATATATAAACATAAACATTTATAAAACCAGAAAAAAAAAGGCATTCGCTCAAAAAGTAAACAGAAATTTTGGTCTTTGGTTTTTCTATCCATTACTTCACAAAATTGTAACCGACGGCCAAAGTTATCTTCGTTAAGTTCTTGCACCAAATGCATTTTGTAGGTATAGAAATTATGGTGTTTATATTTTTCAAATCCTTGCTCGACTTACCCCAAATACTTCAGCTAGCTTTTATGTATTGAGAGTTTGATCCAAAACAACGTGCCCTGAAATTGTTACTTCTTTCCTTTCATTTCTTATTGGTGTTTCATTATTTTGGTTTTTATTTGTCATAAACCCCTTTTCTCGAAATTTTGAAACCAGCTCTAAAACAAACTTCCGATTAACACTTTGCTCTGAATGTTGTTGATTGAACTGCGCGCAGCTTTGATTCCGCATTAATTATTTTTGGGGAAAAATATTTTTTCTATTTTCACAGCGATACAATAGTCCATTATTATACTCTATTTATACAAATGTCACAAAATTTGCAAAGAAAACAAATACATGCTACCAAGAGCAGAACTATAGATGTGACATCAACAAAGGTAAAAAATAACGTTACTAATACGAATTGTAAAGAGTAAATATGAATGTTTAAAGAATATTCGGTCGTAAATTCCTTAAATAGACCTTTGTTGTATTTTAGGACCGCACTGCATGAACAAACCAAACAAATAAGATGACGCAAAGAGAAATTAACTGCCTTTAAAATTAAGTAGAAGCGTACGATGTGAAAGAGATAAATTTACTATACGATTGTGTCTCCCTCAAAAACAAAATTTACGTGTTTCGCTTTTTATTTCAAGCCCTTTTAGTCTAAGATATAATCCGCCAGTTTTGTTTTCACCCTGTGTAGTCTTAATAACTTAATTGTTTTGGAAACTAGGTACTTGTAGTATACACAGAAAGGAATCACTTTTTCATATTCTCTGTGTGAGCGTACGTTAATGTGCCTGTGCGCGTGTGCGTTCGTCTGAGTGGCATATTCGCACATCCAACTGAGTAGTGCATGTATCTGGATTTTGAGGGTTTATCATTTGCTAATTTGGTTGGGATGCGAATAAATACGATGGGTATCGGATTGTTGATGTTAAATGTCGATAGCTGAGTTTTGAGTAGGCGAATGAATGGGAGTGGGTGATTGTAATTTGTAAGTATTCAAAATAAAAAAATATTTCTTATAATAAGTGATATCTCCACACAAATAAGTTAGTTGTTAGTTTGCAACTTGAGTTATTTTTATTAACTGCTATACTATTACACCATTCTGCATTATGACAAACCGTGATGTGTTGAACACAATAAATAACCTGCTAGAAAATTGCACATACACCAATCCATAAGAAAAGGAAAATGTTGTTTTGCGGATTAGGAAGTTAGTTATAAAATTTCTGTGAGGGTACGTAGAAACATATTGCTTTGTACAACCTTCAAAACTCTAACTGAATGAATATTCTCGCACAGGCATGGTAAGAAAAGATATATGTATTAAAGTTACTTGGAGACTTTTAAGGTGTTTAACTTATGGGAATCTAAATATATATAAACTTTGCATTATCAACATTCAGCTGACAAAAGAAGTAAGGGCGAAAGAACGTCCAAAAACACAAACTGTCGTGCTGAGTTTACAATCGTGGTCAGAAGGTAGTGTGTCAACTAAATACAAATTATATCAACACTAATACACTTATTCACAGATATAACTGAAAGTCAAGATCTAAGATTTAAGACGCATACGTACAGGCCGACAGACAAAAAAAATATTTGTTCCAAAATCAAGTTTTCTATGTTTTGAGTTTTTTATGCCGTTTTAGCAAAAAAAAATCGAAATTTCTGCCACCGATATATTCTACCTCCCACACATTCAACCCCTAATTTAATTTCAGTACAGAATGCCAGATGTTTGATGAAATTGAAAGTTTGCTAATAAACAAACCCTAAAACGTTATATTACTCTAGTTTTAATAAAAAATATCAATTTTGACGAAATCATCCCCCATTCCTTCCCTACTCCATAGAGCGATTTTAACGAAAAACAATCCAAACCGTCAGTTTGTCGGGTGCTAACTGTATACCAAATTTGAAGACTATATCTCAATTCATTATAAATTTATCGTGGCTACAAACAGACAGACATACAGACCGACAGGCCGACAGAAGTCACGAGGTGCTCATACGTGGTTATACGCAAAGAGCTACTTTCAGTACTAACGATATGACTGTGCATGTGTTGTGTGTTTATATTCCACACGACTCAAATAACGCTCTTTCTGTTCTTACTAAGTTGGAGAATTACGTAAAGCCGTTGAACATTTGTGCTATAACACATGCTTTAGTGTGTAGGGATTTCAATTACACCTTGCTTTCAGCGAGTGATAGGTTAAACGCTCTGAAGAAAAATCTTGCAGTGTCCGGAAGACTTAGTAGCCTAGTCAATAATTGTATACTACATGATACGTGGTCACTTAAAAATGCTCTAAAGAGTGGTTTAACATTCTATATTGGGAAGTCTTCTTCCAGAATAGATCGAATATATCGCTCCAATAATCTTCTTACACATGTTGTTTCTTTCAAACTACTGCCGTCCCTTTCAGACCACTTTGCATTGTCTGTTTTGCTAAATTTTAATAAGTAAACAAGTAAAACTGTGGAAATTTGACAACAACCTTTTAAATGCTCCAAAACCTACAGACTGCATGAACAATTATATAACCTCACTCCTTGGTGATTCTAAAAAAAGATCCTTTGGCCTGGTGGGAAAATTTTAAGCTTGGCATCAAAGAATTGACTTAACAATATTTAATTTTTAGGCGTAGGTCATGACAGAATACTTTGTGCAAGCATTAAAAGGGCTCTGCCTGAGTTTATGAGTAAGAAAAATGATATACTTTGCAAACAGTGATAGAAACTACATTCAATTGGTTTCTCTCACCTTTACAATGTAGATAGGCCAACGGGTGTGATGATAAGCTCTATATTAAGCTTCCAAAAAGATTTCGAGGGACTACGAAATGGAGATTCTGCGATTACATGTACCATAGGGGTGTGTTCTTTTTTTAATCGCATTTTGAAACTCTCTTTACTGACCAGGGTAGCAATTCGGACTTCGCGAGTTCTCTATAAATACACTGACTGGGATCAATAAACATTAATTAGATGAGCTGCTTGGCAGTGAAAAGCTTACCGCTGCTTTGAGGTCTCTTAATAAAAATAAGACTCCTGGAATTGATGGCTTGACATTAGAATTTTATATCCACTTTTTGGGATAAAACAAAGTATAGGTTTCTCGAAATGGTGACTGAGGCGCTTAGTGTAAATCTTTTAACACGTACAGCGAGATCATCCGTTATCTCTTTATTGTTCAAGAAGGTTGAACCATTACTTTGAAAAAAGTGGCGACCTATATCTGTCATGACAATGGATTATAAGATCATTTCAAAAGAAATTTCTGTAGGAATTTCTAAAGTAATAAATACTTTACTTCAGGAGGATCACAGCTACTGTGTTCTAGCGAAATCAATGTATGACTTTTTCTGGTGACCTCGGTGGTCCAGTGTAAGATCGTGTGCTGCTGAACCCCAGGGTACTCGGTTTCCTAGGGTTCCCTTTTCACTTTTTCAATACATACTGTAAAATTAACATAAACCAAGGTTGTGGCATTGTATTTGAGCAAGTTGTCTGCACGTCCCCTCTTCGGAGGGGGAGTAAACCCATCGATTGCGTGTCCGTGTGATGTTGGGCACGTTAAAGGTCCCTACATTCCTTACAGAAAGGCATGGGTTCGGCAAAATTTCCAGGATAATGAGGTGAAACTGCTCCCTGGCATCAGTGATTGGCCATAGTCGCGGAAATAGACCGACGTTAAAGAAACAAAAGCACACACAAAATGAAGGTGCAGCAATTGTCTCCCTAGATCAAAAACTCTTTTTGACAACATCACACATAGCTATCTTTTTATACTCTTAGCACTGTATAACTTTAGTCTGTATCTTATCAACTTAATAAATCTTTTGTACACCAGTGGCATGTGCGTGATAAGGACAACAAAGTTGTTGACATCTACAATTAATATAAAGAAGGGTACATCAGGAACGTCCACTTTCAGGCGTTCTTTTTTTACTTTATTTAGAACCTTTGCTGAATCTCTTGAGACAAAAACTTACTGGTAGACTTCCTGCTCCCTATTAAAGAAAATAAACACCTAAAACTGTCAGCATACGCAAAAGATGTAAATGTTTGATAACTGAAAACTTGATTTTGTCAGTCTAGTAGAACCTTGGAAATATATTCGGTAAATTCTAAAGCAATGTTAAATAGAGATTATAACGTTTCTCCTCAACGGATGAATTATAATTTACTCTATAAATAATATGTATTTTTAGGTAGCAGTTAAAAGACCGATGTATCGAACTGAAGTGATTTATTCTTAATAAAATACAGAAAATAAAAGATAACATTTTGATAAGTAAATATCACCCGATTTCTTATACTATATCACACCCTTACCCACATTGTTTAGAAGTTTTATACCCCTAATTAACAGTTCAAATATGTACATCCATTGTTTACAAGTCGATTAATACGTAGTATTAATGCAGTATGTATATACCTATTTAGAAGTTGCAAGTTTAATAACATTTTTATAGAAATTAATGTAGTCGGTCAGCTGTGCAAAATATAATCGCAATATAAAATATATAATTTAATTTTAGTTATTGATTATTTCTGTCGCAAATTATATCGCGGAACCGTCTGCATATCACTGTTTACACTTACCATTAACGGGTTTTCGACACTTATCACTTTACTTTTCTTGTCAGATTCTTGTTATACAGGAACCGCTTATTTTTATTTACATCATTTACATTATCGTTGGGTATTGTGCTCTTATTTTCAACATTTACAATATAATTATTTGTGTTAAAATCATAGAGAGACTTTTCTCAGTTATATCATTTGCGCTGTTTCTATAATCGAACAAAAATCTATCTAAAGCAACATGTAAGTTTACACCTTATGCCCGAGCCTTTTTTAATGCTAATTTAACGTGTTTAACATATATTTCGGCTTGACTGTTGCTACTGGGATGAAATGGTGGGGAGAATAGATGTCTTATGCTGTTACTTTACGAATAAGAATTGAATTCAACACTTTGAAAAGGCAAGCCATTATCTGATACTATTATACCAGGTAAACCAAATCTCGAAAAAATATTGCGTAATTTAGATATAGTACATTCTGCTGTAGTTGAATTCATTTCTATCACCTCTAGTCATTTTGTATATGAATCTATGACTATCAAATATTTCTTTTCAAAAATAGGTGCTAAAAAATCTACATGCACTCGTGACCACGGTTTTGAAGTTGGAGGCCACGGATGCAAATTTGATTTGGGAGGATTAGGTCTAACTATGTTACATATATTACAATATGTACACATGTGTTCAATATCGCGGTCCATGTTTGGCCAATAAACATAAGATCTTGCAAAAGTCTTACATTTGTTTATACCCCTAAGTGACTTAAACGCAATTCTTTCATGACTAATTGTTTTAGTGTTTCTTGAATTATAAGTCTGTAACCCCAAAAAATACAACCATATTTTACATGTAATTCATCATGTTTTGAATAATATGCTTTTATAATTTCATTTACTTGATTCATACTATTTGGTCAACCGTGCAGACAATATTTAATTAATTTAACGTCAAATCTTTTTTTGTTTCCGCTTGATTTTTTTTTAATCGACTGGTAAATTTTCCTGTAAATAAAACAGGTTACTATAATCTTGACTCTCAACACATTTGTTATTTTCATTTACCCGCAATCGTGACAATGCATCGGCATTACTATTTTGTGGCGATTTAATATATTTAATATTATACTCATAAGCGAACAAAATGACGCTCAATCTTTTCAATCTACTGGCTGCAAAAATGAGGATGGCTTTTTTGTCACCGAATATAGAGATAATTGGTTTATGGTCTGTTAAAAGTGTGAATGTTCTACCATATGAATATAGATGAAACCGTCTAATTCCAAATATGATGGCAACGGCTTCTTTATCTATTTGAGAATACGACACTTCGGCAGATGATAATGTTCTTGAAGCAAAAGCTATAGGTTTTACATCGCTGTTTGTATATTTATGAGATATTACAGCAGCTATTCCATAATTACTTGCATCACTAGAGAGAATTAAAGGCAAGTCTAGATTACAATGCGCTAATACTTTAATTGAACAAATATATTGTTTAATGAACTCAAAAGAATTTTGTTGCTCATTAGGCCATTTAAAAAGAGCGTTTCTCTTTAACACTTTATAAAGTGGAGATAAAATAGAGGATGCTTGGTTCAAAAATTTGAAATCCAAATTTACAAGGCCTAAAAATGCTTTCAGTTCTGTAACATTTCTGGGGATTTTGCATTTATGAATAGCCTCCACTTTTTCTGGGGATGTTTTTGTACTCTCTCTATTTATAACATAACCCAAATAATTAATTTCATTTTTACAAAATGTACATTTAAATAATTGGTTTTTTAATCCAAATTTATTTAGTCTGCTGAAGACATAATGCAAAAGTGTTGCATTATTTTCTTTATTTGTTGAATACAATATGTCGTCCAAGAAAAGAGGAACGCTTTCCACACTTGCAAAAATATTTTGAATAATTAGTTGAAAAATATTGGACTCGAACCCACTCCATAGGGCAATCGGTTGCATCTTAATAAACCTTTATGAGTATTTCTAGTAACCAGTTCTTTAAAATCATCGTCTAATTCAGTTTGTGCATATACCTGTGATAAATTAATTTTTGTAAAATATTGCCCATTTCGAACATTATATAACACATCTTCTATTTTTGGTAAGGGATATTTATCTATATTTAATTTGGAATTTAGGGTAACTTTTAAACCGTCACAAATTCTGATTTCGCAATTTTTTTAGTACGGGGACAATTGGCGTCGCCCAATTACTATAATTTATTGGACTTAATATTTACATTTACTGATTTATCTAGTTCTACTTCAACTTTATTTTTTAGAGCAAAAGGTAACGTTCTAGCATGGCAGAATACTGGTGTGGAATTAGATTTCAGATGTAAAGTTGCTTTACCAATAGTACCTATAATAGTGCCTAATGTATTTTCGAAAACTTTTGGAAAGACTTTTAGTAGCTGGTTAACAATATGTTCAAATCATTGATTTGATTCCACCGATGAGAAATAATTTATTTTTAATATTGAATCTAGAGAAATATTTAAATCATTGATCCAGTTACGCCTCTCCCTTCGTAATAAATAATTTCAAATTACTTTTTACTGTTTCTTTATAACTTACTGTAAGGCAAATATAACCAAAGATTTGAATGCGTTGACACACGTACGATTTCAAAACTAAATTGGAGCTGCAAAGTTTACATTGGTGGAAATATGTAAAATAAAATTTATCTGAGATAATAGAAAGAGCACAACCGGTGTCGATCTCCATTAAAATATTTACTTGATTAATTTTAATTAACAGTCATAGATTTTTCATTGATATCCTCAATGTTAAAAAACTCTGGACGCAGCAAGTGCGTTATGATAGTGAATTTTCATAAAAATGTTTTTAATAACAAATATGTGTGTTTTTGTAAGAAAGCAGACATCAAATTTGGTTACCAGTATATAGTAAAAACAATGTGCCATGTTTCATCAAAATAACTTTATTGTGTGAAAATGTACAAAAATTTCCAAAAGTAAACTTAAAGTGTTCCCGAAAAAACACGTTTCTTGGTCAACCTTATAGGTTAATAGCAAATTGAGCTGTTCAAATATGAAACATTTGATCAAAATTAGCTACCATAACGCACTTGCTGCGTCCAGAATTTCTTTTCTTACAAACATGCATTATATTTCGATGGAAAATGCAAAAATGCAATAGCATAAGGCGTGTTTGATTAAAAAAAAAAGAAATTTGTATTACCAACGACTTATGGGCCAGCCTGTGATTGTAGAAATATTATTTTAACATGTAGCTCAAGACACCCTATAATTAATATATACAAAAAATTTTCATATCTTATATAATAACGGATATATTCAGCTTTATTGATTTTTCACGAAAATTCGACAAAAATTATATATCATTAAACGATAAACTCTATAGCTAAGGCCACTGCCAAGCATCAGAGAAAGGGTCTATTTGAAATGAATTTTCTGGAAACATTTTAGTAAAATGAAGGACAATGACGGTTGAAACTAAGACTTCAGGGTTTGTAAAACATTCTTCTTGAGACATTTTAGTGAATTTTCTTAAAAAAAATTCACTAATGAGGAGATCCCGACTTTCGAATTTTGAAAAAATTTCTTCAAATGAGCGCTATTTAGGACCCCCGGAACCCAAATCCGAGGTCAGTTTCAGACTTTATATGTTTATATATATATATATATATATATATATATATATATATATATATATATATATATATATATATATATATATATATATATATATATATATATATATATATATATATATATATATATATATATATTTATGTGTCACACCTATAACTTAAAAAATAATGGACCGATTTTGATAAAATTTGGCACATACCTTCCTTTCGCAAGTGGCTTGGATAAGTTCGTTAGCCAGGAAAATCCGCCGAGGTTTTCCCGGAAAATTTTGTGTTTTCTTTTGAAAAAAATCGAAAAAAATTTATATCTCCAAAATTAACAAAGTAAGGGCAACCAAATTTCATACGTGGGTTTATATAACCAAAATTTAGCTCCGTAGGTTAAAGGACAAAAAAGTTACAGACATTCAAAGAAAAATAAATTTGGGTTCTCCTCAAAACGTCAAAATCGCGATTTTAAACGTCAAAATTGGTGAGTACCTTCCTTTTGCAAGTGGCTTGGATAAGTTCGTTAGCCAGGCGACGAGGTTTTCCCGGAAAGAATTGTGTTTTCTTTCGAAAAAAATTTATATCTCCAAAATTAACAAAGTAAAGGCAACCAAATTTTATACGCGGGTTTATATCATTATAGGCAAGTTACATACTAAAATTTAGCTCTGTAGGTCAAAGAACAAAAAAGTTATAGGCATTTAAACAAAAATAAATTGAGGTTTTTCACAAAACGTCAAAGTTGCGATTTAAACGTCAAAATTGGCAACATTTAGGAAAAGAACTTGAATCTAATACGGTCTATGGAAATAAAATGTCTCAAGAAGAATGTTTTACAAACCCTGAAGTCTTAGTGTCAACCGTCATTGTCCTTCATTTTAATAAAATGTTTCCAGAAAATTCATTTCAAATAGACCCTTTCTCTGATGCTTGGCAGTAGCCTTAGCTATATAGTTTATCGTTAATAGTATATAATTTTTGTAGAATTTTCGTAAAAAAAAATCAATACAGTTTGTAAGAACAAAAATTCTGGACGCAGTAAGGGCGTTATGGTAGCGAATTTTGATCAAATGCTTAATATTTGAATAGCTCAATTTGCTATTAACCTATAAGGTTGACCAAAAAACGAGTTTTTTTATATAAATAAATGATTAAACATTAATTATGACTAAAATAATTAAAACGCCCGCTGGAATACGACATTAAAACAAAGCTCCAACAACTGACTCGTTGGTCTAGAGGTATGAGTTCCGCTTAGAGTGCGGGAGCTCCCAGGTTCAAATCCCGGACAAACCCAAATACCTTTTATTTGCTTTTTTTTAACCGACTTCAAACAAGGACGAGGTTCTCAATTCGCTTGTATGTTTTTAGTGAATTTTCTTTAAAAAAATTCACTAATGAGGAGATCTCGACTTTTGAATTTTGAAAAAATTTCTTCAAATGAGCGCTATTTAGGAACCCTGGAACCCAAATCGGGGGTCGGTTTCAGACTTTATATGTTTATATATATATATATATATATATATATATATATATATATATATATATATATATATATATATATATATATATATATATATATATATATATATATATATATATATATATATATATATATATATATATATATATATATATATATATATATATATATTTATGTGTCACACCTATAACTAAAAAAATAATGGACCGATTTTGATAAAATTAGGTGAGTACCTTCCTTTCGCGAGTGGCTTGGATAAGTTCGTTAGCCAGGAAAATCCGCCGAGGTTTTCCCGGAAAATTTTGTGTTTTCCTTCGAAAAAAATCGAAAAAAATTCATATCTCCGGAATTAACAAAGTAAGAGCAACGAAATTTGGTACACGGGTTTATATCATTATATGTAAACCGCCTACCAAAATTTAGCGCTGTAGGTTAAAGGACAAAAAAGTTACAGGCATTTAAAGAAAAATAAATTTGGGTTTTCCTCAAAACGTCAAAGTCGCGATTTTAGACGTCAAAATTGTTAATATTTAGGCAATGAACCTGAAATTAATATGATCTATGGAAGGAAAATGTCTCAAGAATAATGTTTTACAAAGCCTGAACTCTTAGTTTCAATCGTCATTGTCCTTCATTTTACTAAAATATTCCCAGAAAATTCATTTCAAATAGACCCTTTCTCTGATGTTTTAGCAGTAGTGTTGGCTATAGAGTTTATCGTTTAATGGTATATCATTTTTGTCGAATTTTCGTAAAAAATCATTAAAGCGCAATATATCCGTTATTATGCAAGTTACAAAAAAAAGTTGTATACATTAATTGTAGGGTGTCTTAAGCTACATCTTAAAAAATATTTCCACAATTACAGGGTGGCCCATAAGTCGTTGGTGATTCAAAATTTTTTTTGTGATTTTTTTAATCGAACACGCCCTATGTTATTGCATTTTTGTATTTTCCATCGAAATATAATACATCTTTGTAAGAAAAGAAATTCGGGACGCAGCAAGTGCGTTATGGTAGCGAATTTTCATTAAATGCTTCAAATTTTGAATCAATTTGCTATTAACCTATAAGGTTGACCATAAAACCAGTTTTTTCGGGAACAATTTAAGTTTACTTTCGGAAATTTTTATACATTTTCAAACAATAAAGTTATTTTGATGAAACATGGCACATTGTTTCTAATATATAGATTATACTGGTAACCAAATTTTGTGCCTGCTTTTTTAAAAAAACATATTTGCTATTTAAAAAAACATTTTTATGAAAATTCACTACCATAACGCACTTGCTGCGTCCAGAGTTTTTATTTCTATAGCCCGTATTATATTTAAGTTATTTGCCTAAATGTTGCCAATTTTGACATTTTAAATCGCCACTTTGACGTTTTGAGGAAAACCCCAATTTATTTTTCTTTAAATGCCTATAACTTTTTTGTCTTTTCATCTACATAGGTAAATTTTGGTACGTAACTTACCTATAAGGATTTAGTGTACCAAATTTGGTTGCCCTTAATTTGTTAATTCCGGAGTTATAAATTTTTTTCGAAAGAAAACACCAAATTTTCCGGGAAAACCTGGGCAGATTTTTCTGGCTAACGAACTTATCCAAGCCATTTGCAAAAGGAATTTTTTCACCAAATTTAATCAAAATCGGCCCATTATTTTTTGAGTTATCGGTGTGATATAAATATATATATATATATATATATATATATATATATATATATATATATATATATATATATATATATATATATATATATATATATATATATATATATATATATATATATATATATATATAAACATATAAAAATTGAAACTGACCCCGGATATGTTTTCTGGGGGGCCTAATTAGCGCTCATTTGAAGAAATTTTTTCAAAATTCAAAAGTCGGAATCTCCTCATTAGTGAATTTTTTTTAAGAAAATTCACTAAAATGTCAGATTAAAATTATCATCAAGTTCGGTTGTTTCTTCTATAACTGAATCTGAAATATTAAAATTATTTCGAGAATGTTTGCTACGATTACTATTCACATACAGAACTTCCATGGCCCAATTGGTTACATTTATAAAAAATAGCCCTTTTGTAGTAACAATTACGTTCCTCATGATTATTTTTACCGCAATGACCGCACGCCTTTTCTATGTTGATGGTTGAGCTGGTCACCATTGACACTTTGATGCGGTGGCTTCGATTTTTGAAACTGCCCTAAATTTAGTTTATGCAAATTTTTACCCCCAATTAGTTCGCTGTTGATTTCAGCGTACTCCATGTTGGTCGCTACATCATAAGCCGTGGAGTACGTCAAATTCTTCTCGATAAACAACCGTTGTCGACTAGCATCGTTTTTCAAGCCATATACCAATTGGTCTCTGAGGTTTTCCTCTAAGGTGGTCCCAAAATCACAATTTTTGGCCAGCTTCTTCAGTGTGGCAACAAACTCTGCTATTGACTCTGATTCTTGCTTCTGCTTTCAAAACTTATATCTTTCATCTATGTCGGATGATCTTGGGTCCAAGTGGTTCTTCATTAGGTCACTCAATTGGCTAAAAGTTTTTCTTCCGGTTTGGCCGGGCTACACAAGTCCGTGATTAATTCAAAAGCCCCTCTGTCCATCACTGTGAACGGAATAGTTGTCTCCTTTTCTGGTTTCACGTCGTTGGCTTTAAAATATTGTGGTACCGGTGCAATGTATGTGCACCATTTATCTTCATTGAATTTAAAGTTATTAATTTTACGAATCGACATTTTGAGTTTGCTAATTTGTAAACTTGGTTAAATTCAATTGTATGATATTACAACTTTATCTTCGTCGTCAGTGTAACGTTTCTCCTAAGTGGAGGAATTATAATTTACTCTATAAATAATACGCATTTTAGATAGCAGTTAACAGACCGAAGTATCGAACTGAAGTGATTTATTCTTAATAAAATATAGACAATAAAAGATAACATTTGATAAGTAAATATCACCTGATTCCTTATTATACTATATCACAGAGATGAATGCAAAGGCTTTTGGCTCGGATATTTAAAAAACACAACTGAAACACCCATCGACTTCGGTCAGCATTAATATTCTAAGTGTACTTTTTAAAAATGATGTAAATGTAATTAACGACGATATTTTAGATTTATTGCCCATTGTCACAAAGCCTGATTAAACGTTTAATGTTATTTAATCATTGCTTTAGACGACCAATCACAGACCATAAATGGAGTTTTTGCCACGACAACCAAACATTTTGAACCTGTGATTGGTTGTATTATTCAATGATTGTATACTCTTCCGTTAAATATTTCATCGAGCTTTGTGAAACTGAGAATTAATCTTTTCTAATAGCCTCGGTGGTTCAGGGGTAAGAACGTGTGCCTCTGAGCCGAATGGTACTGGGTTCGATCCCATGGTTCTCCTTTCACTTTTTCAGTACAAACTGTAACATTAACATCAACCGAGGTTCTGGCATTGTATTTGAGCAAGTTGAATGTCTGCACGTTCCGACCTTCGAAGGGTGACGCCCGTCCCGTATCCATGCGATGTTGGGCACGTTAAAGATCCATACCCTCCTTATAAAAAGACAGGGGTTCGCCAAAATTTCCAGCATGGTGAGGTGAAACTGCTCCATGGCGTCGGTGATTGGCCATAGTCGCGGAAATAGGCCGACGTTAGAGAAACAAAACACACACACACACACACACATCTTTTCTACAATCAGAAATTTAGCAACAAAATGGAAACATGTTTTACTTGCCCTCTCTTGGAGAGATAAGTTATAGTAATTAACCAATTTATAGCTGCCACCTTTTTTAGTGAATTTTTATTTTAAAAAATTCACTAATAGAGAGGTATCGATGGTGAGACTTTGCAAATTTTTTTTCGAACGAGCGCGAATTAGGACCCCTAGAACCCATATCCGGGGTCAGTTTAAATGTATATATATATATATATATATATATATATATATATATATATATATATATATATATATATATATATATATATATATATATA
The DNA here is from genome assembly GCA_964006375.1 of Tillus elongatus. Classification (NCBI taxonomy): domain Eukaryota; kingdom Metazoa; phylum Arthropoda; class Insecta; order Coleoptera; family Cleridae; genus Tillus; species Tillus elongatus. The sequence continues at coordinate 152,519,595 of OZ023262.1, forward strand.
TATGTATAGTTATCCATCCGATAACTCAAAAAATAATCAACCGATTTCGATGAAATTTGGCAAGTGCCTTTCTTTTATTAATGTCTTGGATGAGTTCGTTAGGCAGGAAAATCGGACAGGCTTTTCGGAGCAAATTTCGATTTTTTTTTCAACAATTTTTTTTCTCCGAAAATTACAAAGCTGTTTTAATGAAATTTACTAGATATTTTGACTTGGGAGAGACCAAACTACTTACCAAAATTAAGCTTTCTAAGTTAATAGAAAATTGAGTTATTCAATTTTTGAATTTTCTTTCGGAAAGTTATTTTAATGAAATTTGGCGGATATCTTGCCTTAGAAAAGACTACAACGTACCAAAATTAAATTTTCTAAGTGATTAGAAAATTGAGCTATTCATTTAATAATTGAGTTATAGCATTTAATAAAAATTCACTACCATAACGCACTTGCTGCGCCCCGAACTTTTTATTAATGTCAGGTATTACCAATACTACAAGCTTTCTCAATAACGTACAAAACCTTCTTATTCAATTATTTTGGGTCGGAAGAAAGCACTGGGTCGCAAAACATTATCTTTGCTTACCTATATACATGTTGGCTTAGGTTTGCTTAATCTCGAATGTAAAGTGAAGTTGTTTGATTACTGTTTGAGCGTTAAACACTTTTCAAAATTTTACTACTCCGTGCTTGAGGATTACCTACAACATACAATTTGAAAAAAAGGCGAAGAACGCCACGGTTTTTTCTCAAACTGAGGGCTTGACGGTTCCACGATCAAAACTTGACAATAGCCGTCGTTTGGCTTTTGTTGTTCAAATAAACCAATTTCCCTTACGCTTTTGATCGATCTACCATCATTATTACATTAAAAGTGTTTTTTACCATGGGTTATTTACCTTACATGTAAATTATTATAAAGTCAAAAATTTTTAAATAATGTATTCTTACCAGTGTGAATACTAAGTGAATGTAATTGGTTGCTAGCAGAAGTTTATTATTAGAAATACATCGCTATAGTCGTATATGCCAAATAAAAAGGTTAAAAAGAAGCATTACGCCGAAAATATTTTCCGTTTTTAGTCAATTTTTGTAGAAAAAATGCACCTATTAGGAGATCGCGACTTTCTGATTTTGAAAAAAAATTCTTCTTCAAATCAGGCCTCCTACACACCCGGGGTCAGTTTCAATATATATATATATATATATATATATATATATATATATATATATATATATATATATATATATATATATATATATATATATATATATATATTATATATACATATTTATATATCTAACAGACGTTTTTCCGGAAAAATTAAACTACATACCAAAACTTAGATTTATAGGTCAAATTTAAAATATTATAAGCATTTGAAGAAGTGTGTGTGTTAAACAAAATATATTAAACATTACTGACAAAGTTTATTTTTTGTTGGCGCAGAAGTACGAGACAAATTACTTTGCAAATTTTGTAGTTTTTCCCCTAAATGTTTAAGTGGAGATTTGAAACGTAAAACTAGTACTCTTTAAATAAAGCTTCTATAACTATTGCGGCTCTAGATTTATGTCTCAACTGTTATTCTTCTTATATCATTGGAATATTTGCAAATAATGCTTTGAAAATAGACCTTACATATTAACAAATAAATAACTTAAGACTATTATGGGACACTACCTTTTACTATATTTCACTTTGCATGCTAGGCTGGTCTCTGTGTTGAGAGACAGGCACCTAATTTCAATCACGAGCGGGAGATGTGGCTTAAAATACCAGTGGTGACCGAGTCTTCTTTATAATTTTTTTTCTTTGATTCATTTTAACGTTGTCTGAACAGATTGATATTGTTCGCCGTTTTCGAGTTACTTCAATTGCTTTGCAACTTTTCACGTTTTTAGTACATATAAAAAATTGTGATACAGCGTTTTTACCAATATATAGCGAAGTCTCATGAAAATGAGGCATTCCAGAAGGTTTGCGTTCATATTATTCGTCGATAAAATCCAGATGTCCACATACAAGGTCTCTCAGATAGTGGCTGATTTTGAAAAAATTCAAACTCCCCTAACTAATTGTGTTAATGCAACGGCCTGCATGTTATTGCAATTTTAATTACAGATTATGTAATTAGAATTTCTAATATTTTATCAGCAAATTTTCGTGTACAATATATCAATCAGTTTTCAATTCAGAAATCACTTTTTGTCAAATTGTTGTGATATGTTAGTGATTAATAAGTAATGTTTAATAGGTCATTGTAAAACATATGTTTGCGAATTCACACGAAAAATTGTTTTCGAATTTTCGTGAAAAGAAATTTGTTTAGCAAATTGTCGCGAAAAAAACTTTTAAGCAAATTTTTCGTAAAAAGACTTGTATATTAATTTCGTACAATTTTCTAAAAAAAATGGTACATTTTCTTGAAAGGGGTTTCTTGCAAATTTTGACGAAAAGCATTTTTTTTTAATTTGTCAAAAAGCTTTTTGTGAATAATTATGTGTTGGGAAGTGTGGTTTTTGTGTGGATAATTGTTCAAATTGGCTCGTTGGCACGAAAAATCGGATCAGTTTTTCGGGGGTATTTTATTTATTTTCGGAAAATTTTTATATATTTTTTAAGAAATAAAGTTATTTTTATGAAATATGGTACATAGCTTTTGCTATAAATGTTATACTTCCACCAAATTTGATGTATATTATTAAACAAAAGATATATTAGGAATTACAAACATTTTTGTGAAAGTCCACTACCATAAGGCACTAGCTCCCTCTAGACTTTATATCACATCTGGATAAACATAGTCGCAAGAATACTTGGGTCCACTTTTTATCGTCAAAGGGTATTGGTTAGGGGAACAAAGTAGCGTATAGTATTTTTTCCGAATCCTCTACGTAACCCTCAAGTACGCATTGGTTATATTTGGAAAAGTGTTTAGTTCAAATGATGCGCTTTGATGCATTTATAATTACCACCGATTACACTTTTATACTGACCTGGGTCTTCATGATCTTTGAAAGAAATTGTTTTTTTGAAAAGATGTAACTTGCGTTATCTAGAAAACAAAGTGGTTTGGGGCATCTTTTTGTATGCACTTTCCGACTTAGTATTGAATGAAGAATGAGATCCTCGAGTTTTACCCCGTGCTAATCAACACCTGTGTATTATATATATATATATATATATATATATATATATATATATATATATATATATATATATATATATATATATATATATATATATATATATGAGACATACTTGGTTCTCGGGTTAATCCGCATCCAGAATTTATGAAAACTCGACGTTTCGGCTCCTGTTTTGGAGCCATTTTCAAGAGGTAAAGGAAACATGTAAGGACAATCTAAGGCCTCAATCTACCTACTCCTTAGAGCGGTGGACAAAGGTGGGTTGGGTTTTTGTAGCTCGATTACGGGGCCTCAATCTGCGTACTCCCCAAATCTCGCCGGAGATCGTCTGTGAGGTCTCAGTGTGTTCAACACTAGGCCTCAGAGAGACCTGGCAGTTCGTTGCAAGGCTTGTCTTATATATGTCGTTCCGTCTACCTGATTCGTTATCAGTGAAAGTAGTAGGGTCACGGTCAATTAACTGGGGGGCTTTGGTCTCGGTACTTAGAGGATGAGGAGGATTAAGAGCGTCACCGGAATTTGTTGAGACAGATAATGGGAAAATAAAATTTTCTGGGGAATTTTTTTGTTGTTGTGTGTTTGTAATGAAGATATAATAGGTTTCCAAGTAGTCTGAAAGCGAAGACCATCATCTCTCTTATTTAAACAATCGGGACGTTTTTCAATCTCCATTGCTTAGCGGATAATTCTCGTTTTGAAGTTGTAAACCTGTGCTACTGTTTTGGCCTTATCGAAGTTTATTTTGTGTCCTGTATGAATATGATGCATGAACAGCGCCGATGAGGGGTCGGATTTTCTAACTGCGAGGGTGTGTTCATATATTCTATTTTGGATGCGTCTATTTGTTTGTCCTATATAAGTTCGGGAACAGTCGGAACAAGACTGGGGCTATTCTTTGGGCATTGTCAAAATCTATTTTGCGTCCTGTATAAATGGCCAGTGTTAATGGGCGGTCAGATTTTTACACTGCGAGAGTATTTTCATGTAATCTATTTTGGATACGTCTGTTCGTTTGTACTGTTCGGGAACAGCCACAACAGGGAATTTCTTAAACTCCGTGGGATTCGTTTGGAATCGTATCCTTGGGAGTTTTTATCAGATTTGACAGGTTTTGCTCTGTTGTGAATACGGTTTTGATATTATGGGTTCTAAAAAATCGGCTGATTTTTTCGTTGACATCTTTAATGTATGGTAAAAACGGTGTATGTTGTTGTGTAGACTCTGTTTGTTCTTGTTGTGGTGTAGTGGTTTGATGTTGTGCGTTTCTAATGTTTCGTAGTATGTGATTGTTGTCGTATCCGGTTTCTAGCAATGTTTGTCTTAAAAAGTTTAATTCTGTCTGTTTGTTGTTGTTGTCCGTTTGTCTAAGGGATCGTGTTACTAGTGTTCGAACCACGGAATTTAGTTGTGATGGGTGATGGTGATATTGGGCGTTAAGATAACGATTAGTTTGGGTTTGTTTTCGGTAGACAGTGCAAGAAAATCCTCTGACTGGGTTTTTAGTGATGCGTACATCTAAGAAAAGCAAAGAAAAATTAGTTTCTATTTCCATGGTGAACTGGATATGAGGGTTGATGTTAATTAGGTAAGAAAGGAATTCGTCTAGATTCTTTACCGTGTGGCCATACAGCGAAAATGTCGTCACCGTATCTTAACCAACAGGTTGGTTTAAGTTGAGATTAATTGAGGGCTTGTGTCTCGAAGTTTTCCATGAAAATGTTAGCCAATGCAGGAGATAGTGGTGAACCCATTGGAGCACCTCGAAACTTGTTGGTAAAATTTGTTTTGAAAAAGGAAATAAGTGTTAGATGTGCAGTGTTCTGGAAGAGCTAAGGTATCGTAAAAAAACTATTATATCTTCATTAACACACAAAAAGAAAATGAATTCCACAGATAATTTTATTTCCCCATTATCTGTCTCAACAAATGCCGGTGACCGTCTTAATCCTCCTCATCCACTAAGTACCATGACCAAAGCCCCCCACTTAATTGACCGTGACCCTACTACTTTAACTGATAACGAATCAAGTAGACGGAGTATATAAGACAAGACTTGCAACGAACTGCCAGATCTCTCCGAGGCCTAGGGTAAAACACACTGAGACCTCACAGACAATCTCCGGCGAGATTTGGGGAGTAAGCAGACTGAGGCCCCGTAATCGAGCTACAACAACCCAACCACCGCTCTAAGGAGTAGGCAGATTGAGGCTTTAAAGTGTCCTTACATATTTCCTCTACCTCTTGAAAATGGCTCTAAAACAGGAGCCGAAACGTCGAGTTTTCGTAAATTCTGGACGCGGTGCAACCCAAGAACCAAGTATGTCTCACATCAGAGACCGCGGAAATCTTTCTGTATATATATATATATATATATATATATATATATATATATATATATATATATATATATATATATATATATATATATATATGCACACAGGGTAAAAATTTTAAAGTGCTACAGTCATTCTGCAAAATATTTGGTGAGGTAATAAGTACGCTGGCATATTTTGAATAATTTTTGATATTTACTCCGCCTCCTTATTTTGACAGGCCAGTGTTGCGTTATAAATGTCAAACAAAGTAGTGTTTATCGAAATTCTGAACAACGTAGGAAATCAACAACAATAAGTGTGGTTTCAGAAAGACGGAGCTTAGCCACACCTTTACCGCCAAGTCAGAGACACTTGAATAACATGTTCGGAGATAGATGGATTGGTTGTGGTGGACTGGTAAACTGGCCCGCAATGTCTCATGATCTCACGCTTTTAGATTTTCTCTTTTGGAGAATTTATAAAAAGAAAAAGGCAAGTTATGGCTATTACAGCAGCAACGACAGAAAATATGAGACCAGATTAGACAAGCATGTACCTTAGTAACCCCCGAAATGTTAAATAATGTGCGCTACTCTTTCCAAAGAAGAATTTCAAATGTTTGGAAGAAAATGGTAGACATTTCGAATACTTTTTAGAGCACAACCGTCGTTTAACTTAAGGTGCTAGTTCTCACTCTAATTTTATTTTTTGGAAAACTTATAAGTATGCAATCGGTAAAGTAAATGCAACGATCTTCTACGTACATACGCAGTTCTCTACGAAGAATCGAATTCTTGACAAAAAACACAATTCCGTTTGACATTTATATTGTGATACCTGCCCTTTAAAATGAGGAAAAGGGGTAAATGTCAAAAATATTAAAATCTGTCCCCCAGCCTACTTACCACCTCACCCAAATTTTAGTAAAATACTCCGAGCGATTTTTCAGATATCCGATTGTAACACTTTAAAATCCTTACCCTGTATATAATCGTTTTAAGACCTACGTCCGAGGGCCTCGGTGGTTCAGTGGTAAGAACTTATGCCTCTGAATCGAAGGGTGCTGGGTTCGATCCCAGCGTTCTCCTTTTACTTTTTCAGTACAAACTGTCAAATTAACATCAACCGAGGTTCTGGCATTGTATTTGAGGAAGTTGCATGTCTGCACGTTCCGCCCTTCGAAGGGGGCGTAAAGCCGTCGGTCCCGTGTCCATGCGATGTTGGGAACGTTAAAGATCCCTACCCTCCTTACACAAAGGCAGGGGTTCGGCAAAATTTCCAGGAAAGTGAAGTAAAACTGCTCCCTGGGGTCGGTGATTGGCCATAGTCGCGGAAATAAGCCGACGTTAAAGAAACAAAAAAAATACACACACCTACGTCCGAGTAAATAAAGTATATTCTGTGAAGTTGTACCAAATGGTTTTGCTATTTTGGCTTAACCTAGCTTTTTTGTAAATTTAGTGGAGAAAAATATGTTTGTATCTCGTAGAAGTTTATTCGGGGACTAACCAATTATATAGTTTTCAGTTTATATATATATATATATATATATATATATATATATATATATATATATATATATATATATATATATATATATATATATATATATATATATATAATCTTCGTGGAAATGAAAAAATTAATAAAAGTAAAAGTGAAATTATTACTAACCAAAATACATTTTAAAACTTTGAGAACTAATCCCTTTTTTGGTGCTGTAGTTGCATAACAAAAGTATCCAGTCAACAGCAATACTGTAACAAAATTGAAACATAATTAGCAATAGATAAAAATATTAATACTACGTACGTAAGCGAGAACTGGTGGCTTTTTTATTTTTATACTTCTGTTTTAGTTTTTTTTAGTAATTTTAATAAATGTTGTATTTAAATTTAGGAGTTGGTTATAATTAATTACAGCTAGGGTATTATGAGAGCAATGTTTAAATTAAAAATACGTTTCGTTTGGCTTACGATGATACTGAAAAAACAAGTTTAACAGACCTAAGTATTAAAACACATGTAGGTACAGAGTTGCAAATTGCAATTACTGCAGGTATTATAGGGCAAAACACTTTTACGACGTTGATATCTACAATAAAATAAAACTCTAACCACTCTTCTTAAATTGGAATAGTGGTCTTTTCTTACCAGTCTCGACAACAAAAACGCAGAAGAAGGTAACTAGGGCAGCAAAAGAGAATTAATTATCTAAAAGCCACGATTGTGCTAACATTTCTCTTTTTAGTAAATTTTCGTAGAAAACATTCACTAATAAGAAGATAGTAACATTTGAAATTTGAAAACATTTCTTTAAATAAGCGCCAACTAGCCCCCTAGAACATATATCTCGGGTCAATTTCAATTTTTATATATTTATATATACAGTGTGGTAATAAAATTTGGAAGATAATTTATTAATGCGTTATTTAATTGCTTCAAGAAGAACCCCTCGACAGGTCAACTTGTCTTTTCAATTGCCAACTTATGACGTACAAATTACATTTATAACGTCACCTATTTAGGAATGGTGACGTCATCATACATTTTTTTAATGACAACCATATGTTTTGCTGTTTTTTCATAGACCTTTCCACTACTTAAATGATGATAAAAAAAATTGCTACCTAACAACAATATTTTTGAAAAAAAAGCATTATTTACTTCATAAAATTGAAACGCAAGTTTAATGGAAAATATTGAACCAAGGAAAACAAAGAAAATTAAGCGCCAATGTTCAAGTTGTTCACCACCTACCATTTGGCATTGACCGATACGAGTGTAAACACTTTGTACACTGCACTCAGAAATGTCAAGACGAATTTCCTCCACTTCAGCGCCAATTCTTTGTGTAGCTTCTCTAAATTGTTTGGTATGTTGAAATAAACTTTCGATTTGAAACAACCCCCCGAGCCTCTCCACAGAAAAGAAATCCAAGGGAGTCAAGTCTGGGGAACGCGGTGGCTACTCAATTGCTCCTCGACGCCCTACCCATATTTCAGGAAATGTGGCATCTAGTTTTAAGAGATGTCTACACCAAAGTAAGGAGGCGCTTTGTCTTGCTGAAACCAAATATCTTGATGAGGCACATCTGCCTTGTAATTATTTGGGAAAATTGCTGCCAGAGGTGGCTATAACACCAGTCACAAGAAATTTAGGTAACGTGCTGCTGTAATATTTTCTTGCAAAAAGTAAGGCCCTATAAAACGCCGTCCGATTATTCCTATCCATACATTTACTTTACCGTGACCAATATCTTGAGTTGTGACGATTTGCTGTCCCATTCAAGCAAAAGTGGCTTCGTCAGAAAAGATAATCTTGTTAAGAAAATTGGGATCTTCACAGCGTAACATTAGTTGTTCACAAAACTAAACTGCGGTCTGAATCATCATCGTTTAACTTGTGTATCAATTGCACTTGGTAAGGATAATACTTCTCTTCTTTGAATAATTTTACCACTAAAAATTGGTCCACGTAAAATGGTGACACACACACACACACACACACACACACACACACACATATATATATATATATATATATATATATATATATATATATATATATATATATATATATATATATATATATATACATATATATATATATATATATATATATATATATATATATATATATATATATATATATATATATATATATATATATATATATATATATATATATATATATATAGTCAAGCACGGCTATCAATTTTCAGACATATTTCTAATTCCCTCAAACAAGTGCTGTTTCTTGTTTTCCGCATTTCCAATTCTCATTACTGGAAAGGAAAAGAACAATCTGGCATAGGTGTGGTTTGCATTTTAAGTCGCTTCAATTATGTTTAATTTCACAACGACGGAATATTTTAACATACAGTAATAATAGTGTTGAAATTTCATTCCCATCAGATCGGTCTTAGGGCTTCAGCTAAGTTAACTTAGATAACGAGCTGGTAAGAAAGAAAACAATATAAAAACTTGGAGCGAGGATATTTCTCACGCTGCGTTGTGTGACAGCTCAAGGGTTTGATCACGACATCGAAGTCATTAATGCCCTACGCGAGAAGTTTGAAGTACCTAAGTCAAGAATTAAAGTGCATTTTACCATAAAAATGGTAAAAGCAAGGCAATGTGGCCTGATTATCATATCGTGGGAGACAATTTAGGTCTTGATGCATCCTTGTTAATAAAGATATACAGACATTGGAATGCATGCACTTACTCGCTTTAAAAAAATACATGTATACATACATACGGCGCGTCAATTTGTCTCGATCTTACCGACATCAAGACAGCGAATAAAAAGATTGCCGGTCAAGGAAAGCTGGTCACAGGCACACACAATCCTTGTTATAATGGCTAAGTTAAAGATGCTGTTATCTGCATATAATGAAATTTGCACCGACCCTAGTAAAACTCGATACGGGTTTGCTACCTGCTCTCGTGTATCTATATGGGTAAGGCGCCGATCTGTCTAGTATATTCATGTATTTATTTTTACGAATTCCTTATTAACTTCACGGTTTGCAAATCCCGTATGCAATTTTGATACTAGGCGACCGTCTAATACTTTCGGCACTTGTAAAATTAATAATCAGAGGAACGTGTGATATAGGAAAAGTGATTACTTATGCACGCAAATTTGCTTAGGGGATGTCGAGACAGACGGTGACGTCCCTGTGTTTAATTAAAGAAATAGACCGTAGCTTCTTTTGTATTCAGATAAAGTTAAGGAATAAAAAGGGCACACAATGTACATTAGACAGGTAGAAAGAAACTGTTAGGATAATGTAATTTAATGCTGTTTTAATAACAGATGTAATAAAGTATGTTAGGCACTAGATTGCGGGCTCTGCTCTTACTATGTGATAGGTATATCTTAACATACAATTATGTTAATTTAAGTGTGACATTTGTGAGGACATGGCAACAATCACGAATAAGTATGCTAGCAAAATAATCATAACATATAAGGTAACGAGAAGTTGTTATTGCAATTTAAATTAAATTGAATACGCTATGAAAGCCTCACGTACAGAGAGTCGCGCTGTGACCACGTTCATTATGTATCAAGGGGGGAACGTTGTTTATATCCAAACTATAAGCAGTAAGGTCGATTATGATACAGACATTAGATATGCCGTAGACCATAACAACAGCATATGTATTACAAATCATACGTGAGTAGGGGGTAACAATTCGATATAAAAGCAGGTATTATTCAAGGAAGAATTCAGACGGTCTCCCAGCCTTAGGACTAGTCTCACCTCCGAAGTTAGGTCTTCATTGCTTCGGGGAAAGCCGGTGTGCAGGAACGGCGTCTGGAAAGGCGTAGAGTCTGTTTCACAAGCAAGTACTTGTCGCATTCACGTCCCCCTTGCTTCGAGGAAAGCCGGTGTGCAGGAACGGCGCCTGGAAAGGCGTAGAGTCTGTTTTACAAGCAAGTACTTGTCGCATTCACGTCTCCCTTGCTTCGAGGACAGCCGGTGTGCAGGAACGGCGCCTGTAAAGGCGTAGAGTCTGTTTTACAAGCAAGTACTTGTCGCATTCACGTCTCCCTTGCTTCGAGGAAAGCCGGTGTGCAGGAACGGCGCCTGGAAAGGCGTAACCTCTGTCTCACAAGCAAGTACTTGTCGCATTCACGTCTCCCTTGCTTCGAGGAAAGCCGATGTGCAGGAACGGCGCCTGGAAAGGCGTAGAGTCTGTTTCACAAGCAAGTACTTGTCGCATTCACGTCCCCCTTGCTTCGAGGAAAGCCGGTGTGCAGGAACGGCGCCTGGAAAGGCGTAGAGTCTGTTTTACAAGCAAGTACTTGTCGCATTCACGTCTCCCTTGCTTCGAGGACAGCCGGTGTGCAGGAACGGCGCCTGTAAAGGCGTAGAGTCTGTTTTACAAGCAAGTACTTGTCGCATTCACGTCTCCCTTGCTTCGAGGAAAGCCGGTGTGCAGGAACGGCGCCTGGAAAGGCGTAACCTCTGTCTCACAAGCAAGTACTTGTCGCATTCACGTCTCCCTTGCTTCGAGGAAAGCCGATGTGCAGGAGTGGCGTCTGGAAAGACGTAACCTGTCTCACAGGCAAGTACTTGTCGCATTCACGTCTCCTTTGCTTCGAGGAAAGCCGGTGTGCAGGACTAGCGCCTGGAAAGGCGTAACCTCTGTCTCACAGGCAATAACTTGTCGCATTTTGCGCTTTAACGTCCCCTTGCTTCGAGGAAAGCCGGTGTGTAGGAGTAGCGCCTGGAAAGGCGTAACCTGTGTCTCACAGGAAATTACTTGTCGCATTTTCGTGACTGAACGTCCCCCTTAGCAAGTCAGAAGAGTCGTATCGAGCACCAGTGTCAGAGACACTGCTCGGAAAGGAGGTTTTCCCGGGAAAATTTCACAGGTCAGGGCGTTCCGTGTTTTGTGAGGACCTAATCCGCGACTTCTCCACGTATACTGACTTTTAAACAACCTCCTACGCAAGCAACTTCAAGCGTATTTCCCTGCCAGAAAATCGAACGATGTGGAAGCCCTTCCCGCAAACAGACTAAACCCAGGAAGCGAACAGCGGTCCCCGCTTGGGGACGATGGAGCGCCCTGATGGGACGAGAAGCAACGACACCAATGATGAGTGTAAACTTGCATTTGACCTATGTTACCCCTATCGAGAGATTGTCTGGTTTAAATAAAGTTTGCGTACCTCAGCGGTATCACTCTGAAACAAAATAATTATAAAGGGCACTTGTAGGATGTGTTGCCATGACTCCACTCAATATATCTCAAAATACTCTGTTATCCTTAAGATTAGGGGTGTACGGCGGCCGTCCGCCTGATGCCGTAGCTTAGACATTATCTAAATGTAATGTCGGCGGCGACAGACGTAGGAACTTTGGTATTGATAAATTTTTGTGTATGTTAGGCTTGTGCACTCATAATATGCAACTTTAAATGTGTTAACGTTAAAATATAGGTGTATGTGTGGCCCTGTTTAGTAATAGCATCAAGAAATTATTTAGATAAATTAGGAAATAACAAGTAAAATAATGTCGGCCGATATCTCATAATTTTCATTAGCTTTAAGATTTTATTGGAATGTTTTCTGTGTGTCCCTTGCTTTGTTTATTTATGGCAGGCCCTGTGGCACAGAGGCTAGCTGAACTTGAAATAGCGAATAACAGAAAGAACATAATTTTTAGTAAGAAAAGCTGAATACACATACTATCCGATAATGGAAATATTTTCACACTTTAAGGTAGGACATAGTGAAGTTAGGAATAGGTCTTGAAATTGAATTTTGAACTTGAAACTTGAATTTAAAACCATGTCCTTTATTGAAATTTGAACTTTAAACCTAAATCTAAAACCTTTATTGAAACTTGAATTTGAAACCTGAATTTGAAACCTTTATTGAAACATGAATTGAAAAACTATAGCCTTCATTGAACTCAACGCTATGACCTTTAATACCGTTCAACTTGACGGATGTGGCATGCATCTTGTAGTTTGGCAAAGTCCGTAAGTAGGCCTACATGGCAATGAATTTGCTTCCCCATATGCGTGACAGGTTTTGTACTATAACTACCTCGTATTTCCGCCTTGATTGGGCATCCAGGTGAAGTCTAACTCAATGAAATGCTAATTTTCCGATAAGACCTGGCTATACAGGCAGACCATGAAGGTCCGCGATTTACATCAGTCTAACATGATGGTAGTGGTATAGCAATCTGGAGGCCCGATAATCAGCCAAATCCACGCGCATGTGTTTCTCCGTATACAGGGAAGTAACCGGGATGTTAGGGTTATCATGACAAATAAAGTCGACCTTCCTGATTATATAAGTTGTAGGGAAAGCCTTCCCATTACGTCCAATAAGGTATTTAAGCTCTCAGCATAAACAGAACCGAGCGATGCCTAGGTGAATTTTCTGTCTCTTGAAATGCCAACCTTCCGTTTAAAGACCCCTAGGGCAAGAGCATGAAAGCTCACGTGTATAAACCTATTAAGCATGATAGAAAAAGAAAAGGCAACCTAGGTGCCCAATACCCCAACGCGTATGACTATTATTAGTGCCACTGACGTAGATTGACATCAGATTCTGCTGTGCTGTACGTATTAGCTCCACAAAAATCACAAAATGAAATAGAAAAATGAAACAAAAAATCTGAAATCAAAACACATCTCAAATTATCAAACTAAAATCCGCACGCCACTGGAGCATAAATACGCAGTGCTTTAGATCTGAATACGCATCTCCGATCATTCACCTCCGAGTGTAGCGGGCAGGTCGACATGACACATCTGTTAGGAATGGGGTCTAGGTTAAAAATCAGCTGGCCGGATATGGCGCCAAGGGGTCTGAGCTCATGATGTTAACTTTGTAAATTATTTAGGGCTTGCATTATATTTAATAAATGAGGTTAAACGAACAATCGCTTTTTATTTCTCTCACAAGATTCCGGTTTATGGCTATAAGAACCCTTTTACTCGACGTAGGGCCCTACACGATCGCACGGCGAAGGTAACCCAGAGAAACCTGATGTGCAGGTGAAAAGAGCTTTCAAGGTAGGTGTTTCTTAGTTCTCTCAATTGCTGTGTATGTGTAAGCTGTAAGCTGCGTCAATACTCAGTGCTGGGAGGACCGGTACGACATATTCTCAATATTTACGATTTTTATTGTTCATTGTATTTTATATTATTTGTGCAGTAAGTAAAGTTAAAGAAAGGGTAAAGGTTTTTTTATGTATTATATATATATATATATATATATATATATATATATATATATATATATATATATATATATATATATATATATATATATACCTATAAAGTATGTAACTGACCTCAGATTAGGGTTTCAGAAGGTGTAGGTCGCGCCCATTTTAAACATTTTTTCAAATTTCAAAAGTCGCGAGATAGCAGCATCGGGAACAAGACCTTATTATAATACAAAGTGATACAGTGTAAGACAATAGACAGTAAAACCATAAAGATAGCATTTCCATGGATATACGACGGAGCTGATCCAACTAAGACAACAAAGAACAATGGAATAGCTGATGCATCCAAGAACAGTCGACGCCTCATACATAATTATATAAAACGGCATAGCACGGAGACTCGTCGTTCACATCTCGTCGTAGTTTAGTCTGAGCCATTTCGTGCTTACTAATTTTATATCACCTTTATGTTGATATCTGTATTTTTGTATTTATATTTTATATGTATTTTCAGAATAGTATAATAAAATGGTTTTAAAAAGTCAATCGTGTTAACCCGAAAGCTAACTGGCGCAGTCGTTAGTATCGGTTAAAGAACCAAGCGAATATTGATTCTTAGCGTACCGACGCCTAGTAACAGAGTACAAAACCAAATAGAGCCAAGCAGAGCCAAATAGAACAAAGCATAGCCAAATAGAGCCAAGCAGAGTCAAATGCAGTCAAGAACAACAATAATATTGTAAGTTGTTTGCTATTTACTATATTTTACGTTTTTCCCCTATTTCAAGTTATAATCCTGTATTTTGTTGTGTTATATGGTATATGTCTGATTCCGTCGACGAATTCCCCAATTTATCATATTTAGAATACCGTTTGAGACAAATTAGCATTAGTGATAATATTACCTCTGAAACATATATTGAAGACTGTAATTTAAATTACAATAATACAATGGCCGACAGATTTCAAGAATTTTACTTAAAGCCAGTGCCTGAATGTGATTGGCAATCCGGCAATGTAAGGAACTTTTTAAAGTCGTGCGACCTGGCAATGAACCAGTTTTACAACGCAAATGAGAACCTGCATTTAAATCATTTTTTACACATCCTTATCCAAACTAAATTAACAGGACAAGCTATATTGATAATTAATACAAAAATCATTAACTTGTAGGCAGATTTACAAAGTGCTATAGTTCAAAATTTTACAGATCAGAGAGACGATAGAAGCTTATTAAGTGAGCTTTTAAGCCTAGAACAGAAACAAAATGAAGACACTTTAGCATGTAGCAATAGGTGCCGTCGCATAGAACAATTATCAATTTCAAATTTAATACCTAATAAAAATAATGAAGCAGTGAGGGTACTTAAGGAAAGTATATCTCAGCAACAAACTCTAAAAGCGTTCCTAGGTACACTAAGAAATTCAATGGAAATCGTTTTAAGATCGACCACTCCGACAAGTATAGAACAAGCTTTAAAATTCATTTTTACTACGATTACAGGGACAAAAACGAAAAAAACAAATTTCAATAACAATTTAAAAACAGATGGACAACAAAGACCATTTTTTCAAAGAAACAGTTTTCCTAACATTCAGTTTCAACGTTCCAACCTCATTATTGGAATTTTAATCAAAACAATCAGAATAATTTCCAATCAAGACAAAATTTCCAAACACCCCTCCCAAATTTTCAACAAAATAACTTTCCAAATCAAATAGGGAGACCCTCGTATGATCCAAATAGCAATCAAAGAAATTATCCAGAGCCCATGGATACAAGTGCAAATACAAGACCTACAAATTTCACTAGGCAACAGTCCTCACAACACAGAAGGAATTCTTTTCAACCTCAAAATTTCCAACAAAATGCCATAACGGAAGAATTACATTACACAAAAAATGAACAGCAATCACCTGCTGATATATACGTCAAAGAACATAAAAATTTTCCAATACCAGGGTCGTCGAATACAAACCCAAAATCGAAATAAATAATGTTAAAACACCCTGTCTATTACCCTTTATCGAAATTCTAGAATTAGAGGGTAAGGTCCTGATCGATTTGAGCTCGTCAAAAAGTCTTTCAAATCTCACAGTAGCCATTGCAAATTTTTACAATAATATTTATGAAAATCCTTTACTACTAAAACGGCACATGGGTATTCAAGCCACAATAACAGGGCTAAAATAGTTTTAAGATCACCTACAGACAACGACTAAGAATTTTGTTTATTTAATTTTAATGACAGTTGCATAGGTCTAATAGGTATAGATTTCCTCATTAAAAATCAAGTGAATATTGATTTCAAAAACAGGAAACTAAATTTACTAGATAAAAGTATTGATTTTTAATTTCCCATGTAATAATAAGCATATTAACAATGAAAACAACGACGATAGTTATAGGAACAGTATGCCAAGTCTAGATACCAACGCATATGGTACAGAATTGAGTAATACTTTAATCAGCGAGTTATTTAATAATGAACCCAAACGTAACCGACTCAACGTTATAAGCAGGTCAAAATCACCAGCTGATACACTTAGCTTAAGTATTGATATACGACGTAAGGAACCTTATAATAAATACTCGCTCATAAATGCAGCTAGTGAACCACATAGTAATAAGAACAGTAATCTAAGCCCAGCTTATAATAAAGACAAGTACGGAAATTGTAACATTTATCAGCACAAGTATGTTACAGCACATTTCCCCAATGATAATACCGTGATTTTAAATAATACGGGGATCATCCAAATACTTTAGGAAATCAAATAAATAGTAGTCATTTAAACGATGAAGGAACAGAAATTTTGATGAGCTTATGTCATCAATATCAAGACATATAAGACATATTTGCATTTCCAAACCAACCATTAACATATACACATACAATTAAATATAAAATTAGATTAACGGATGATATACCAGTCAATGCAAAGCTGGATATATACCCTTATAGTCACAAAGCAAAACTAGATAGACAAATTACCCATATGCTAGAAAAAAATTAGATACAGCCACAGTCCGTATAATAGTCCAATCTGCACCGTTTTAAAGAAATATGATAATAGCGGCAAACAGAAATCGAGAATAGTAGTTGACTAGGAAATTGAACAAAAAAACTGTCCCAGACAGGCATCCGAAACCAAAAATAGACGAAATTTTAGATAAATTAGGAAGTGCGCAATATTTTTCGACAGTCTATTTAATTGGGGGGTACCACCAAATTGAAATGGACCCTAATGACATTGAGAAAACAGCCTTTAGCGCCGATACAGGTCATTTCGAATAACTTAGAATGCCGTTCGTGTTGTCTGGGGTACCAGCCACATTTATCAGACTGATGCAGCGTGTTCTGAGCGGTCTAATAGGTAAAACATGTATTGTATATATGGATGACGTAATAGTATTTTTAGCATCGTTGCAAGAACACGTATAAAAATTAAAATTGGTATTTGAGAGATTTAGGTAAAGCAATCTAAAGATACAGTTAGATAAAAGCGAATTTTTGAAAAAAAGAGGCCGAATTTCTAGGACATGTGATAACGCCAGGCGGGATCAAACCAAGCACAAATAAATTAAATGCTTTAAAAAAATTACCTGTACCCAAATGGCCAAAACAAATAAAATCATTTTAGGACTTGTAGGTTACTATAGAAAATTTATAGAAAACTTTGCACACATTACTAAACACGTTACTAAACCAGACCTGACATGACCTAACCAACGGTTTGAAGAAAAACTAAAAAATTAATGCAAATGACAAAGAAACCTTAAATGACTTTAACTAGTGTAAAAGCATATTAATGAATGCACCCATCTTTGTTCCCCTGGATTTTTCAAAAGAATTTATTCTTACGACGGAAGCATCAAATATTGCCATCGCCGACATATTAAGTCAAGAAAAAACAAATTCAGAGCAGCCTATAGCATATGCAAGTAGAACATTAAATGACACAGAATCTAGGTATAGTACTATCGAAAAAGAAATGTTAGCAATAGTTTGGGCTACTAATTATTTCAAACCTTATTTATACGGTAATAAATTTACAATTTATACAAATCATAAGCCACTAAAATGGCTATGTTCTTTAAAACAACCACACTCCAAGCTAATGAGATGGAGATTACAATTAGAAGAATACTATTTAAACATTGAATACAAAAAAGGAACATTAAATTGCGCAGCGGACGCACTTTCTCGTGTAGAAATGAATTCCGTTAATATAGACAACCAATCTATGATAAACAATGTAGACATAGACGTACTGAGCACCGGGAATACCTATTTTAGAAGATGATATAATTTAAAATAAAGCCAACCAAATTTTCTTTACAAATGCAGAAAAACCAGGAATGTTCTCAGTTATAAAAGACAATAGAAATTATTCATGCTAGTTTAAATTTACATGAACCAGATCAGATAGAAAATTTTATTAAATAATATTGTTTACCTCAGAAAAAATATGACTGTGTATTTATAAATGAAAGAGATGACGAATTAGTAAGCTCAGCAATCAACGAAAAATTTAACATTGTAGAATCACCTAAAGTTTAAAGATGTATGTTAGCTTTAATAAATAGCGAGGAAGAATTATAAGAAAAATTGACCTTATATCACGAAGGCAAAAAAATCATAGACAGGGGGACACAGCATACTGTAACGGGCGCTCTTCGTTCTCCTACACTTAATTTCATAAAATTAATATTATCAATAACTCTTAACATGGTAATGCCGAGCGGCTGGCGTTTTGGGAGATAAAAGCTGTCCGTGATTTTTATTTAAATAATTTAATCTCTTAATCAGCCCTAAATGGCCTATGTAATTTGTTATTGGAATGAAATACTGTAGAGCATGGGAATATTTAATTTAAAACCCCAATTTTACTACACCCACTACAGTACCATATACCCCGCGACCTCGTAACGTCGCCCTCGTACGATTTTATTATATTACTTAAAATTTAGGGTTCTTGGTTTACTATATCTAGAAATGAAATTCAGTCGTTTACTTTTATAACTAATTTAATATAATTTAAATGAATTCAACATAAAAGATTTACTAAAAAAATTAAGCAACAATTGTTTAAAATATGACTTTACTTAATTACGCCTCTGAGAATGAAGCGTTAAATCTTGCGGAAACGGCGTCTCAAAAGAACATGGCTTAATTTGCCCTTCCAGTAAATTACAAGGCTTTACTTGTTTTCAAAATTGGGGCGAAAATAAAACTGATATAGTGTTAGCCTACGTTTGAATTAAAATATCTACACAAGTCCCTTTTAGTTTACCCCTTCAGAGGTTAATTGGCTTATCTACGATACTTTAATTTCTCAATCCCAACTATTAAACTTATTCTTACTTCCTTGACTAAAACTATTTTATTTATCCCTTGAACATAAATCTACTCCCCCGTAAATTTGATACAATTATAAAAAAATATAATGATTTCTTGTTTTGTTTTGGACTAATTATGCTTATGGTAATTCTCAGATACAGCTACCATGTATGTTTGTTTATCTTGACTAGAAAAGAGAATTATATCTAGAAATTACCAGTCGTTAAAATAGTCCAGTAGGAAAGAAAAACAATCCCGATCTTGCAAGGGCACTCCAGTACCCTATCACTTGTAGTTTGAATAAATATCGAGCGATAACGATTAATTAATACAAAAAAATCTCCCTGTCTAAACCTCTAACTAAACACCGACTCTTCCCTATAAATCTAATGACTCTAAATCTTCAGCCTCGGATCACTGAGAACTACAGTGATTTTTCGCGTCCCGCGTTCCCCTAACTGTCGTCCGCGTTCTTTCCTCCCAAGAAAGCCCCATTTTCCCCGTACCTATATTTTTTTCTTCTGACTTGACAGAGTTAAAGTCCGAACTTCAGCCTCGTGTGTCAGCACTTCGGTATCGGTTTATTCCAAGTACTTTCGTAAAACCTCACCTCGGTCATTCGACTTTGATGATTCGCTACGGCGTCGGATTTCATCATATCTCCACGTTTCACCAGCAGAGTATCAAAAGCTCTACCAGGTATTTGCTGACGTTAACTACGCTCTTCCTCTGTTTTAAATTCGGCGAGTAATTTAATGTTGCAGTGATATACTTGATTTAATTTCATATAATCCGGACAATTGTTTTTACGCAACCAAATATTAAATTAGCGGATTTGTACTGTATATAGACTGTCCTGTAATTACAAACCCCAATCAAATAGCAATATTATTTAGTGGTATCTAAGCACTATATAGACTGTCCCGCAATTACAAATCTCCCTTAAAAAACAATCCTATTTAGCGGTATCTATCTACTATGTAGGCTGGCCCATAATCATAGCTGTCTTCTAGGACACTAGCCAAAAACTCAAGCAGGTATCCTGCTTACAATACTTAAGAATTAAAAATAAATATTACTTTTCGAACCTAAAGAAACACATCGACGAATTAATCAAAAACTGCGAATCATGTAAAACATACAAATACAATCGAAACCCTGTCTATATTTCATTGGAACATACACCAACGCCATCTAGGCCTTTAAAAGTCTTGCACGTAGATACATTTGAAATTGAAACATCACAATTTCTAACCACATTTGACCCCTTCAGTAAATTCGTTAAAGCATTTCCAATAAAAGTAAAAATGCCACAGAAATCGCAAAAAATTTAATGAAGTATTTCTCCTAATACGGAAGCAGTAGATCAGTAATCAGTAACCCAGGAACCGAATTCTGAAATATAACAGTTAAAGAGAGATACCAAAGTGAATTACATCTAACATCACCGCAAAATCTGATGTCAAACGGTCCAGTGGAAAGATTCCACAGTACCCTAATAGAACACTATAGATTATTTAAGACTACATTCAAAGATATGAAACCTTAGGATTTAATGCATTATTGTATTTTTGCGTATAACTCCTCTATACAGTCGCAAACATTAAAACTCTTTGAAGTCATATTTGGCTATACTCCAGAATTATTTAATTACGATTAAAAGCATACCAAATTGAATTACATCTGACATCACCGCAAAATCTGATGTCAAACGTTCCAGTGGAAAGATTCCACAGTACCCTAATAGAACACTATAGATTATTTAAGACTAAATTCAAAGATATGAAACCTTACGATTTAATGCACTTTTGTATTTTTGCGTATAACTCCTCTATACACTCGCAAACATTAAAACCCTTTGAAGTCATATTTGGCTATACTCCAGAATTATTTAATTACGATCTGGAAGTAATTATCAATCAGGAATATAACAGTAAACACAAAGAACAAATAAAAATAATATACAAGACAAAATGGAAAATTCCAAATACAAGATCCTAAAACGTACGAACAAGCACACTAATCAACATTTTAAAGAAGGCGACAAAGTATATAAAAAGATTCCTCACGGGTTTCACAAAAAAACGTAAAAACCCATTTACAAAACCGTACTTAATCATTTCTATTTTAGAACACAACAAAGCAATTATCTTAAAATAAAAAACTGACGAACAATCAATCACACATTTACAAAACCTTCGTACTTCAGGTTCATCCTCTTCAGGGGAACAAAATCCCAGTTAGAAGACTTGACAGATAATCCAGGAATGCTACCCAGTAACTAGTACTTGCATACTCTGAAAACGGCAAATGGAAACTAATATATATATATATATATATATATATATATATATATATATATATATATATATATATATATATATATATATATATATATATATATATATATACATGATCTTACACAATTACGAACTGCCTATGACACGATTAAAACATACTTACAAAACACTCTAAAAGTCATGGATGACGACTACAGACTAGAATATCAGTATTTCATATTGACAATAAATTTTACAATCTCTAACATACACGATATATTTTATAGGATTTTTCCCAATATTAATATTATGTATAATAATAATAATAATAATAATAATAATAATAATAATAATAATAATAATAATAATAATAATAATAATAATAATAATAATAATAATAATAATAATAATAATAATAATAATAATAATAATAATAATAATAATAATAATAATAATAATAATAATAATAATAATAATAATAATAATAATAATAATAACGTTAATGATAGGAAAAGGAGAGGTATCGTAAACGGATTACGATCAATATTTAAGTCTATTACAGGCAATTTAAATGCAGAGGACGAAGAACGGATTTATCGAGCACTCTATATCTTAAGTAAAGATCAGAACGAAGTGCACCAATTGTTAAACGCTAATGATAGAGGCCAAAGCGGAATTTAAAAAGACCATCGAAAAACTGTATTATAATCAGGAAGTAATAGTAAATAGAATAAACGATTTAGAATACACAATTGACAGCTTAAAAAGCGAACAATTAACAAATATTCATAGGGTACCGCACTTATAAGTTTTAACACAAATAAGCTACATATTAAATAATATTCGGGAAATGGCATTAACAACAGAAAATGCCATTACCTTTTCAAAATTATATACTTATCATAAATCAATACTAAAGCAAAATTCAATATAAATGTATTAAATAATATCCAAAACCATATCACTAAGCCACGCCTCGTTACCAAAGATGATATTACACTTTATGAAAAAATATTTAAAATCAAAATAGTCCAAATTCATTACAAAATTATATTTCAAATAGATGTACCGTTAATTGACAAATCAGATTATACATATCACCAACTGTATACATTACCTATTCCTAAAAGTCCTGACCTATCCACAATGATTATACCCAGAACCAAGTACCTTATCCTAAGTAGCAAACAATATCCATATAGACACAATCAATGCAGAAATTTAAAACACCAGCTATACTTTTGTGAAGACGACAATCCAACAGAATTCAATGAAAACAACCCTTGTGAAATAAAGCTCATCAAATTTTAAAAGCAAATGAATAATTGTAAGCAAGAATTTGTCATAATTAATAAAACAACCATTTCAAGATGTGGGAATACCCAATATATAATTGTAGCACCTGAAGAAACCAAACTTAGAATAAGCTGCGGAGGCAAGAAGAAACCAAAATAATAACTGGCACAAAGTTAGTGACTTCAAAACCAAAATGTTAATTATCAATCAAGGATAACAAATACAACTCAATACAAATAACGTCAGAAACACAACTATTTAACCTTCCCGAATTGGATATAAGAACTTAAGAAGAACCTATACTTCCAAATAAACTACGAGAACTCAAGTTAGAAAATGTGCCATTGAACGATCTTAACAGCATTAAACAGCAACTTCAATCATAAAAGGTAGAATTCCAGGAGAAATCAATCTGGCAATTAACCACAGCAGCATTTAGATAATCTTGCTAAACATAATCAACTACAGAAGGTGCTCAAACCGGATATCCCACGAAATTCCGGAACAAAGCTTCGTTCATCTATAGGATGGACGAGATACCAGCATCTGGAACAATAGCTTATTATAATACAATGTGATACAGTGTAAGACAATAGACAGTAAAACCGCAAAGATAGGATTCCCATGGATATACGACGGAGCTGATCCAACTAAGACAACAAGGAACAATGGAATAGCTGATGCAGAGATAGACATCTGCATCCAAGAACAATCGACGCCTCATCCATAATTATAATAGTACGGAGACTTGTCGTTCAATTCTCGTCGTAGTTTAATCTGAGTCATTTTGTGCGAAGTAATTTTATATCACATTTATGTTGATATCTGTATTTTTGTATTTATATTTTATATGTATAACTTAGTGTATTTTTGTAATAGTTAAATAAAATTGTTTTAAAAAGTCAATCATGTTAACCCGAAAGTTAACTCGCGATCTCCTCATTTACCAATACCAAATTATGTCTAACTCAATAAGTAAAATTGTGATGGCCAAAACTAAATATAAATATAAGAATAAAAACATGCCTAGATTGTATTACACATGTCAGAAAAGAAAATATTTGTTTACATGTCACTTTCAAAGTAGACTTGATATTTGCCAAAATAATTTGTCAGGTGAATATGACATGCATTACTGCCATGGACTATGCACTATTAGATTACGCCTTAGAATCTTGTTTTTGTGGAGTACGAAAGCTTTTTTTGCTGTTTTAATATTTTTTGATCCTTAACCCGAAACGTCTTTTTGCCTATACAATTACATCAATTGTGTTTATCATACAAAAATTTTTCAGCTTGTGTCCTCATTTGGCCTCCAGAGCAACCGGAAATGTTTTGCGTTAATGGCCTATAACTTCTATGTCTTTTAACCTAGCAATCTAAATGATGATATAAACCCGCGTACCAAATTTGACTGCTCTAGTTTTGTTATTTCCAAAAGAAAACTCAAATTTTCCGGAAAACCTGGTCCGATGTTCTTGGCTAACGAACATATCCAAGACACTTGCCAAAGAAAGGTATACACCAACTTTTATCAAAATCGATCCATGATTTTTTAACTTATTAATGTTTTTTTTAAAGAAAATGCAATATATCATGAGACTAACATACTGCTAATAAATATAAAAATATATCCCTTAAATTGGGGACTCCCGACTTTCAGATTACACAAAAGAGAAAAGTGATAACCGAAAACAGTTTATTGTAAACTTTAAACCACCAATTAGACACCAGCGCAAGCGCATACCGCTCCCGTATACAATGTGCTATAACTCGTAGTGGTACCACTACATACCGCGATGTGGATGCGTCATTGGTCACCGGAGCGACGTAGATAAAATGAATCTTTAAAATATCGAAAATACTGGAAATACCGAATATGTTGAATTTTTAGGTATTACAAGTAAGTTATCATCAGTACCAGGAGTCAAATACCTCAAAAAAGTCCGGTATTTCGAAATTTCGGTATCCCGATATTGGATTTCCTACACAATACAGGCTGGCGCATTTCTACAGTAAAGCTATATATAACACACACACACACACATATATATATATATATATATATATATATATATATATATATATATATATATATATATATATATATATATATATATATATATAGAACTGCGAACTTACCGGTAGGCGTATATCAGGAACTACTCTGATTTGAAATCTGAAAATTTCTAGAGGTAATTTTCTATAATTATCTATTTAAAGAAAATAACTATTGCTTCTGATCCTTTTGGGTTCTACCGGAAGTGAACACCAACTTCCTTATTTGAAATAGAACATCCTATATATTATTACATTTTTAGATTATTTTTCAAATTTTAATATGATTCTGTGTACCATAGTTGGTACGTATCTCTAATAGTTTCCAAAATACGACTACCTGAAGACAAAATCTCAAGAGGTTTAGGAAAACTGTTTCTGTTAACTTAATTTTATCTCTACAGCTACAATTCTCTTGTATCCTAATACTGAATAATTCTTGATCTATAGCGATTGACAGTTCCTGAGAAAAATATATAGGGTGTTCCTAAAACATTATTTTTTAGCAACTTAAGACAACCGTAACTTGACTTTTTTAAATGAAATACCCTGTATATTATTAAATATTTCAACTCTGCGTTTAATTCTCGACGGAAATATTTTATATTGTTTTATATTATTTTTGGATTTTAACCAAAATATTTCATTATTTTGACTTGAGTTATTCTTTCAGATCTGACCCCGTTTTTTCACTTTATTAAATAAATCGACGGGGAAGAGCGCATCTGTCTGTAAAACACGCTTTTACTTCAATAGTTTTTGCCAATGCTAAATCAAAACTATACAGAAAAGTACATATTGGGAAAATAAAACAAGCTTTTCTAGTTTAATGTGTCCAAAACTGTCAAGCCATTGTGCTTAGCAAGATTGCCATGGGACGCTTATATCAACCTGTCAGTTTTTACAGATTCTAACTCTGACGAAAGAATAGCTTGTTTCATAAACAGTTGACTCAAAAAACATTTGCCCAATCTTTTTGGAAGTTTTCAGGGAACAATAGCTTAACAAAAAGGCATTCTCAAGGTTACACACACACACACCCATCCACCACCCACACACACACACACACACACACACACACACACACACACACACACACACACACACACACACACACACACACACACACACACACACACACACACACACACACATATATATATATATATATATATATATATATATATATATATATATATATATATATATATATATATATATATATATATATATATATATATATATATATATATATATATATAGTTACGTTGCCTAGTAGCCGATTGCTGTAAGACCAATATCACGATATCCATTCCGATATCGTCCACTCAACATGACATCGACCTCAGGTGGTCACAGAGTTCATTAGGAAACCGCATAATAATCAATATTACTTTATGAGTAACAGTTATGTTAGACTAAGAATAATTCTTTACCTGTTCACGATTAGCAACGTTCATAGTTCGTTAGTTGTAACTTGTAATTAATCACTTGTTATTTAATTGTACTTTTTGGTTTTAAATAAACTTATTTTTTTTTATCATAAAGCCAAAAGGGCCTTATTTAACTGGCGCTGCGAACCGTATTCAGTAACGACGTTTTGACAACCAAAGAAGTTTACAAAACCGTCGGTCGTTTTTGAGCGTTTGTGCTGGATCAAAGAACCAAATCCAAGAAGAAAGAGCAAGGGAATTGGAAGAAAAGCCACAGATGACCAACAAAGAAGTTTCCCTTCTGTAAGTTGATCCATTTCTTTCATTTCCAATGCAATTGTGTATTTTATGTATTTGCAAATTTCATTTTTCGTAAATACAAATTATTTTTAGTAGTATTCACAAAGTTTCTCTTTGACAATACTTATATTTACGGCATTATACAAATCCTTTTTTTTTTCGTAAATGCCACATAATTAATTATTAATAATATCGCAAAGCTATTTTCTTTCGTGGTACTTATTATAATTAATATCTATTTAATAGCATTCACAAAATGTTCCTTTAATTCACTGCATGATACAAAGCCTTATTTTTCGGAAATTAAAAACACGAATAGTTATTGACAATATTACAAGATACTTTTTCATAGTAAATGGTATAATTAAAAAGCATTTCGCGTATTTTCAAATTTAAATTTTAAATTTGACAGTAACGGTACTCTTACTTGAAGCTGGAATAAAATCTGAGACAACTGGTGTTTGTTAATAGCAACCTTACTGAAGGCAAATCTTGGCTGTTCTTGGTAAATAATATTCAAAATAAATGATTTATTTTTCATTATAAAATTTTCTGCGTATTTTGTGGAATTATTTACAAAATAACTAAATGAAAGCCATGTTCTACAAAGTTTGTGCTTTTTCTTACCCAGAATTTATTTTATTGTATCAAACCTAAGAGAAAATCTAAAAAAGTGACTTAACTTCACAAAATAATGAACTACTTTGGTTAAGACGCAAAAACAATATAAAACAATATACCACGTTTCCGTCAAGAATTAAATGCAGAAATCGAATATGCAATAATATACAGGCTGTTTCATTTGAAAAATTCAAGTTACGAATGTTTGAAATTTCTAAAAAATAATAAGGTTTTAGGAGCACCCTGTATAATTTTCTCAGACACTGTCACCTGCTTGAGAACAAGCAGTATTTAAGCATTAGGATATAAAAAAATTGTAGCATGAGTGATAAAACTCAGTTAACAAAAACAGTTTTATCAAACCTCTTCAGATGCCAATTTCTGTTTTCAGGTCACCGTATTTTAGAAACTATTAGACATAAGTACCAACTATGGTACATAAAGTCATATAAAATTTTTACAAGGAATCTGAAAATGTAATAATATATAGGGTATTCTATTTAAAATAAGGACGTTGATGTTAACTTTAGGCATAACCGGAAACAATCTGAAACTATACCTATTTTCTTTGAATAGATAATTAAAAAATATACCTTTAGAAATTTTCAGATTTCAAATCCAAGTCGGTCACCGATATATGGCTAACAGTCCAAGTTCGCAGGACACCTGTATATCCGTTATTATACAAGATATGAAAAAATTATATATGTTAATTATATGGTGTCTTGACAAAATTATCTTGACGATCACAGGATAACCCATAAGTTGTTGGTAATACAAGCTTCCTTTTTTCTTCTCAATAGAACATCCCTTACCTTATTGCATTTTTGCATTTTCCATCTAATTAAAATGCACGTGTTTACGAAAAACGTTTGATATCGTTTATTGTTTTCGAGTTATTACAAAACGTAAAAGAGGAATTTTTTAAAGTTTTCATGGAAATTTGAACCAGTGGAAGTACAGAAAAATATAAGCGGAAAAATACTCATATTTTTATGTCGCAAGCTGTCAGAACAAAGAACGTTATTTAAATCTGCCACATTGATTTTTCATTTGATATTTGTAAAAAAAAAATATCAACTACTTATATATTATGAAAATATAAGCATAGATATTCCTATTCAAATAACTATTTCTCACCTTTTTTGAGCCAAAATTAAATAAATATTTTAATATTTTTCTTTCGTTAAATAATCACATAATCTATTCAGTTAATAAAAAACTGAAAAAGAAATTTAAACAGATGAATCAACTCTACATACATATTGGTATGCAACCATAAATGTAAATGCCTACTTGAATTTTTTCAAATTCAGCCACTATTTGATAGTGCCCAGTATGTGGCCTTTTGTTTTTTCTACAAATAATATAAACCAAAACCTCTCTGAACGCGCAATTTTCAGGAGACTGAAATTTTTGATATGCCAAAAACGTGAAAAGTTGCAAAATCATAAAAATAACTCTAAAACGATAAACGATATCACTTTTTTTACAAACATGCATTAGATTTCGATGAAAAATGCAAAAAGGTTATAATATAAGTGGTGTTCTGTTAAAAAAAAAACAGAAAACTTGTATCACCAACGACTTATGGCAGACCTGTGATTATTAAAATAACTTATTTTATAAAGGTCAAAACACCCTACACTTAACTTGTAGGTATATTCTTTTCTCATATATTGTACAAGAAGACAGTTTTACGACATTTATTCTACATTATGTATTCTTTCCAGGTTCTTTTTCTAAAAGTTGCAGATTTTGACGTTTTAGATAACGACTTTGACGTTTTAAGAAGAAAAACCATAAAATTATTTCCGGCATTTATTGACCTTTTTGCGCCAGGAAAGCTTAGTATTTTTCTATAATATATAATAGATTTTGTTGTCCATACAAAATATTTTAGTTTTGTGCGTTTCTGTGATCATCAGTGGCACACAAATGTTTGTTCTTTAAAAGCTTAAAACTATTTTCCATTTTAACTTATAGATCTAGATCTTGGTACGTAGTTTACCTTTGTAATAGAAACTTACGGATCAAATTGAATTGCCATAGCTTTGTTATTTCCCGAGATACAGATTTTTTCGAAAGGAAACTTGAAAAATTTCAGGAAAAACTGCGCTGATCTTCCTTTTGATTAAAATTAATTATTTTATGAGTTATCAATGTGACACACACACACACAAATATATATATATATATATATATATATATATATATATATATATATATATATATATATATATATATATATATATATATATTTGTGTGTGTGTGTGTCACATTGAAAACTCATAAAATAATTGGTTGATTTTAATCAAAAGGAAGATCAGCGCAGTTTTTCCTGAAAATTTTCGAGTTACTTTATTGTTGTTAATTTTACAGCTTATTGGGTTCGCAATTATAACAGTTGTAAATTTTGGTATGTTGAATAACTTGTAAATGAATGTTTCTGTAATAATGTAACTATATTTTGTTTTGCTCGTTTAATTAGGATATGATTAAAACACATTATTTATATGTTAATTATTTTCGATAGAGATAGAAAATATTCAATGTTTAAATTTATCTGTTTTAAATTTTATACTGTATATAAAACTTATAGATCTAGATTTTGGTTTACCTTTTATAATATAAACCTGTGTATCAAATTGGATTGTCATAGTTTTGTTATTTCCCGAAATACATATTTTTTTCGGAAGGAAACTCAAAAATTTTCTGGGAAAACTGCGCTGATCTTCCTGGCAAACGAACTCCTCCAAGCCAGTTGCAAAAGGAAGGTCCTAACCAAATTTGATCAAAATTAACCAATTATTTTATGAGTTTCCAATGTGACACATGTAAATATATATATATATATATATATATATATATATATATATATATATATATATATATATATATATATATATATATATATATATATATATATATATATATATATATATATATATATATATATATATGGACTCAGGGTCTTCTAATTCTATTGTTGGAGGTCAAGGTTGGAAAACCTTGCCGTGTTGAAGTTCGTCACCCTACAGGAAGGTAATTATGTTGAGGTAACAGTATCTAATCGCTCAACTTGACATTCTGTAAGAAGTGTCAGCCTTCCAATCCATTCAGAGAGTAGGTCCATCGTCAAGTGTGCTGTATATCGTTAAGTCGAATTCTTGCTTGGCATGATGACTACCATGTGTGTATTTTAACTTTACGGACGGGTCACCGGTTCGGTAGTAACTGTTCTTTTCACGACTACATGTTAGTGGGTCGTGGAGTATTGTTGGCTGGGTTTGGGATTCGGTGATCATGTCTAGGTATTTTATTGTGGGCTATTCTATAGCATGTTTTGTGTTTAACTAGGTAGTAGCTATTGGTAATTGTGGTCTACATCAGTAGTACCGAACATATTGCTTTCGCTGAACTTCGTTGAGCCTCTTGTAGGGATTTATTTAGTTATATGATCTGTTCAGTTGACGAGTTCAATCTAGCGAAGCAAGCTTGAGATTGTAGGCACCTATATAGTGTAGGATTTTAGGCTATTTAGTTAGCCGTATCTTGTTATTGTAGACACCTAGATGGTGTAGACTTTAGGCTATTTCGTTATCAGGATTATGTTGTGATATACACCTATATGGTGTAGCATGTTAGGCTATTTCGGTAGCAGAATTTTAGGCTATTTAGTAGCAGTATTTTGTTGTAATAGACACCTGTATGATGTAGCAGTTTACGTTATTGTTCATAGTTGGCGAATTGGTCTATGTATTAGCAATTCGTACCAAAGCTGTGTGTGAGTATTTCATAGTTTGGCTCTGGAGTAGTAGGTCAAGTTTAGCATTTGTAATAACATCTAATGTGTAGCTATGTGCTAACAGTTGTGAGTTGGAGGCTAATAATTGACTTTGAAACTTGCGTAGGTCCTTCTGAAGAACATCTAGCTGAATTTCTTCATGAACCTCCTTGTAGGGATTTATTGGTGATATGATCTGTTCAGTTTTGACGAGTTCACGTTGGGGGAAGGTATTGTTGTAGGCACCCGAGTGGTGTAGGGGTTGTGCTATGGTATCCGTGTGTAGATTCTTCTAGTGAACGTAGTTGTGCACCTCGTTGCGGGATTTGTGGGTCTAGGACCTTGTAGTCATAACGAGTTCACATAAATAGACGAGTAGTTGGAGTTTATAGACACCCTGGTGGTGTAGTATGTTGTGCTAGTTAGTAGCCGTGTTGGGTTCCTCTGGTGAATGTCGTTATAAACCTCGTTGAGGGATTTGTGGGTCTAGGACCTTGTTATCGTAATGGCTTCACGCAGAGAGCAACAGAGTAGGTTTTCTCACCAGGTATGTGTTGAATGTTGTTCGCTAGCACTCAGTAAGTAGTGGCTATGCGTAACTGTGACATAAATGTTATGTTCTCGTGTGATTATTGCTATCAACCTCGGTTGAGGGATTTGTAATTGTTGTGATCTGCATTGATAGTAATCTCATGTATTTTGTTGATAAAAGTATGTTGGGGATAATTGTTATCTATCTTGTGAACTCATGCAATTTTCTTTAGGAAGAGTCTGTTAGGATATTTGTTATCCAAGTTATAGGAGGACTGTGATAAGTTCTTTGTTGTATTATGGTGAACATCTGAGCCTATAGAAGCTCAGGGAGTTGTCGTCTGGTGGGATGTAGTTTGAGAACTTGTTGGTTGGCTGAGTTGTGCCATGGTATTAAGGAGAGAGGAATTCTGCTTCAGAAGCGTACGACCTAACATCGCCGGAGTGCTAAATTATTCAGAACCTTGACTCCACGCTGGCATGCTTGGGGAGCTGGGAGAACTCAGGCTTGCATCCTACAACTGTTACTTACTCGAGCTGTCAGTTTCTCTTATTGAGTAAATTTCTGCGAAATTTTCTGGAATCATAGGGGGCCTGTTACGACCCAGATGTCGTAACTTGTTTTTTTTTATTGTTAAGTTTTGCTTCTATTTGATGTGTTCTCACGCGAGTGAGTATTTAGGATGACACAAACCGTGTCTGTGTTCATCTATAATCATCATCGAGCGGGTGATACCTTCAGTATCCCTGCTCGTTTAATTCTATTAAATCTACGATTAAAATATAGCGGAACTGGGGGTCATCTGCTGTCTTTCTATGTCTGGTGAACGGCTGGTTACATAGCGCAAAGTCGATCCGATATCTATATGTTGGCATGACTGGGCGCATGTGCATGGAGTGATGACGGAGGCCTTCTCCATGGCGTTCGCTCTTCTTGTTTTAACTGTCGTAGTGTGGAGAGTGCCATAGTGGCCAGGTCCGCTCTTGTGTAGATTAATGCCACCACGTTAAGTTGATAAAAACGTCGTTCTTCAGGGCAAGCTGGTGCTTACATCCAGACTAGTGTGATTATGTTTTAGGGTCACTGCCATTCCAGTACAGTAAGAGCATTGTGAACGTAGATTGGTCGCTACTCGCTGCTGTCGAAAGGGCCGCTGTTAGTTGCAGGTTGATTGGATCTGGTTCCACTGCCGGCCTTAGTTGCCATGGTGTAGCTGTCCAGTCGCCCCAGATGAGTATTAAAACAACACCCACTTCATCGTGGCATTGCAGTATAATTGTGTTTTAAGTAATGTGCTAATGCCACGTGCCGATATCCTTTTTGTGCCTGCGCTTATCTTTAATATCATTTAAACTAGTGTGACAACTAGCGCCTGTTAACGTCATTGCCTGCCGGTATCGTTGGTGAACCTAGTGGTCGTCACCATACCCTAGATTGCTGAGGAATATACTGAGTGCCATTGTGGCCATTCATTCAGCTTCATTAACTATTATTATTATTTATGATCACTAACCTATAGGGTTGTTCACAGCATTTGTTATTGATAGTCCTGATTGCTGAGCTACAGGGTCGTTTACTTAATATTTGTTATTATTATTTATGATCCCTGACCTATAGGGTCGTTTATTGGCATGGTTGTTCACCACGACATAAACTCCACGAAGGAGCGTCACCCCTAAGTGGTTAAGTCAGTTTGACCCCACCAGTGAAGTGCATTATTGTTTACCTTGTCAGAAGTGCTTCACGCTTCTTACAGTTTTATTCTGAAGGGATAACTGACTTGTTACATAAGTAACACTAACTTTAGAACAATAATTTACTGTTCAGGCCCATCAGGCAGATCATTTTAACCTGTTTAGGTTATATTACCTTTGTGAACGGTGTGTGAGCTCATTCGCTAGAGATTAAACACCAATGTTAATTAATAACTGTTGATATGCCCGTAGTTACCCATATAATAGGCGGACTTTATTGTATTTATGTCTGTCGCTATTACCATACAGCCTACTGTTATCGTAGCATAATTCTACGCCACCGCTGTTTTTATATTGTGAATATATGGGGTTATTATTATTTCTGGTAGTATTATTTGCTGAACATACCATTGCTTGCGTTTGTGTCGTTCGAGCTCGCGTTTCGCGGATTAGCAAAATTATTGGATTTTAGAAGTATTATTTATCTTCATCTTAAGTCATCATAGTTCCCCGCGTAGGCACTAATAACACCTTGAACCTGGCCACGGGTTGCGAAAAGGTGGCTGGCGCCTAGTAAATTAAGTCTCTCAGACTTTGATAAACCCAGAGTGTTTATATAACATCCGAACCCCTCTGAGATGTCTCAATGCTTGAACTCTGCTGCTTAGGCCTCCGCTGCTTATTGAGGGAATTGTGGTGTGTTCCACCTCTCCAGTACTTAGTAGCGAACGGTTGTAGCAACATATATATATATATATATATATATATATATATATATATATATATATATATATATATATATATATATATATATATATATATATATATATATATATATGTATGTATGTATGTGTGTATGTATGTATGTATGTATCACATCGATAACTCAAAAAATAATGATCCGATTTTGATAAAATTTTGCAGGTATCTTCCTTTGGTGAGCGGTTTTGACAAGTTTGTTAGCCAGGAGAATCGGACTAGATTTTCTGCAAAAATTTTGAGTTTTCTTTCAAAAAAACTCATATCTCTGAAAATAATAAAGCTATGGTAACCAAACTTAGTTCGTGGGTCTACGATATAAAGAGTAAGCTATATCCAGAATTTACATGTCTATGTTATAGGCAAAAAAAGTAATAAGCATTTAATAAAAAATATTTCTATGAAAATTCACTACCAGAA
The DNA here is from genome assembly GCA_964006375.1 of Tillus elongatus. Lineage (NCBI taxonomy): Eukaryota > Metazoa > Arthropoda > Insecta > Coleoptera > Cleridae > Tillus > Tillus elongatus. The sequence goes on from OZ023262.1 coordinate 152,554,293, forward strand.
TAAGGCCCTTGCTGCTACCAGACTTTTTTATTAAAATGTGTGTCGTAACCAAAACCGTGAGGAGTTGAGGATGTTTGCGCTCGTGGGTTTATCATTGGCTTTATCACAGTGAGATACTTTTCCGAAGAACAACTTTGGTTCGTGCATTGGGATAGTATATACACTGGCTGCTTCTGGAATATATCTATACTGTTGAAGATCGTCATCAGCACATCTCTTATGTCTTTTCATAAAGATCAATTCTAGCAGACCTTGTGTTTGTGGATATCTCCTTTTGTCTACTTGAATTTCATCTTTAGCAAAGTCGATGTGTTTGTTACAAAGACGCCATCTACCTGTATTTGCATCGTAGCGAGCATCATACGTTTTATCAATGGTCGTAACTCTCCGTGGCTTAGTAAAATACTTGTCCACATAATATCGAACCTGTTTAGGATATTGATCCAAAAATTATTTATATGCCGGTGTAGCTGTGATGGCTTTTAGACCTTCTTCAATCTCTTGAAGTGACGGGATATCCTCGTCTGAACTTGTTTTTATCTGATTTTAGTTCAAAAACTTCATTGTCTTCAAGGAACTTCTTTTCTGGTATATCATCAGCTTCGGATTTGATTTGTTCAGGTATCGGTTGCAGTTTGAGTGACGATGAGTTTTTTAGATATTTCACTTAGTGGCTCAACAATTGGTTTATATAAACGTTGCAGGACTTCATCATTCCAGCTCTATCAAGCTTAAGCACCAACTGTTTTTTCGGATGTTTTCAGCAAGTTGTAAAAATTTTTTCTTCATTTTTCTCCCTTGTTTACCCATGACCTCAATCTTGCCAAAGTTATTCGTTTCAAACAACAACCTGTTGGTTGTATACATATCTGATTACCACTTGTTAGTTGCTTACGGTGTTAAGAGATACAAACCGTTTGGTGATCTGCCTATCGCGACAGCTGTAAGACAGCTGTCTATCTGTTAGATAGCCTTTGGACAGCTGTCTGTCCTGTCTGTCTTGTTTGTTCTGTCTGTCCTGCCTGTCCCGTCTGTCTATTTGTCTGTCGTTGGTTGTTTGCAGCCATTATATACTTAAATTACTATATAGTTATAGAATCCTTTTCTACATGTTCCTTTGTTTACATCATTTTCTATTACAATTACCAACACATCATACTTATGTCTTCCCAGAATTCGCAACATACATGTTTTAATTGTTTAAAGTCCATATCAGTCGTTACATGATTGTCGTAGATATGTTTTAAATTGGTTTGGTGTTATTTGAAGAGGATCAAAACATCAGAGTTATCAAATATTAAATTTTTCGGTATTCGAATATATGTTTGACAAAGATAGATATAATCAATCTTCTTGTGTCTACCCATACTAAAGTATATTCTGATATTATCTTGATTGTCACAAGCTACCTCGTCAAATATAAACACTGAGTTGTGCAAGGCTTCTGTTAGATCCAATATTGCATCGTTGTCACTATATCAATAATAACTAACACCTTCTGCAGCATCTAACACTTCCTCCAACATATTGTATTTGGGTTGGTATAAAGACTTTGAATACACATACACCTTATCAAACTTTAAACCCTTCGGTTCAAACAACAAACTTATGTTTTGCCACCCGCATTTGAGCCATCTATAATACATCTATCGATGTTTTTGAAGAGAGGACCATGCCCCCGTTGTTGTTCCGAAAATGTATCAACAACATCGTTTATATTTCTAATAGGTAAGACAGAAGCGTGTTTAATGGTACGCATCTTGACTTAAACTAGACTTTTTTTTCTTTCTCTATAAATATATAGAGATGCAAGTAAGTCGTACAGTCCGTATCAATGTTGTTGTCACAGAGTGAATGGCTTGTTAACACAGCCATAAACGAACTGCCAGTCGAGTTACACCTACCTGATTATCGGTTTTGTGGCCCCGGTACTAAACTTAAAAAATGTCTAGCCATTTTTTTTTCATTTCTGTAGTGATAGGAGTGTTAAGCTTATCTGTGTCAGCAATTGTAAAATTCATTGGCTAAAAGGGCGAGTTATTTGGTGAGATTTATACCATTAGAGAGTTTAAAAAATTGTCTATATATCTTCAAATAGCGTCATTTCTATTCATCCTAAAAGAATAGTTTAACGATAGAGAATGCATGAGATTCGTATAATATTAGCAGAATATTTGGATGTTGTTATCTTGTAGAGGGATTACTCGTGACAGATAAGAAATTGTAAATTTTAATTTAAAACTAAATAAACGGAAGAGATATGGAATGCCTGATTTGAATGGAGAAATATCAAATAGAGAACTGCTGGAGAGCCTGGTTAGAAGACTAGATATTTTAGAGAATAATCTCTTAGAAAGACTAGAAACTTATAATAAAAAACTAAAACAGCTTAAAAGGGAGAACGAATTGCTGGAGAATAAGATAGAATACCTTGAACGGAGAGACAGACGGAACAATATTGTTGTAAATGGAATAGATCACGTTGAATATGACGGGAAGGATTTGAGAGAATTCATTGTTAAAAAAATTGAGAGTCAACTTGATATCGAACTGTGCCTACAGGCCGTCGATGGGGTGAACATTGTTGGCAAAAGGAATAGCGCGAATAGACCCATAAGAATGGAGTTTACATTGTCTTCTTATAAGAAATTAGTGTTTGCTAACATCAAGAAGTTGAGAAATTCTAGAGTATATATATATATATATATATATATATATATATATATATATATATATATATATATATATATATATATATATATATATATATATAAGCAACGATCTAACATCGAGTCAACAGAGGGAACAATACATCCTCAGAAGCCATTTACGACTGGCAAAGTCTAAAGGGTTTAAAGCCTACATAAAGCGCGGTTCACTATACGTTAACCATAGTATATATAAACCTGGTGAGCTCGAGGTCATAGAGAGAGAAGAGAAATCGGCTGTGGAGCAGACTCAATCAAGTAGCGCGCCATGAACACCGATAGTCACAAGACGGGCCATACAGGTGGCTGGAGGTTCATCGAGGGATAGGACACCCACTGCAAGGAAGAAGGTGATTACTAGAGCCACCTCCAAGATAGGTATCCGGGTTCTTTCCCAAAGTTCCTCTTTAGACAAGAAACTGAAGAAATAGGAGATATATATTTTTTCTTCACTTTTTCTACTTTAGCTTTATCATGTGAATAATTCCTCTTTTTGGTTTCGGGACGTTCTGTTTGCTAATCCTACTTATATATATATATATATATATATATATATATATATATATATATATATATATATATATATATATATATATAGTTGTTAGATTTGTTGATTTTTATCGTCTGTGGTTAATATTTAAGACGCTTTAATCGTTTCTGTCACTGTATTGCGCGATTTTATTTATCTATAATAACTGTGTTTTTTTTTGCCATAATGTGCATTCTGATTTGTGTCTGTAGATTTGTGTATAACATTTTGTGAGTCTTTTTTTGTATTCTGATTATAGAAGGTGATAGAGTAATACATTTTTAACTATATCTGACAGATTTTAAGTGCATTATATTTGTGTATAACATTTTGGGAGTCTATTTTTATATTCTGATTATAGAAGGTGATAGAGTAATACATTTTCAAGTATATCTGACAGATTTTAAGTACATTTTTTAAATTTGTGCGCAGCATTATTAATAACTAATATTTGTTTTATTTTATTAATCTAGAGACAATTTAGGGTAGATATTATATAAGTTGTTCTTATGCAAAATTTTGTGACTTGTACTGCGTGGCTTGCTGGTTGTATTGGGGGTTACTTGTCTTGACTTTTTTTGTTTCTAACTTTTGTGTTGGTTTGGGGTTCTGTTATCCTTGTCTTTTGTTTCTCTTGCTGTGTGTATGTTGTGTATGACTGTTGAGTGTGTGGGGAATATTTGTTGAGCTGCGGTTTTTGAAATTCTGTGCGAGGAAGAGAGGAGAAAGGAAGGATCTGCCATGGATGAATATATAAGTGATTATGGTGCAAACATTGTGAGTACACAGTCTGTTGAAGATTTTAACGAATTGACTAGGAAAATATGCAGTGGGAGATTTGACCTGAGCATTTTTCACAATAACATTCGTAGCCTTGATAAGAATATTGATGAATTGTCTATTATGCTTGCGAATATAAGTTGCAAATTTGATATCATAGTACTTACAGAAACGTGGCGAATTACAGATGTTAACGCTTATAAGCTGCGGGACTACGACATGGTTTACAACAATGGTGATTTAAACCAAAATGATGGTGTGGTTATATACGTTAGAGATACGTTGAAATACACTCATAGAGTTATACCTCTAGGGTGAGTATAATTGGCTGTTACAGGTCACCAGCTACAGACGCTACCACTTTTGTTTCGGATCTTTACGGTTTTTTTTTTGCGCTGATCACTTGGGCACACACAACATCGGTATGTTTGTGGGTGACATCAAAATCGATATACTGGACACTGACAATATATCGAATGCGTATTTGAACACACTGTATGAGTTTGGATACGTGTCTTATGTGAACACCATTACCAGGGTACGGGGGAACTCGAGTTCATGCCTGGACCACATATTCATCAGGTGTCCCGCTGCGGAGTGTGACATAGAGTCTGTGGTTTTTGAAAACCTGATAACCGATCATTATCCCATAATGGCCTTTTTAGAGTTAAAAAATTCGGATATGAGGACACCACAGGAATGTGAAGCAAATTATGTGAAGATAATAGATTATAAGAAACTTAAAGCGGATTTAATCAAGGATGAGTAGACCGATATGCGTCAGCATATCAGTGCCGACGATGCGGCCAAATCATTTGTGGACCAACTGCGGGTGCGCATTGCTGGTTGTACGATTATAAGACGGAAAACTCGAAAAACCTAGTCAAAGAATCCTTGGACAACTAAGGCTCTGATAAAGTCCATACAGACCAAGAACGAGATGTACAGGATGACAAAGAAGAGTCGCGACGACGGGGAGTTACAGGAGAGATACAAAGAATTCAGAAACTCATTGACGGGGATTATTAGAGCAACAAAAGCGTCCTATTATAGACAGGCAATACGGAACAGTGCCAACAGTTCAAAAGCTGTCTGGAGGACAGTGGATGATTTGTGTGGGTCCAAGAAAGGGGCGCGAAGCCGGATAGAGGTGATCACGGTCGATGGTCAGCGATACTGTGATCAAAAGTTTAACGCCAACACATTTAATGGGTTCTACAGAGAAGTGGGTGGAAGACTAACAGCCGAAGTTTCGAAAGAGAATCTATCTACTGTTCAGACAAATGAACGTACAATCGAGAACAGCATGTATATCGATGAGATAACGGAGAGCGAAGTGAAACAGAAGATAATTGAACTGAAGGAAAGAAAGGCACCGGGTTACGATGGACTGGAGGCTAAAGTGCTGAGGACAATCTGCGATGAGATAACCAGACCACTTACTTACCTGTTCAACAAATGCATATGTGAAGGGACATTTCCAGAAACGTTCAAAATCGGTATTATTTCCCCCATTTTCAAGAGGGGTGATCCCACTGAAATGAACAATTACAGACCGATAACATTTATTTCTAATATAGCAAAGATATTCGAAAAAGTCTTAAAGTTGAGAATTGTGTCTTTTATGACAAAATATAAATTGTTATCCGATCGCCAGTTTGGCTTCCGCGAAGGACGATCTACTGAGGATGCCATGGCATTTCTTACTTCAAAACTCTATGACAGTCTGGATAAGAGCCGTCCAACCTTGTGTGTGTTTCTGGACCCAGCGAAAGCGTTCGATACAGTGTCCTACCCAAAATTGCTAGCTAAACTTCATAGGACTGGATTTCAGAGGAAAATATTTGATTTGCTTAAGAGCTACATAACCGACCGCAAACAATGTGTGAAAATAGAAAATCACTTTAGCTGCTATGAACAGGTGGAGTCTGGAGTTCCGCAGGGCACGGTATTGGGGCCTTTACTATTCAACATATACATAAATGACATGCTTCGCTTACCGTCAGGAGAGATCGTCAGTTGTGCTGACGATACGGCTATTTTGTACACCGCCCCGGGATGGTTATCTTTGAAACAGGAAGCAGAGACAGATTTAAAAGCATTAAAAACATGGTTTAACCAAAACCTATTGTCCATAAACTGGGACAAAACTAAGTACATGCCATTCAGTTCATATGCCAGTGGAATGCCAAGACTTGGGAACTTGTCTGTGGGTTCTGATCAGATAAGTGAAACAAAAAATATACAATATCTTGGCTTGAATATTGACTGTCATCTGAGATGGGACAGGCAAATAAATCAAGTAATCCAGAAACTGTGGGGCTTCTTTTCGGAGTTTAAGAGATTAAAGCAATTTCTGGAAATCACTTACCTTAAGACTATTTACTTTGCTCTCATTCAGTCACAGCTTTTATACGGCATATTGGCGTGGGGAAGCGCATCAGGAACATACTTGAGAAAAGTAGAAACAACTCAGAGGTGGATATAAAAAATTATATATGGCAGAAACATTACCTACCCCAGTGATGCGCTGTATTCTGAGGCCGGAGTGATGGATGTGCGGAAGCTGTACTGTCGTGCTATTTTACTGTATATTTACAGACACAAGTGTGCTATTAATTTTGCAGAACATACTTACTCTACGAGGTTCAAAAATATTGTCACGAAGAAGTATAGGGCGGAAAAAAGGATTGGTCAGCGTAGTTTTGTGTATATTGGTTTGAGACTCTTTGATACCCTGCCCCTTGATATAAGATCTACGAATTCTTATAGGCTTTATAAAAAAAGGATTCAACTGTGGCTGCTTGATACACCGAGGAGTGTTATCGGTCGGGTGGTTGCCTTCTCTTAATTGTCGACCCTTCTGGTAGATCTTGATTTTAATCGATCATTGTGTGCATGTGTTCGAGTATGTATGTGTCTGAGACTACGTGTATGCGTGGGTGTGTGTGTAAGTGTGTGTGAATAAAGGTGTGAAGTTTACGAACGAGCGCGCACGAGCAAGTATGTATGTGAATGGATGGAATATAACTGAGTATGATTTGACCACAGATTACTGAGTGAGTCTGTATTTCTGGGTTTTTAAAGTACCTATACCTTTTTTTATTTTCTGTCTCTCGTTTTGCGGATGGCGTCGTTGGGTTTTGGGGCGATGTCGGTTGATCGATGCTCAGGGACGGCCGGTTGCAGCTTTAAAATCTTATGTTATCATGATTATGGGATTAAGTTACACCCTGTGATTGGTCGTTTTTGGCTGTTGTCGGGAGAGTCGCCTCGGATGTGTGGCGGCGCCCGCTGCGGCGGGGGAAGAATTTGGTGTGTTACAACAGAAGGTGAAATACACCATTGCTTGTGGCGGTGTTGTTTGTGTTTGTTGTTTTTCTCGAGGGTATTTTATCTCCTGACTGTAAATTACTCTGGGTTTTACTTCCTTGACAGTCATAATTCTGTTGTGTGTTGTGTTTTGTATGGTGTGGACATATGGGATTAGTTTTGCTGTTTTTGAGTTTTATTAATTGTAGAAGGCTGCCAAGTATTGATCACTTTATGATAGTCTACACTAATATTATGATAGTTTTTGTGTTTTTTAGTTTGTTTATCAAGTCGCATAGACATTTTCGCTAAAAAGCAAGATTGCTTCTGTGAAGATGTCTAAGTCTTATAACTATTAAGATAGCTGATTACTTTAGAATGTACGACATGCGCGTTTATTGATTTGTTAATTACTTCTTTGTATTAATGTTTATTCTATATATATTTTTATTGTTTATATGTATTTGGTAACCTTTTGTATCTAATTGCAAATGTTTGTTACAACTTATCAATAAACCTTATTATTATTATTATTATTATTATTATTATTATTATTATTATTATTATTATTATTATTATTATTATTATTATTATTATTATTATTATTATTATTATTATTATTATTATTATTATTATTATTATTATTATTATTATTATTATTATTATTATTATTATTATTATTATAGGTGATCAAGGAATCAATCTTCTAGATCGTGCTTGTAGCGACTACGATATCTCTTATTCTCAATCAAAACAGTTAAGTGACTGCCATAGAGCCAATGAGGTGTTGGTAAACCAAGCGTAAGAGTGAGTTAAGTCGAAGGAAGCAAGTTTTGGTAATAAGTTTGACGCGAGGAGCGTTACAAACACCATGAAAGATAAACAAAAACTTAATATGGCTCTTGATGTAATCAATTCGAAACCACAAAAGATCGTTTCGTTTAAATACATACTAAGTTTGATTGGAGAAGTTATAAGAGATATAAACATTATTCCAAGAGAGAAAGATGTGTTTGATATCGCTCATGCAATCATTAGAAAAATTGGCGGACGTAATAATGTTCAGAAACGCGCCATTCGTATACCTATCAGCTCTAGGTGCTCTGGTTTGTGGTGTTGCTGCTGGTATTGCTAAAGCAAGTAACAATACTAAACCAGCCAAACACAAATTAGAAGAAGAAAAGCAGCACAATAAAACAATGGCAGCTATGGCTATGGGTAAGAATAAAGGCAGCGGTTTGAAACTAAAACCAAAGTGCCGGAGACTGGGTAATGGTCTGCATCTGAACAAGAATCGTAGAGGTTATGGGCTGTATTTACAAAAGCTAAAAAACGAATAAGATGTTTACCAGCAAGACGACTCACAGTTAAAGACCTTAAGAAGTTGTCTGTTAAAATGAAGATTTCATATTTGAGAGGTGTATACATGCGTGACACTCTTTCATCAAGGGGACCACGTAAAACTGAGTCGCTCATCATGAATTTACAAACGAACAAGGAACTTGCAGTCATTTGGTTGTAGTTAAGAAACGTGGTGACACCGCTGTATACTTCCACTAAAATTGATACATGAAGCCTCCAGTTGGGTTGCAGCGGTACCTTAAAAACTGTTCTAGATTGTATAATCATGATGTATATCAAAAAAACAATGCTTATAATTGTGGTCACTTATGTTTAAAAATTTTAAATAAAATATTAAAACACTAGCCTCTGTATTTCAGTCGTGTCGCAAACCTTCACGCTGAAAGATCGCAGTCCCCATCTGTCAGCATACTACGATCAACTCAATGGGTTGACTCGGATAGTGGTTATGCTATTGCTTTGATCGGCTTTCACACATACAACAACATACCTAACATATATCAAGGTAAAAACAACTTTTACATAAAAGGAGGAGCTACTTGGAGAACCATCAAGATAGCCACTGGTGCACATGAAATAACACACTTGAAAGACTTGCTTCAAGATGAACTTGTTAGGGCTACAGCAACACACGAAGAAAATCAGCTAGTTTTGATTCTGAAACCTAATCCGAAAACCATTAGATGTGAGATAAAGTGTTATACAAGTATCAGTTTTGAATCTGATGATTCGATTGGGCGAATGCTAGGGTTTTTAAAACAAGTTTTTCAACCACACATCTTCTATGAATCTGATTTACCTGTAGTGGATGTTAAACAGATTTGCATAGAAACTAATATTGTGGCTGGATCGTATTATAACGCAGAACCTTTACATACGTTATATGAGTTTGCTACGATGGTTGATCCTGGCTATGCAATCGATATAGAACCTAAAAATATAATTTAGCTAGCAGCGAACAAACAACAGATTTCAAGTATAAGCATCGACCAAGATATCCTTATAAACATTCCAGGTGAAGAGGTGTTTGTTCGCTTGGAACTGAAAACGATTGCTTAGGATTCTAGTATTTGAATATATCAAAACTACACTTCGTTCCGATAATATTGAGTTCCTTAAAAGTCTTGGCGATCATGCCATCACAACTAGAAATATTCAAAGAGCCTGAGTTTGAGAATACCATCGATCGAGGAGAACTTCGATCTTACTATTCACCAACTAAATCATTTGGTAACAGTGATGAAGTCTAAATAAACATCAATCAGCAAGATGCATTCGTATTTCTGGCAGAGTCAGCTCAAAAAGTCGTAGGTCCCTGGAACCTCAAACAGTACAAAACGCTGATGGTGAATGTTATTTGTCAAATAATGGATGTGCAGCTTTGTTTGGATCAATAGTCCATGAATTGGAACAAGGAACTGGAACGAGTACCAATCATGTAAAGAAATTCCTGTTTCGTTCCGAAAAACCTAATTTCTGTTTCGTAAAACAAAAGTCTGTAAATATTCATAAGTAACGGTTTTGCCCAAATACTGATTTAAAACCCCCGTATATAAGTAAAAACTCTGGACGCAGCAAGTGCGTTATGGTAGTTAATTTTCATAAAAATGTTTTTATTGCAAATATGTGTGTTTTCTTTTTAAGAAAGCAGGCATCAATTTTGGTTACCAGTATAACCTATATAGTAAAAACAATGTGCCATGTTTCATAAAAATAACTTTATTGTGTAAAAATGTTCAAAAATTTCCAAAAGTAAACTTGAAGTGTTCCCGGAAAAACTCGTTTCTTGGTCAACCTTATAGGTTAATAGCAAATTGGGCTATTCAAATATGAAGCATTTGATCAAAATTCGCTACCATAAAGCACTTGCCGCATCCAGAATTTCTTTTCTTACAAACATGCATTATATTTCGATGGAAAATGCAAAAATGCAATAACATAAGGCGTGTTTGATTAAAAAAAGAAAATTTGTATCACCAACGACTTATGGGCCACCCTGTGATTTTAGAAATATTTTCTTAAGATGTAGCTCAAGACACCCTATAATTTTAATATATGCCAATTTTTTTTTTCATATCTTGTATAATAACGGGTATATTGAGCTTTATTAATTTTTTACGAAAATTCGACAAAAATTATATACCATTAAACGATAAACTCTATAGCTAAGACTACTGCCAAGCATCAGACAAAGGGTCTATTTGAAATGAATTTTCTGGAAACATTTTAGTAAAATGAAGGAGAATGACGGTTTAACTGAGACTTCAGGGTTTGTAAAACATTCTTCTTGAGACATTTTCTTTCCATAGTTCGTATTAGATTCAAGTTATTTGCCTAAATGATTTTGACGCTTTAAATCGCAACTTTGACGTTTTGAGGAAAACCCCAATTTTTTTTAATGCCTATAACTTTTTTGTCTTTTAACCTACATAGCTAAATTTTGGTAGGTAACTTACCTATACGGATATAAACCCGCATACAAAATTTGGTTGCCCTTACTTTGTTAATTCCGGAGATATATATTTTTTTCGAAAGAAAACACAAAATTTTCCGGAAAAACCTGGGCAGATTTTCCTGGCTAACGAACTTATCCAATCCATTTGCAAAAGGAATTTATTCACCAAATTTAATCAAAATCGGCCCATTATTTTTTGAGTTATCGGTGTGATACACACACACACACACACCCACACACACACACACACACAGATATATATATATATATATATATATATATATATATATATATATATATATATATATATATATATATATATATATATATATATATATAAACATATAAAAATTGAAACTGACCCCGGATATGTGTTCTGGGGGGCCTAATTAGCGCTCATTTCAAGAAATTTTTAAAAAATTCAAAAGTCGGGATCTGCTCATTAGTGATTTTTTTTAAGAAAATTTACTAAAAGCCATATACCATATTTTCAAATACATAAAATCAACATTGGATTGTGATTACTCTGAAACCACCACAGTAAATGTGTAATTTCGCAAAATTCTCAATCATGAATATTTTAATCGGTCCATAAGATAAACACAAAGACGCCCAAAACTTCTACAACTAATAAAGAATGCATATGTTATACCACATATAAACTGATTGGCTGGCTAGTTTAATTCAATCAAGTTTCCGATTTAGTCTTGAGTTAGTCTTCCGATACAGTATCAATAGTAGCATCCGCAATTCAATTAAAAAATACATCCGGCTTTTCAAACCGTCTCATATATATAAAAAAAAACATACATTCACATCACGATGCCAGTTTGGATCCTGTGGTGAGAAATAATTTTGCTATTTATTTTTAATATATGTAAATATATGTAAACCGTTGCTCAAAATTTTGCTGCATTGGTTTAATAATTTTAGTTCCCATTTCATTAACAATCCGTTTATACAGGTGTTCCCCTTCCGTTTATACAGGTGTTCCCCTTAATTAAAACAGCCCTTAGAAAATGCACAGAGTTTTGTCGACCCAATTATTATATGTCTACGTAACTTGCCCCCGCAATTGTTAAACAACAAAATATGTTGTTTCCTTTTTAAATTACATCTTGTGCCCAACTATATTTTCATATTCGGTTGTATGAGTAAATAGCATATTTTGTTATCCGAGAAACTCCAATTTTCCAAGGTAAAATAATCTAATAGAAACCCATTAGATCACCACACGTGAGGAAATAACTTGGAGTTTGGAGGTCTACAAATGGTTTACAATATCTCATCCCCCAATACGACCCCAAGGGCGGTCAGAGGGGCGGGACATTGTATAGTATCGTCCTTTTTGTGTCGCGATGACTTAGTCAAACCTTCCCTAAAATCAAGAGATCAAATCCGTTAGAACGAGAGTAATACCGCGATCTAAATCTTTATTCTTGGGCAAAACTGAAACAAAATTGTTTTCATACATTTTATTTATTAATCAGCCCTGGTGAGAACCTTTCAATTTATATTAATTTCACTCTCAATCTTATGACCGATAAATATACATGCATACAAACATATACACACACATATATATGTATATATATATATATATATATATATATATATATATATATATATATATATATATATATATATATATATATATATATATATATATATATATATATATATATATCTGTGTGTGTGTGTGTGTGTGTGTGTGTGTGTGTGTGTGTGTGTGTGTGTGTGTGTGTGTGTGTGTGTGTGTGTGTGTGTGTGTGTGTGTGTGTGCACATCACTTATACATATTTTCATCAGTTAAATAAATAAATAATTATTTTTATGCATGTCTTGTCTACTTCAACTCATTTTCCTTTAAACAAATCCGACACCTGGACGAGAACCATATCCACTTTAGTTTACCTAGGTGTGTTACTTCCCACAGGGTGGCTCATTACAAATTCTTCCGTCACTTTGTAACGTGTTACACGTTTTACAACTTATATATTTCTGTTTTTACATTTATTCGTACATCATTTTCCTTGTGAATGAAATTTTATTTAATATGACGTGATAAATTCATGCCCATAGAAACACACATATTTTGTGGCGTTGTTCGTAAATACCTTGAAAGCGACAATTGGTAGCTGGTTTCGGTATCTATATTTAGTTTTCGTTTGTCGGATAACAGAAATCTTTATAAGTCCGTGTAACACTCAACTCACTTTCATTTCAACGAAGTTTTAATAACTATAAGCACTATGTTAAGAAAAATTAACACGCGAGAGAAAAAGACAGCACGCTCCTGTGAGGTGAGACAAATTAGATACTTTGCTATCTGAAATCCTAAATACTGTTTCTGTTTTGTAACATTTCAGAATAACTGCTTATTTAAAATGCGATTGCTTTATTTGATACTTCTTTTTTTGGTTTGTGATAGCCTGTGGAGGTATTTTCGTACAATGTGTTTGTGTGTGTTGTTTTTTATGGCTGCGGTCGTCAGACCATTCGCACATTTTTTTCCGGCTTCTTGATTTGGATCTCATCTGTATAGTACTTTTCTTTTAATATATATATATATATATATATATATATATATATATATATATATATATATATATATATATATATATATATATATCATGTTTAATAATTGAAACAAAAATACAAATTAACTTTATTTCTTAAGGTGGATACCTCTGCAAGCATATCACGTATGGATAACCTAAAATGTGACAGTTTACTTACACAGAGTCAACTGTTTAGATATTTTGTTTGGGATCCCCGTCAGTAACCGCAGTTTAGGAGCCCCGAAAGTAACCACTGTTTGGTAGCATCTTTCAAGATCATGGCGTGCAGAAGGATCTGTTGTGATAATTTATTTTATTATGAACTTTTTTATAAAGTAAATTTAAAAGAAAGTTCTGTGGCTGCTAAGGGTAGAAAATGAGATTCAATGTAATTCTGAAAAGTATGTAGGTTCGTGCGCATAATTTATGTGGCGCCAAATATACAAATAAAAATCAAGACTATGTTAACTTCATTTATTAATATATAGTAATATTATATAAGGTCAGGTCAGGTCAGGTAAGGTCAGGTCAGGTCAGGTCAAGTCAGGTCAGGTCAAAATGACTCTAATTTATTGTGACAGGTGGAAGCAGTTAAAGTTAAATATATATTACAGACTATCAATGTACTTAACCATGGTATATATGCCGATGCTCCTGGAATTGACTAGGTACGAGAAGGCTACTCGGGGCTTGCAAAACCAATCGACTTCTCATCATGGGTTGATAAGATGTTGGAAAGACAACTCGGGGCTGGCAAAACCTCTGAACATATTTCCCTGGATAGATGTTGTGTGAGCATGCTGCTGCAACAGATGCTTCTGCACGGCATGGTATTGGACGGTGCTCCCAAACAATGGTTGCTGGCGGGGCTCCCAAACGTTGGTTAGTAACGGGGCTTTCAAGTGGTAGTTACTGACGGGGCTCCCAAACGGTGGTTACTACGGGGATCTTAAACGGGATAGCTAAAACAGTTGACTCTGTCTAAGTAAACTGTAACATTTTAGGTTATTCATACCTGACATGCTTGCAGAGGATCCACGTTAAGAAACAAAGTTAGTTTGTATTTTTCTTTCAATTATTATAAATGGCATTGTAGAAGAATACCTCCACAAGTAATCATAAAACAAGAGAAGAAGTATCAAATAAAGCAAACACATTTTACAGGAGCAGTTATTCTGAATTGTTACAAAGCAAAAACAGCATTTAGGATTTCAGATAGCAAAGTATTTAACTTACCTCACAGGAGAGTGCTGCCTTTTTCTCTTAGATAATTTTTATTAACATAGTACTATTAGTTATTAAAACTTCGTTGAAAAGAGACTGAGTTGGAGGCTAAACGGGCTTATAAATAATTCTGTTATCTGACAAAGGAAAACAAAATATAGATACCGAAACCAGCTACCAACTGCCGCTTCTAAGGTGTTCACAAGCAACACCACATAATATGTGTGTTTCCATGGGCATGAATTTATGACGTCATATTATAAATTTCATTTACTAAGAAGATAATGTACGAATAAATGTTATAATAGAAATATATGTTGTAAAACGTATAACACGGTACACATCTTGATGGCGCAGGCAAAAGTTTGGAACAAATTTTTCAAGTCCAGAAGAATCTGTAATATGTTACACGCTTTACAACTTACATATTTCTTTTTTGGGACTTCCGCTTTTCCCCAAAACCTTTAATATTTCTAGAAAGTTAACCTTGCTTTTCCGACCCACGCGCATCACCCTTCGGAAGTAGACAGTCACAATCCATACACCACAACAACTATCAAAAGCCTGCTTTCGTTTAGTGAGACTGCAGTCAAATCTCTTAGCATTACTGGACTGCATGTATCGTCAGATCACATTATTTTAAACTAAAGCAAGTTTTATAAGCTCATACGAATTTAATTCCGCGTCAGTTTCTTCCATCACTTTAAGGGGTTCCTTGTGGAAAACATACTTTCCGATTTGCAACAACTCGAAATTATGCTAATAGCAACTACAGTATTGGCACAGCAAGATCGAAAATTACTGTAAGCAACATGTATTCCAAAGCAAAACAAATTTTCAATCAATAAAATGAAGTTGGAACTAATGGATAAAATAGCAAAAGACATCTATATTTCTCGCATATCGAACATGGGACATGTATGAGCTAGCATTGCTCATAAATATTAATAAAGATGTGTAATCTGTTAAAACCGCATTCAATTTAGAAAGACCTAGATATGTGATTGTAGCATTTCAAATAGGTTGACAAAATAACGTAAGCAAGAAGGGTGACTTTTTCGATAACATCGGTTTGGTAGATCTACGAGTGTTCCTAAATTTAGAATGTTGCCGCTATGAATCTATGAATATGGATTTTGAGAGATATAAATATGCTGACGCCTGTCAGATTTTCACAGATTGTGAAAAAAGTTATTGTTATAAAAACATGTCGTTGCATTTTTTTAATTATAAGACTTTAAAGACCGAACTATATTTACTCGACTGTCAACATCAGAATGAGTCAATAAAGTCATCAATGGAGGACATCAAGGTGTAGTTTATGAGCAAAGACAACTTTCCAGATAGGACTCGAGCTTACTGTTTAGTTATTGATCATAGTATAGTAGAATATAACCCTTAACTGGTATCGTAAGAGCCATTGTGTAATAATTTATTATGTAAGAATTTGAAGCGAATTAATCCTAATAAAATTATTTGTAGCTAAATCGGTTGTATTATTTTTAACGTGCAGCCAGCCAGCACCTTGCTACTACACATTTATATATATATATATATATATATATATATATATATATATATATATATATATATATATATATATATATTACTACACATCGAAACGAGTTACGGTGATACCCCAGAGATGTCATCTTGCTTAAAACCTAAAAAGTTTGTTTGCGCATGCGAGAACCGCCATATTTTTTACGTCGTTATCAGTGAAATCAAGATGTCCGATATTTTTTAGATAATGCTTGGTTCTTGCTTGATGCATCATTCCAACCATTATCGAGGCAATGGAGAGGGGAGGTCTTGTGCAGCATGTATCTTGCAACACCAAATTTAGATCAAATTATTAACCGTCCCTCCACGACCTTGAATTTACCGACGCCAGAGAGTTTATTACTGATGTTGAATACTTGCCACCCTTCGTAAAATCGGATGGCTGCGTGCTGTCTTTCAACTTACAAGCTGTAACTCAGCCACCTAACATACGGAACAACCTCAAACTTCGTAAATTTGTCGACTATGGGGTGTAAAGTCAAGCACTTACTTTATTTATTTAATATTGTTATCGAGTATTATTTGATAGTATTGATAAGTCTTGTCATAGCAGAGTCATTAAAGTTAACCATACTAAGCCCTGGGTCACAGAATCGTTTTAAAAGTTAATCCTTAGGAATAAAACTTTGTGGAGAGCTTATGTTTTGGTCTTAATTCTGCTTACACACGTCATCGACAGCTTTTCAATCAAGTTGAATCCAAGATCTCTCTGGCGCGCCATGATAACAAGAAAAAACTCTTGCTCAGTGGAAACAAGAAAAGTTTCTTCAGGCATATTCGATCGCCAATAACATCCAGAATGATTCATCCTGAACTGCGATTATCCGATAGCTCGATGACTGCAACCGTCGAAGAATCGACTGAAATGTTGGAGAAGTGTTTTGCGAGGAACTACATCAAGGAACCAGCAGATCTTCTGCCAGAGATCAATGTGTCTGTGCCAACCATTGCGCCGTATTCTGACCGAAATAGCCAATCTATCTAAAAATTGTTGACCTGGCCTGGACCGAATAACTGACGAAGTTCTAAAGAGATATGGATCGGCGCTGGCCACTCCTCTCGACATAGTTATGTAATATTCGTTATCATCTCATACGCTGCCCCAATCCTGGCTGACTGCTGATGTTACTGGAACATTGAACAAGGGTGGCAGATATGGTCCCTCCATTTATCGTCAAATGAGTCCAACACCTTTAGTAGTCAAGATTATTGATTCCATCATTCGTAAGAGCATGCAGATGTTCCTTCTTGATAACCATATCATCCCGCAAAACCAAATTGGTTTTATACCCGGGCCCTCAACACTCACAAACTTATTGGCATGTGTTGGCTATTTGAAAAGACCGGTGGATAGCAAGAGACCTGTCGACGTTGTTTTCGTAGCATCTCCAAAGTATTCGACCGAGTACCTCTGAGGCGCCTTTGTACAAAGTAATCATCTTGCGGAATTGGTGATCTGCTTTTGTGGATTCGAGTTTTGCTGAGCAACCAAACTTTTTGTGTACACATAAATGTTACACATTCCGCTCTTCGACCTGTAGTTAGTGGTGTTCCCCAGAGCTTAGTCCCCGGGCACTTCTGTTCCTAGTATGCACCAGCAATCTACCACTAATTATCACATCCAAATGCGCTTCTTTCGTCGACGACATCAAGTTGTACAACGATCCACTCGTTAATCGCCAAGAAGTAGAGTTGTTAAAGAACAGGTGAAATTGCTGAACAAGTTTGAACAGTTCGGTTCTTACCCAAGAACATGTTCCGTAAACCTGTTCACCAGTTTATCTGTTCTTCTGTTTGGATCGTAGCATCAATGCATTAGATACATGTAAATAAGTGTTTACTTCTCTCTCATCTGCTCAAACTCTGACACACCATCATTTCCACTACTAAAATCTTTAGCCTTTTGCCATTTTTCAAGCTAAATAATTATGTTTTCACGAATCTATTCAAAATTAATTAAATAATGTATATTTATGTAAATGTATCATTGACAATGTAGTGAATGTGCGATACTGCACGTTTTTTACGTGCTTGTATGATTTTACTGATCTTATTTAATTATTTGTCAATCAGAAATCAACAATTTATCGATTGTGGAATATTATACCGTTACGCATATACTACTGGCAATTTCGAACCAGATTAACCGCGTTTAGTTACGAGTCCTCATTTACATCATTCCAATAGAACCGCGAGAGCGCCAGTAAACACGAACACTGAACCACTGAACACGCAGATTTAGCGTAGCCGCGCGGTGCCCCGAGTCAGTCACTTCTGGCTGAAAGAACAGTTCTTCAGTTCTTTTAGAAAGAACAGTTCAGGAACAGGCTACCTCAGAGCCTATTCTTAAGAACCGTTCCTTTCTTTTCTTAATAACTCTACCAGGAAACCTACTTAGGATAGAGGATTGATGTAGGTTACTGTTGCTGTCCCTTAACGCTTCCAAGCGTTCAGTATTGCACAATGACAGAAACAACTCCAGAATTCCAGATTACATTAATGGAACCCAGTTTTCAATAGTAAAACAACAGACCGATCTGGGAGTCATTGTAAGTGAGGACTTGATATGGTATGCGTACGTGTCCTGTATCTGTTCCAAGGCAAATCATATCCTGTACATAATCCGTAAGTTTTTTCACCATATTAATCCTCAGTGTGCTGGACTTGTATACACAACCTGCAATGTAATGTAATATTGCGGGCCAGCCTGGTACCCAGACCTATCAAGAGACCGTGACCGACTGGAAAGAGTGCAGCGAGCAGCAAGCCGACTATCTTATGGCATTCTCAGGCCTAGCTATGCGGTTGAGTTACAAATCTGTAGTATCAAATCATTTGCTGAGAGACGTGAACGAGGTCGCCTGATTTTCACGAATCGTATCTTGCATGGTTTAACAGCAATACGTTGGACACCCTGTTTACTCGAAATTTGTTGGCGCCTCTGTGAACACGAATACAAACTTTCCAGGGGGTCGTTTAGCGTTGTCGGCAGCATTTTCTACCGAATCGAGTGTTTGGCAGTTGAAATAGTCTGCCTTCTCTAGTGGCGAGCGCACCATCTTTAAAAGACAACACGACTTAACTTGACTTTATTATTCTATTTTGTATATTTTTTTACTTGTGCTGTGTTCTGGTTGTGCGCCCCTAATCATTGCAAACGCGGACTTTATAGGATTTATCCTCCGTCCGTATTTGTATATGGTAATAATAATAAAATAATACTTACTTGATGCGACTGTGTGAGCAATAGCACCAAAACTAATAACCAGTGCAAAACAAGTTTGCTTTTTAAGACAGCTTAATTTGTTGAGAACGGGTGAAAAAACTTTTGAAATTCCAATCCCAATCAATATGAATATGTAACAGAGATAAAAGTAAATATGTAGACTTCTTTGTTCTTCTGGGAGCTTAAACAAATCAGCACCTATGACTATTGAACTTGGTCTAAAGCAGCCTGTGCCAATACCCATTATAAAAAAGCCAAACCAAAAAGTAATATCACTTTCATAGCCTTCGTCGAGGAGATCAAGAACTGCAACTAACATTAAACTATATCCAAACAAACAAATCGAGATAGATATAATGAGCCCCTTAAATATTCCTACACGGCTGTCCACAAGATAAGCTCCAATAATAGACGATGAAAAAGTCAGCATATTAAATAAATGAGTCAGTGTTTGAATCTCTTGGGTGCCGTATTCCATACTAGTCATATAAGATGTGTTGATGTCTGAAAACAAAAAATGTAATAATTAAAGTTTAAAAATTGGTAAAGTTGGTCTAGTGATAGTTGCGTCGCTTATGAAAGTCAATGCAGAAGCATATATATATATATATATATATATATATATATATATATATATATATATATATATATATATATATATATATAATTGAAGAGTAAAAAAATTCATATGTAACAATATATACACTATGTGAAAAACTGGAACCTGTGATGAGCACTAATAAGTACACTTGGAGAAACACCCAAATCACCACAACACATATTTCAGAGACCTTACGATCGTTTCGTTGACAAAGTCAACATCTTTAGAGGAAGAAAAATTCTAACATAAAAAACTAGATCCCGTATATTTATATCGCGTCAAGATAAACGAACTAGTCCGAAGTAAAGTTGTCGTCCAAGAACGATCGTTTGTTTATTGCGCAGTGAAACAGGTCGGAGAACTGCTTTAATCTTTTGGTCGACAAATTTATGACCCTTATCTAATATAGGTATTAAATTTTTAATACCTATATTATACCTATAAAATTTTAATACCTATATTAGATAAGGGTCATAAATTTGTCGACCAAAAGATTAAAGCAGTTCTCCGACCTGTTTCACTGCGCAATAAACAAACGATCGTTCTTGGACGACAACTTTACTTCGGACTAGTTCGTTTATCTTGACGCGATATAAATATACGTGATCTAGTTTTTTATGTTAGCATTTTTCTTCCTCTGAAGATGTTGACTTTGTCAACGAAAAGATCGTAAGGTCTCTGAAATATGTGTTGTGGTGATTTGGGTGTTCTCCAAGTGTACTTATTGTAACAATATATATTTTGCAGGCATAAAAGTGAAATCTAACAGATGTTTTAGTAAAAATTTATTTTGTGTTGAAATAAAATATTGGATAAGATCTGTGTACAGGTAAATTAACTTGATATATTATCGTCATAAAGAGATAGCGATATCGCAGTTAAGATATAACAGGTGTTCTTTATTAAAATCTATCTTCGGAAATAATGCCCGATTCAGGAATTATAAATGAAGAAATGCTGAAGGAATTTAGAAAAATTATATTTGAGTTAGAATCACGATTGGTGGGGAATATTAATGAAACTTTTACAAAGATGTCTTTAGAGAGAAAATGCATTCTTGAAAATGGAAATATTGGAACGTAAACAAAAGAAAAATAATATTATAATGTTTGGAATCTGCGAGGTAGAGTATAGTAGTGAAAATTTACCGGAGTTCATATGCAGCAAACTCGTTACAGCACTTGAAACGCAGATCAAACATACTTCTATTCATGATGTTTATACTCTTGGCAAAGCTCAAGATACAAAACCGGTTATTGTTGAGTTTGTTTCATATCTCGAAAAAAAAAAAGAATACTAGGGAATGCGAATAAATTAAAGGCAACCAGAATTTACGTAAAGAATGATTTAACCAAGAGACAATTGAATGAACAGAAAATTTTGCGTAAGCATCGAATATTGGCCAAGGAGAGAAAGTATAACGCATATATAAGAAGGGGAAAACTTCAGTAAACGATAAAGTTTATAACCCGGGCGAATTTGAGGACATCGAGAACATTGAAGGTTGAAACGTAGAAGTAGACCAGGTGAGAGCCAACAGAGAGTCAACACCTGATTTCAAGGCAGTAAGTGGTAGAAAAGATAAAGTGAATAGCTTACAGTCGAACACGCCAAGCACATCGTCTAATTTCTAGAAAGAAAAGAAAATACTGAGAAGCAACGCTACAAACTACAGCTCAGGTAAGCAGACTGAGAGAAGAATCGCATCGAATGATGGATAGATTGAGGTTGTTTTTATATTTTGAGGCTATTTATTTTTCTTTTTTTAAACTACATTAATTTATTTAAGCAGATTTTATTTTTCCTGTTTCTATAATTTTTTTTATGAATATTCGTGTTTTTTTTACATTTTAAAATAATTACTGTTTTTTTTTACTTTTTATGGTATTTTATTTTTATATTTTTAGACTATATTAATTTATTCAAGCATATTTTATTTTTACTGTATCTGTAATTCTGATTGTGAATATTTGTGTTTTTTAACATTTAAAAAATATCTACTGTTATTTTTAAGTTTTTATGGTATTTTGAACACTTGTATATGTCTGATTTGATTTTACTTTTGGCTAGTTTTCGTAAAGTGGATCGTCACTTGTAAATATTCCTGTTTTGGATTTATATATACTTATCGTTTGTTCGTAAAAATATTGTGTGCTTTTTAGTGTGTTTACGTCAAGCTAGCTTACTTTTGCTGCTTTTTATTTCGATTCTTTTGTTGTTTTCTTGCTTGCCTGTTTGTTTTGTTGGATGGTTCAGTGAATGAATGATCGTGAACTTTTTGAATAGAGCTTTCGACCTTTTATGTTTTTGATTCTTTGTTCGCGATAGCAATGGATGATTATATACGAGATTTTACAGGTGCAGGCCCGACTACTTTCGTTGTAGATGCAGTGGAAGAATTTAATAATCACAGTCGGACAGTCACTGGTGGTCTGAAAGTTCTTCATATGAACATTCGCAGTATCACAGAGAACTTGGATAAAGTGACACATTTTTTGCAACGTTTTGAAACTCTCTTTGACGTGATAGTTTTGACTGAAACTTTTAGGATTCAAGACTTAATCTGTATTCAATGCACGGGTATCATATATTATATCATAAGGGAAAAGTTAATCGAAACGATGGCGTTATTGTGTATATCAGGAACCATATCCAATATGAACATCATCTAATTAAGTTGGGTGAGATAAATCTGTTACAGGTTGCTCTTAGTTTGAATGACACAAAATACATGATTTCTGCTGTATACAGGCTGCATCCAGTGGGCCCTAATACGTTTGTTGATAATTTGAAAATATACTTTGACACCGTAGGGAAAGACATTGACGTGAGCGTGTTATTGGGTAATATGAACATAAATATTCTAGATGAAAGAGACTATACACAGTACTATCTGAATATATTATACGAAAAGGCTTATGCATCCAAAATAACTAACTTCACACGTGTTAACGGTGAGCAACGACCATGTATTGATAATATATTTGTAAAGATAAATAGGGGTACACCTAGCTTAACACCTTATATAATAAAAAGCAACATGACTGACCATTATACCACTGTGCTTGTAATAGAGACTGAAAAAGGCACCGAAAGAGCCCGAAAAAAGAATAAGTTAAAATATGTCAATTACCAATCTTTAAGATGTGACTTACGTGAATATAATTGGAATGATGTTTATTACGATATTGATGTCAATAAAATGACAAACACTTTCGTATCTCTTCTGAAAATGCATATAAAAGAAGACACGATATCAAAGAAATTAGAAGTTTCGGAGCGTCCCAGGAAACCATGGATTACACAAGACCTCATCAAGGCGACGCAAACAAAGGACGACATGTACAAAAAGATGTTAAGGGATCCTGATAATGTGCATTTAAAAACAGAATATAACAGGTACAAAGCAAGATTGAGAAAATTGATTAAGATAACTAAGGCAGATTATTACAAACGTAAAATTGGTAAAAATAGTCTTGACACAACATTTATATAACTGTTTAAAAAAATTTGCGATCCTGCATTTAAAACAGAGTCGAAGACGAATTGACAAAATCAGATTGGAAACATGACAAATTATTGATGACAAGAAACTTATAGTACAAAGTTTTAATCGGTACTATGGTCATGTTGGTAAAAAACTTTCCTCAAAAACTTATGCGAGCCATCCAGTACCCTCTTATATTAAGGCGTGTAAGAATACAATTTTTCTTCAACCTGTAATAGACACAGAAATTGTAAAACAATAAACTCCCTAAAAGCTGTAAATCACCTGGTTTTGGCAGAATTGGGGCAGACACATTAAAACAGGTAAAGTATGAAGTCGCAAAACCTTTAGCCTATATTATTAACAAAATATTTGAAACCGGAATATGGCCTGATCACTTTGGTGTGGGTATTGTAAGGCCTGTACATAAGAAGGGAGACATTTTAGAGATAATTAATTACAGACCCATTTTACTTCTCTTAAATTAGCAAAGATTGCCGAGAAGGTTTTGAAAACTAGATTTTTAAGCTTTCTAAATGTAAATAACATTCTTTCCGATGGACAGTATGGTTTCAGACAGGGTAGGTTAGCACAGGATGCGGTAGCTGTTATCACGGATAGTATTTATAGGTTTTTGGACGATGGCCAGCCGATTCTGTGCATGTTTGTTGACTTGGCTAAGGCCTTCGATACGGTAAGTCACAACCTGCTACTTGAAAAGTTGGAAAGGTATGGTTTCAGGGGTATCAGTAATCGCTTGATACAATCTTACCTGGGGAATCATGTCCAGTGTGTTGACATAGATGGTGTCGTAAGTTGCTATGAAAAGATAAAATATCGGGTTCCCCAGGGTGTATTGGGTCCCTTTCTGTTCATCATTTATATAAATGACATGTTTTTATTGCCAACAAAGGGAAAGATTATTAGTTACGCGGATGATACGGCCATAGTATATACTGATGATTCGTGGGAAAGACTGAAAGTCTTGTTAAACAAGATTTCTTAATGATAAAAAGATACTTTAAAAGCAATCAATTGACACACAATATAGATAAAACCACATTTCTAAGCTTCTCTATTCAACAGCCTCAAAAAATTCCGTCACTGTGTTTCTCTGACGAAAACGGAGAATTTATGGTGTGCGCATCTCAGACTGTCAGATATTTGGGTGTGATTCTGGATCCCAATTCAAAATGGAAGAGCCATATAAATTACCTGGTTAAAAAGCTGAGATGTCTATTGCCTAAATTGCGGGTTCTCAAGTACCACCTAAAAATAGAACAACTAAAAGAGCTCTATTTTGCCCTCATTCAGAGTCATTTGTCACATGGCATTGTAGGCTGGGGAGGTGTTTCTAAAACACATTTGAGAAACCTTGGTATAATTCAGACATGGTTTCTTAAGATTATGTTAGGCAAGAGACGAACCTACCCGACAGATTTATTGTTTAAAAATGCACGCGTATTTGATGAACGGAAAATATACTGTTACGCAATGTTAGTTAGGCAGCATGCCAATAGGCAAAATATCCATCACTTCCAGCATACTTATCAGACACGAAGTAGGAAGACGCTTTGTAGAACCACGAGATACGCAACGTCAATTGGCCAGAGAAATTACAGCTACCTGGAGCAGAGGCTTTACAACTGTCTACCCATTGAGTTTAAATATATATATATATATATATATATATATATATATATATATATATATATATATATATGTATATATATATATATATATATATATATATATATATATATATATATATATATATATATATATATATATATATATATATATATATATATATATATATATATATATATGCCACGCTTATAAGAGGATGTTGAAAGATTGGTTGCATCATCACAATATGCAACTTATTCGTAGCATTCTAGATTGAGGCGGAATCGCAGGGTGCGTTTGGGGTTATATACTAGTGTTTATGTCGTTAAGCTTAGGTAAGCCTATTTGCTATACTTACACATATCGCTTGTTTTGCACTTGATGTTTAACTGTCCAAAACATGCTGAAGTTCGTAATGTGTTTCCACCCACAAATATCTCTTTAGATACTTCAGTGGATAACTTTCGTTTATTCGAGTCACTAATTTAACATCTTTTGTATGTATATATTTGTGTTTAGCTCTCTGTTTGTATCTGTGTGTAGAGTACGTCAGCTGTACATAGGTACCTAACGACAGAGAGAGAGAGAGAGAGAAATAGCTTAAAGAAAAGTATTCCACAAGCTAGAATCGAACCGCTAACCTCTCGCTTTGAAAGCCAACACGTATAAAACACCACCGAGAGATCGATAACAAAATAGTTTAAGCATCAATATATGGTAACTTATTTGAACATGAATAAATATTTAAAGAGAATTAGAAAAAAAATTTATACACATTTATTATTGTGTAACATTAGATGAATAACGTTTTCTTACTTACATATTGGAGGTCAATTTCGTTTATCTAATATAGGAAGCTTTCATCTGTGTTTTTAACAGAATCCGAGCAGAAGGCGCTTCAGCATGTGTACAGAGTCTTGATAACAAAATGGTTTAATTATCAATATATGCGTAACTGAACATAAAGTAGTATGTGAATATTTTATAACACCTTTATATGTGTAATTGAATGCTAATTACTATGTGAATTGATATTTAAACATTTTAGCAAAGCAATATTTAAATATTTTAGCGAACTCAACGACTATTAGAAAAGAAAATTATCAGATTTATTATTGTATTACATTATTAACTCGTATCTACATATTGGAGGTCAATTTCGTTTATCTATCATACCATGGTTTCCCCAACAGGAGGCGCTCTGGTCTGTGTGCTGGGGTATTCAAAAATAATATGAACGTTGGTTTAATACAAAACGAAATAAACACATATACTCACAAAAATTCTAATGATCAAGTAAATACGATATTATACAAGGGATGCTAAAGTGGGTGTCGTTGTTGTTTAAAATGACATAACAAACAAACATGACACATGCATATAGATGTTGTTGGTGCCTGATTACATATAGATGTCGTTGTTGTTTGATAAAATGACATATGTCGTACATAACAAACATGACAGGTGAATATAGATGGCGTTGTTGTTTGATAAAATAACTTGTGACATATACATAAAGCAAACAAACAAACATGACACATGTAGATTGATGTCGCACTGTTGTTTCAAATGACATAATAAACATAGCATAACAAACAGCTAGATGTCATTAAAAGTAACTGACAGTTAGGTACATGACAGATACATGACAGTTATAATGACATAACAAACAGATATGACATAACAAATATGTGTCGTTGTTGTTTGAAATTCCATATGACAAATATATTGACTTGACAAATAGACATAACAGATGTTTATGCCATATACATATAGGTGTCGTTATTGTTTAAAACGACATAACAAACAAACAAACAGCCATGACATACATGACCTACAACTAGATGACGTAGATAGTAAATGACACATATGTCATGATAAATAGATTGACATATACATGACAGATACACGACAGATCATTAGAATGACATATGATAAATAGATTGACATAACAAACAAACAGACATGATAGATGTTTATGACATACATTTAGGTGTCGTTGTTGCTAAAAATGACATAACAAACAGACATGACAGATGCTTATGACATATACATATAGGTGTCGTTGTATCTTAAAATGACATAACAAACAAACAGCCATGACATACATGACATAGTTGACATACATACAGCTAGACAGGTGTTGTTTGAAATGACAGTTAGATACATACATACATGCATGACATATAGTTATATAGAGGTCGCCATTGTTTGACGACATAACAAACATACATGACATGTAGATGTCGCTCTGTTGTTTGAAAATAATATAACAACCAAACATATAAAAATGAGATGTGACCTGACTATTGAACTAAACATGTTTGAAAAATAATTTTCTTATCGCTCAGGATCCGTTAGCAGTACGGTAAAACCAATGAATGTACGGTGTTAAGAAGACCAAACCGAAGTGGAATGTACAATAAAATGTCCACTTCTGGTCTAAAGTTTAAATCCTTATATCTTTTGAACGGAAAGCGGTCTAAATGAACTGACTAAAAATATATCGTTTCGTAACAAGGTCTACATGAAAATGTTTGCTTGACCACATAACAAACATACACGACATAGATGTTTGAAATTGATATAACAAACAAACATATAAAAAGGGGATATGACTATTAGCATCGAGATCTATTTAACTAAATATGTTTGAAACATAAATTTCTTATCGCTCAAAATCCGTTAGCAGTACAGTAGAGCCAATGCATGCACGGTGTTAAGGAGACCAAACCGAAGTTAAATGTACAATAAAATGTCCACTGCCGGTCTAAACTTTAAGTCCCTATATCTTTTGAACAAAAAGCGATCTAAATGAACTGACTAAAAATATATCGTTTCGTAACTACATGAAGGTGAGATAAACAACTTAAAGTTCTTATCGCGGAAGATCGGTGAGATGTACGGTAGAAGAAATACATGAACGGTGTTAAAGACACCAAACCGAAGTGGAATATACAATAAAATGTCCGCTTCCTGTCTAAACTTTAAATCCGTATATCTTTTAAACGGAAAGTGATAGAAGAACTGACTTTAAAAATATATAGTTTCGTATCAAGGTCTACACGAAAATGAGATAAAAACTTTAAATTCCTTATCGTGCAAGATTGGTCAGCTGTAAAGCAATATCGGTACTTGCATGGTGTTCAGCAAGTCAAACTCTATAAATATACGCAATAAAATTTTTTCTTCGGGTATGCACTTTCGGAATAGCTATTATTAACTATATATGCATGTGTGACACCTCAAATTAATCGTCTTGTCGAGCAGAATAAAGAAATACATTTTTTTAATTGAATGAGGGCAAGTTGTGTTAACACCTAAAAACAGCACACTCTCTCTGACTTATTGAGGTTAGTTGTCTCAGACATTTCAAGCTTACCATGATTACCACAGTGTTCAAAATGAATACATCAAGTGGTGGTGCATGCTACCGGTAAATGTAAGTACGCTCTTTTATACTTATTGAAGTTGAAAAATAGCACAGACAGCACAGACAACACAGACAGTACAGACAGCACAGACAGCACAGACAGCACAGACGGCACAGACGGCACAGACGGCACAGACGGCACAGACAGCACAGATAGCACAGACAGCACAGATAGCACAGACAGCACAAACAGCTGTGAAAAGTGGTTGAAAGAGAGGTTTCATCCACCCTAAAAGTTAGGGATTTGTCTACACTTAAATTAGAATTGCGTGTGTCCTATAAAAGTAGTTAAGACACAGCAACACCCTCGAGGGGGGATTTAACACTGGTAATCGTGCGAATGAATTATATATTTCAACCTCGAAGTAATTTAATTACCCTAAAATAGGAGGGTCCTATTGCCAGCTAGAAACTATTCCCGTATGGGGCAGAAACTATCCTAGTGTCAGGCAGAACATATTCTAGCATTGAGTAGAAATTATCCTGGTACAGATTTATTTTATTGGTATGTGTGTGTCCTGGTTATGGCCTTTAAGAAACAGGTGGTTCAATATATGGTTAAAGCCACCTTTAAGCCTCTAATGGGTATTGAGATTAGAGATCTAGTAGTAGCAGTCATTTCGTCGTTGCAATAATTCGTCGTGGCAATTAGTCATAGTAGCAGGTTCCCAGACAGTATAAGTGTCCTGCAGGGTTGGCACGTTTGTTGACATAGTATTTGTAATCATAATTTAACTAGGAGGACGAGGAAGATTGGACAGGGAGTCATTTTGGTTCAGATAAGTGCTAGTAGATAAGAGTGATATAAAGACGTTTTTTGATAAGTTAAATTCTTACATTTTAATTGATTTTATTAATTTTATTAACTGCCTTCATAAATGTAAATTGTCAATCTTTATTGCGAAAGAATAGATAAATCTCTCTAGTAATTTGATCAATGCTTCACATTTGTATAATTGCTTTGCATTTGAGTGAGCTGCAATATCCTCTAAGATTTGATCACTTTGAGGTTGAACTTTGAACTTTACAGCTATTTTATTGATTCAGAATAGAACTTTGATACTGTTTTAAGCTCTTGTTTACATACTCTGAGTATATTGATAATATATATGTGAGCTAAGCGTGCGCACATCTGGTAAAACTTAACTGTTGAATTTAGTTAATGAAATCGTATACTATTGAGCTACTATAGGATCAAGAATAACTGTTTGCAACTTTAGAGAACCAAATTTATGAGACGACGCTTAGAAGCTTATGTTTCCAGGCCAGCGCATTTATTACTGCATGTATATTTTAAATTGTGGTCTTTTTTATGATCATTTATATTGATAAACCAACATTCTTTTTAGTATTTTGCGTGGAGTTTTGATATTCCGATATATTTTAGCTTGTGGTAATTAGTCAGATTAATTTATATGAAGGTAGTCTCACTCCTTGAGTTTGTCCAGTGACTTAATTAGTGAATTTTCTCATTTATATAGGTGCCTTAAGATTATGTGACCATTCATGCATATGAGTGCATCTGTGTGTGTGTCTCTCTTGCAATGATTAGTGGGTATAGCTACTAGTATGATCCAATAAGTTCTTGGTTGGAGTTAGATCACTGGTGATTGTTTGAGGTAAGACTTGAGGATCTTGACGATCTCAATAACAACTTATTTGAATATCCGTGGGTAGCTGTAACAATCAACTGGCGCCCTGTATAACATTTTATTTAGGAACCCCGCCCATTTCCACTGTTTAAAAGCTGGCGGTCACCTAACTTGCCGGTAACTTTGCTTATACCAATGACTGTTTTGAGGTTGCGTTGTTGTGTTTAAGTTGAGAGTTGGTCATTGGTATAAAACAGCTAGGATGGCGTTACAGCATCCCTCGTATATATCGTATAGACTTAATAATTAGAATTCTTGTGAATATATATATATATATATATATATATATATATATATATATATATATATATATATATATATATATATATATATATATATATATATTTGTGTGTGTGTGTGTTTATTTCGTGTTATATTAAACCAATATTCATATTATTATTGAATACCCCTCGTACATAGGCCAGAGCGCCTCCTGCTGGAGAGACCATGATATGATTGGTAACGAACGAAATTGCTCTCCAATATGTAGATCAGAATTAATAATGTAACACAATAATAAATGTGATAATTTGCTTTGCTAATAATGTTTAAATGCGCTAAAATATTTAAATATTACTTTGCTAGAATGCTTAAATATTAATTCACATAGTAATTCGTATTCAATTACACATATAAAGCTGTTATAAAATATTCATGTTTAATTACGCATATATTGAAGATTAAATCATAAGCAACAATTTTGTTATCAGTCTCTCGGTGGGGTTGTGGTATAATACGTGTTGGCTTTCAGAGCGAGAGGTTAGCGGTTCTATACTAGCTTGTGGTAGACTTTATAATTAAAATATATCTCTTTCTCTTTCTCTCCCTCTCTCATATCACATGCTATATATATATATATATATATATATATATATATATATATATATATATATATATATATATATATATATATATATATACTGTGTGTGTAGTACGTCAGCTGTAGATGGGAACATTCATCATATAATAATAATTTCAACAAATGTACCTATGTACAGCTGACGTACTCTATACAGACATACACACACAGATGCACAAAATTTCATTAAAATTCAATTTCCCGCCAAAGCTGCAGCATGGCACATGACAAACATGAATACAACAAACACTTGGGTCGTGTCATCTCATCAAAATAGCGCCATACACCATATGTCAACATAACAAACATTTGGCGAGTGGAAACTAGCACGTGGAGGCTTTAAATGTCAAGTGAGACCTAACCTAACAAACATTCGGCGAGCGGAAACCAGCACGTAGGGGCATATATGTCAGACATAAACAACAAACGGGAACGTCAATACAACAACAACTGATAGACTTATGCCCAGTTTCACAAAGCTCGAGTAAATATTTAACGGTCGGTTAGTTAATCAGGGCTTCAGACGACCAATCACAGCTTCAAAATATTTGGTTGTCATGGCAAGAACCCGAATTATAGTCTGTGATTGGTCATCTAAATTCCTGATTAACTTACCGGCCGTTAAATGTTTAATCAAGCTTTGTGAAACTGGGCATATACCTAACAATCGGTGAGCGGGAACCAGCCGTGGGGGCTTATACATGTCAGACATAACCTAGCAAACATTCGGCGAGCGGGAACCAGCACAGGGGGCTTATATGTCATCTGTCACCCTAACCTAACAAGCGGGAACGTCAATGTAACAACTGATAGGCTTAACCTAACAAACAACACGTGGGGGCAAGACGTGGGAATGCCGTCTTGTGACATCTGACAGATGACATCATCTGTTGCCCGGAGGCGGGAAGCCATTTTGTGACAGTTGACGGGTGACGGCTGACAGTAGACAGATATCATATGTCACCTGTCATATGACGCGCGTGCGCAGACACCATCTTGGAAAGTGGAGGGGGTGGGCCAGGGATCCCGACTATCTACTTAGAGGCTTCGCTATATTTCATTTTGCGTTCAATTTTGACCCATAACTGATGAAATTATTTTGTAATCTTACAAATTTTGTCTCGTTATTTGATTGTAAATCACGATACTTTTCATTGAAAGTTCTGCATGTTCTTGTTATAATTTGATCACATTGACCATGAAGCGTAACAATTTTATTAAAGCTTCATTTGAATAGTCATTGCCTTCATTTTAAACCTTTTCAAATCAAATTTTTGTTAATAAACGTGCGAACGTTTTATTATCGAAGCACTTTTACGACCCAGATGTCGTAACACGTTTTATTGCTAATATATGTATTATTTCTTCTTTTAATTTAAAGTGATACTTGCGTTAGTGAGTTAACTAGGTAGAGACAGGCCGTCTCTGTGTTTGTCCTTGATCCTTGTGCAGGCGATACCTTCAATACCCATTCTCTTGTACTTTTATGTCTATGGCTATTACACGGTAGTGTTGTGACTGGCGTTGATCTTCATATTGTTGTCCCTTTTTATCTCTGGCTGACAGGTAATTACACTCTATGGCTATTAGGTGGGAGACGGTACTATTCAAGGCCTTTAAGTTGACATGACTGGGAATTGGCCGTTATGCGCATGGGTGTGCGAAAACGTTGGAGAACGTCCTGATAAGGTTCTTCTGGTGCGAGCAATCGTACTGTGGAAGCCGTTTTTGTCACTGCTTTTGGAATCATGGGATTCTGGGACTAGATGAGAATAGCATCACTATATCATGTGTTTTATTTCAGAGGCTTAGTGCAATTTCAGAGCTATACATTTTCTTATCAAATATCCTTTTATGTACAATTTCACCCAAATTACCCTTTCTTGATGTATTGGTCATTAAGAATGGAGACACTCTATAATTGGACATCGACAGAAAGAAAACCACTACTGTGAGTCAGATTTCGATTGACTCGCACCATAGTTTTATACAAAAAATAACTAGTTTGAATTTTCTAGTTCTAGATTAATACAGTTTCCCTTAAATAAATAATGATACACCAGAGAACTTGAATATATTAAAAATGTAGCTAAGTATAACGGTTACTCGGTCTGCTTAGTGGAAAAATTAGTCAATAAACATAAAACAGGGAAAATGTTAGCGGAATCTACGACTTTCAGAAAAAGTAAACCAGACAGAACCATTGTCCGTTTACCATTTGAACCACGAATACCGACAGGTTTTAATAGCATTTTAAAGGAAGCCAACTTACAGCTAAAATTGTTTACAAAAAATACATTCACAAATTTGCTGGGTAACCCAAATGATAAAGATAAAACCACAGAAGTGTCGGTAATCTACGAAATAGGTTGTAAGGATTGTGAACTTATATGTTGGTCAAACTAAAAGAACTATTGAAACTAGATTTAAACAACAGATAGCGCAACTCAGATATGGCACTATTGATAAATCATGTATTGCTTAGCATATTTGGGATAATAGTCATTATGTAGATAGAGAAAATCTCAAGGTAATCAAAAACTCTGGACGCAGCAAGTGCGTTATGGTAGTGAATTTTCATTAAAATGTTTTTATTGCAAATATGTGTGTTTTCTTTTTAAGAAAGCAGGCATCAATTTTGGTTACCAATATAACCTATATAGTAAAAACAATGTGCCATGTTTCATAAAAATAAGTTTATTGTGTGAAAATGTACAAAAATTTCCAAAAGTAAACTTAAAGTGTTCCCGTAAAAACTCGTTTTTTGGTCCATCTTATAGGTTAATAGCAAATTGGGCTATTCAAATATAAAGCATTTGATCAAAATTCGCTACCATAATGCACTTGCTGCATCCAGAATTTCTTTTCTTATAAACATGCATTATATTTCGATGGAAAATGCAAAAATTCAATAACATAAAGCGTGTTTGATTAAAAAAACATATATAGCATAACATTTATAGTAAAAACAATGTGCAATGTTTCATTAAAATAACTTTATTGTTTGAAAACGTACAAAAATTTCCGAAAGTAAACTTAAAGTGTAACCGAACAAATCCGTTTCTTGGTCAACCTTATAGGTTAATAGCAAATTGAGCTTTTCAAATATGAAGCATTTAATCAAAATTCGCTACCATAACGCACTTGCTGCGTCCAGAATTCCTTTACAACATGCATTATATTTCGATGGAAAATGCAAAAAACATAAGGCGTTTTTGACTAAAAAAAATATTTGTGTCACCAACGACTTATGGGCCAGCCTGTGATTGTAGATTTTTTTTAAGATGTAGCTCAAGACACCCTATAATTAATGTATACAATTTTTTTTCATATCTTTTAGAATAACGGATATATTGAGCTTAATTGATTTTTTACGAAAATGCGACAAAAGTTATATACCAATAAACGATAAACTTTATAGCTACTGCCAAGCATCAGACTTTTCTGGAAACATTTTAGTAAAATGAAAGACAATGACGGTTGAAACTAAGACTTCAGGGTTTGTAAAACATTCTTCTTGAGACCTATTCTTTCCATAGCCCATATTAGATTCAATTTCTTTGCCTAAATAATGCGAATTTTGATGTGTTAAACTACCACTTTGACGTTTTGAAGAAAACCCCAATTTATGTTTCTTTAAATGCTCATAACTTTTTTGTCTTTAGACCTACAGCGCTAAATTTTAGTAGGTAATTTACCTGTAGAGATATAAAACGATGTGCCAAATTTGGTTGCCCTTACTTTGTTATTTCCGGAGATATGAATTTTTTTCTAAAGAAAACACAGAATTTTCCGGGAAAACCTCGGCCGATTTTCCTGGATAACGAACTTATCCAAGCCACTTACAAAAGGAAGGTACTCACCAAATTTTGTCAAAATCGGCCCATTATTTTTTTGAGTTATCGGTGTGATATATATATATATATATATATATATATATATATATATATATATATATATATATATATATATATATATATATATATATATATATATATATATATATATATATATATACATATAAAAATCGAAACTGACCCCGGATATGTGTTCTAGGTGGCCTAATTAGCGCTCATTTGAAGAATTTTTTAAAAAATTCAAAAGTCGGGATCTCCTCATTAGTGAATTTTTTTAAAGAAAATTCACTAAAATGTCAGGCAGTCGCGTCAGTTAGATGCTTATGAAAGTATATCGTTAGAAATTTGAACAAAAATGTTTCGATGAATAGTAGTAGGTGCGGTTCTATGTAGTCCGTTGTTCAAACTGTTATTTTGATAATCAGTGTGTCCTTCTTAGAAGGAATATTTGACAACGACAAATATTATTACGAAAGCAGGTATGCAGTTCTAATTACAGTGATTTAAGACTCAACAGTGGGGGTCTGTCTGTATATCTGGTGTGTACGCGCCTTTAAGTGTCTGTGTAGGTTATGCTGATACCCGGAGTGTTTCAACATTTTTTTTCATGGAAAAACTGTAAAATAAAGGCTGAAGTTTTCACGGTGTGAGGCTGAGTGATTTTCTAACAAGGTACTGTAGTTAGTTTAGTCAAGACTGTTTGGTTGGCGACGTTAATTAGTTGTGTGAATATTGATTCTCGGATGGTCATTATCTCTCAGTGATAGCAGCTGATAAGAGGCCGTACAGTTTCGAGATGGAAAGCTAAAGGACTCCCCACACTGAATTGTTCATTAGCATAAACATAAACATTGACATATACTCTAGCATAAATTGATTTGCATTGTTGTCTATCTTGGGGAGGGTAGATGCTCACAAGCCTGTGATGCCTGGGCCTACTTGTCAAGTGTGTTCCTCTAAATGTGGTCGCTATACAGATAATCTGCAATGCAAGAGATGCGAGTCATTGTTCCATTTACAATGTCTGAAGCTGGATATCGAGAACTTTCATGCAATCCGCCGTCGGGCCAAGGAGGGTGTTGCTTGGTTTTGCAGCTCCTGTGTGGGAGACGTGTCCGGTTGCGGATGAAATTCTGAAGAGTCAGTCCTCGGGAAGCGAGGCTGCCCAGTCTCTGGATTTGGGTGGCCAATTGAGTGTCACAGGATGTGCGGAGAATTGTAATGACCACATGCCTGGGCTATTCTCTAGGCTATCTAGCCTGGAGTCTATTTTGGTGAGTCAGCTTTCAGAGATGAGATCTGCTATATTGGGCTTGGAGAAGACACTTGCTCTGCAGAATGATGAAATAATTTCGCTTAGAAATGAAGTCCACCTACTACGTCAGAAAAATGATTCCTTGAATAATCTTGTTGAGGGCTGTTCCGCTGGGTCTGACGGTGGGGATGCAGGAATTGTTGCCAGCACGAGTTATGCTCACATTGCCAGTAAGAAATATTCTTCAATGATTATCAAGCCGACTGCACAGCAGGGAGGTGCGGTCACTAAGTCTGATTTACTCAAGAACATTAACCCGATCGAGACCGGTGTTGGAGTCTCTAATATCAAGCGTATTAACGGCGGAGGCCTTGTTATAAGTTGTTCCAGTAAGAGCGATGCGGATAAATTCAAGAAGTTAGCAGAAGATAAATTTTCCACCAAATACACCGTGAAAGAAGTTCCTTCTTTAAGCCCACGTGTCAGGATTGTGGGTATTTCGGAGGAAACAGAGACCGATCAGGTGGTCTCCACTATGAAGCTCCAGAATCCTCATATATTTTCCGAAACATCTGAAATCAAGCTGGTGTCATATGGAGTTGTAAAGTCGGCCAAGCGGAGGATTTATCAAGCTCTCATTCAACTGGATGGTATGTCTTATCAAAAGGTTCTCACTGCCAAAAGGATTTTCGTTGGGTATGATTCTTGTACTGTGTATGATGCTCTGGAACCCATTAGATGCTGCAGATGTAATGGGTATAATCATCTGTCCAAAGTATGCCAAAGCAAAGTCATCTGTCCTAAATGTGTGGGTGACCATCAGGTGAACGAATGCACTGCCAGTGAATTTAAATGTTACAACTGCATGGCGGCTGGTCGGATTTCTCCAGGACTGGATATCAATCATGCGGCCTGGGATAGATCGTGCTCTGTTTATAAGCACAAAATGCAGCTTTTTCGAGCCGAGATTGTCGGCACATCACACTGACACACCTTCCTTGCACAAATCAAAAGGTTCTGTATTTCTTAATTGTGTTAGTGTATATTATCAAAACGTCAGGGGCCTTCGGACACGAACAGATGATGTTTACTCCTTTGTTTGCTCTCAGGCACACCCACTTGACTGTTTTGCCTTCACTGAAACTTGGCTGGATAATGATATTTATAGTGGTGAACTGGTTGATGATCAGTATATTGTCTACAGATCTGATAGGGATTTTTCTTCCTCCTGCAAGACTAGGGGAGGTGGTGTTCTGCTTGCTGTGCATTCTCGCTTTGCCACTCGTCGCATTGAGATTCGGAGGGACTGTGATGGGTTTGATGCTCTTTCGAGGGTTGACATTGTGGGGGTCAGGATCTCGGATCATCGATTCTCGCTTAATGTCTTTGTTGTTTATATATCTCCCAATACTCCTGTTAATGACTACTTCCTCTTGTTTGAAGCTCTTGAATCCCTGTGCATAAAACATGGTCCTAAGACATTCTTAGTTGGTGACTTTAACATGCCTGAATACACGTCTTGTCGTCTGAACAACCCCTCCGCTCGTGTGTCTGCTTTTCAAAATTTCTGTAATCTACAACTCCTTGAACAATTTAATCATGTTGAGAATATTAACAGCAGGATTCTTGACTTGGTTTTGTCTACATACACTTGTTTGGTGGAGAGGGCTCTTAATTCGCCCGTGATTCCTGATGGTCATCATCCCCTTAATCATAGACTATCCTGTCAATGATTCAGTGAACTCTTCCCCTGCTGGTGACACTGGGCAAAGATCATACAATTTTCGTAAATGTGATTTTGTCAGATTGTATGCGGGGCTTGGTGGATTGTGCTGGGATGGCATGGATGGGCTTCAGGATGTCGATTCTATGCTTGACTTTTTCTATTCCAGAATATACGACTTGTTTGATCTGTATGTTCCCATGACTGCTCCAAGAGCATCTAATAGGTACCCCCCGTGGTTTTCCAAAGAAATTAAGATTAGTATCAAATATAAGTATTCATTGTGGTGCAAGTTTAAGAAGTCCGGAAATGCGGAGTTTCTACATAAATTTAGGGAGCTGAGACAAAAGCTTAAGAGAGACATTTATCTTTCTCAAGTAAACTACTTCCAGAGGGTTGAAAAAGATGTTAGGTCTAATCCTAAAAAATTCTGGAACTGCACTTCCCGGCGCCATCAAAACTTTCCTATTGGGAGTTCATCCGGCCAGCAACAGACAGTTGAGAGTTTTGCTTCTTATTTTGTGGGATGTTCCGGTTCCACCCCCACCTCATCACCTGCAGCCGGCAGCCTGGCTGCAGATGACGTCTCAGTGTTTTTTGTTGATGACTTTACAGATGATGAAATTATTACAGCTGCTAAGAGAGTCAAGGCAAACATGTCCTGCGGACCTGATCTGGTTCCTGGCTTCTTGGTGCGCGACTGCCTGTATGCTTTCTTGACTCCACTTAAGAAAATGTTTAATTTGATTCTTAAATCTGGAACA
This sequence comes from Tillus elongatus, assembly GCA_964006375.1. Classification (NCBI taxonomy): domain Eukaryota; kingdom Metazoa; phylum Arthropoda; class Insecta; order Coleoptera; family Cleridae; genus Tillus; species Tillus elongatus. Next base: position 152,593,273 of record OZ023262.1, read on the forward strand.
TTCCCCGCGATTTGGAAGTTGTCACGGGTTTTCCCTGTCTTTAGGGCGGGGGACAGAGGTGATCCATCAAACTATCGACCAATAGCCATACTATGTGTTTTCTGTAAGATATTCGAGGCCTGCCTTTTTCAGCGAATACTGTTTCACATCAAGAACAGACTCTCCATTTCTCAGCATGGTTTCATTCCGGGGAGATCAACCGTGACGAATTTAGTTGATGTTACACAGTTCATCGCGTCCGCACTCGACCGCTCTTCACAGGTTGATGTAGTGTATACTGATCTATCTAAGGCCTTCGATTGTCTAAGTCATTCTATTCTAATTGACAGGATGAGGGCTATCGGATTCTCAGAGGGCCTGCTTGGCTTATTCAGGTCTTGGGGGCTTCAAATCTAACACATATCACATTGCTTCGGGAGTGCCACAGGGTACCATACTCGGTCCGCTACTGTTTAATATATATATTGACCCAGTTAAACATGTTTTACATGTCCCGTTTTTAATGTATGCAGATGATATTAAGATTTGTGCAAATATTTCGAGTGTTGCTGACTATTTTCAGCTTCAGAACTGTCTTCAGATGCTTGATGAATGGTGCTGTCTGAGTGGTCTTTCTATGAATGTTTCGAAGTGTTGTGTGATGTCCTTTACTCGAAATAAGCACTCAATTACTTTCAGATATAATATAAGAGGGCTTTCGCTTGATCGCCCCGGGACGGTTAGGGACCTTGGAATTGTTTTTGATGGTACTTTATCTTTTAAACCACACTATGAGCAGACTGTCAGTTCCGCTTACAAAACTCTTGGGTTTCTGATAAGGAACAGCAGGAATTTCTCACTGACTGACACCCTCTCCCTGCTCTTTCGTTGTCTGGTTAGGTCCCAACTAGAATATGGCTCAGTTGTGTGGGCTCCTACTTATGACATACATGTGGCAAATCTGGAATCTGTGCAAAGGAAGTTTCTAAAGTTTCTTAGCTTTCGTGAGGATGGTCATTATCCTTCTATTGGTTTTCCTCAGGAGAGTTTACTTCTTCGCTTTAGTCTGCAGAGTCTGTCGATGCGCAGGCAGTGCAGTCTCGTTATATTTTTATACAAACTGGTTAATTCTGTGTTCGACTGCCCTGATCTGCTTCAGAAACTTAATTTCAATGTGCCTCGTGTTGCAGCACGTTTTCCAGGCACATTCTATCTCCCGACTGCTCGTACGCGACTGCTGCGGTCGTCTCCAATCCACCAGATGTGCAATGATTACTCTATACTCTAAGACCGCATTGATATCTTCTCATGTAATATATCAGAGATAAAAATGTTTTTCAAAGAGATGTAATTTGTGACTATTGTGTAATTCCTTTGATTATTGTTTGTTATTATATTTTGTGTAACGGCCCATCCTTAATTTGGCTTTTAAGCTGTTGGATGGTGTATGTATAAATAAATAAATATCTTCATAGAGGACGCTGTTCGAAACTGCTTAGCAACTAACATGTAAATAGTAGTTATACTCTGTATTCGCTTAGCTTACTCATCCCTCTGATGACGCTAACTTTGCTAGAGAAACAATCGTCAGGTCTAAAAACTTGATTGTGATGAATTGGGTTGTCCAAATTGCACTTTTCAGTGCTCATCACAGCTTCAAATTTTCACTCATTCCTTTTTTGTGCCTCGCCGCCATTTTAGCTGGTTGGATTGTATTCTGACCTATAGTGACCTGTAATGTCATCTTCAGTCATGACCTGTCTTTAATCAACGTATTGAAAAGAAGACCTTTACCTACCAGTGTCATATTTAGCGGACTAACATGCCACTTTTTAACCTTGTCGTAGCAACGGTCACTTTTAATTTAAATATCAGTAAGACCTAGTTAGGACCTCCATAGTATTGTTTAATTTAAGATGTATGTAGAAATTTGTCACTTTTACTGGAGATATAACCCCACTAATACATTAACGTTATTATTTCAAGTTAGTTGACTTACATGGTCGTTTGTTATTGCTTATGGTCAATAAAAACATTACTTCGCAACGGAGCTTCACCTCTGAGCGTCTATTCCAGTAATTTTGAACATACAGTGAATCTTTTTATTGTTTTCTCTTGCGAGGACGCTTCGCGTGCCACGCAATTTAATAATTGATATTTATGTAACACTATTGTTGTTGTTCTGGCTCTTCAAGCGAACAATTTAATAGCCATATTTAACTTGTTGTACCGTAATGTACACTTTTTGATGAGCTCACATAAAAGTTATTAACAGCGGATGTTATTTAAACATCATTTATGTACTCATATATTATGCAGGCCTAATTGTCCTTATATAGGTCATGCTATTACTCCAGCGTATTGTTTTTTTTTACTAGAGCATAAAAAATGTGCTGCTCCTGTTGTTCATAGGAGCAACTTAGTACTGGTAACCTTTCGGGTTATGCAGTATTGTGTTAATAAGTTGCCTAATGAACTGTCACCTTTTGTATTTGTTGTGACAGTAGTCTCAGTCGCGAGTCAGATTTCCCACCGTGCAGAGGTCCGTGAAGAGCCAGCAGAGCCTGCTTAATTCACCGCGCAACCGCAGCCGCAGCCATGTCAGCGGCGAGGTGAGACTTCGCCTACTTTGTTCTGGGTAAAGTGTCCTATACAAGGTACTCGTAACAAACGTTGGCTCGTGAGCATCGATTCGGTGGTGAGTTTCACCACAGACGTTACTACCGTTTTCACGGCGGTGCGTCTATTAATAGGTAACCGACCGTAAACTTCACGGTCGTTTTTTCCCGTCTCTTTCGTATCCAGTATTCGCCCTACCCTGGTTAACGTTGCTGTACACCCTAAAGACACAAGACCACCTCCTACTGGTATATCCCGGTGGAGGGGTACTACGGCCCCCCTGCATCTGCCCCTATAGCCATGGCCGACATGGCTACCCTAGATAGGCTCCCCTAGATAGGCTCCCCAAGCGACTCCGGGAGCTTATCGAACCATTCAAATCCTTCTCCCCGGACTTTAAAGTGGCTTTTACAGCTGCTTTAACGGCTGGACCAACCCCATACCTGTATCCGATTCCATCCCCAATGCCCACTTCCGTTCCCTCTGCTTAGCCCGAGCATGCCAGCCCTTCCCCGCCGCCCTCGAAAGCTGAAAAGCGTAAAGCTTCTCCGCCTGGAAACAGGAAAAACCCCTTCCGATGACGATTCAATGTCTTGCGAGTCTGACTCTGAAGCAAGCCAAGGCGCGAAGCAGGCCTGAAGTACTGCTCCCAAATCCACCCTCCCTCCTCCGATATTCCTCCTCAATAAGGAAAAGTGGACCTACCTTTCAGGCTACTTTACCCGCAATCACATCAGCTGCGTCAAGGCCCAGAATCTTACAGGTTCCGTAAGAATCCACCTGACTTCCGCGCCAGACTTCAGATAGGCTAACGAAATCATGGATAGCCTGCATCTCCAATATCATTCTATCAGCTCCAGGAGGACAACCAACTAAAAATTGTCCTCAGGGCGGTCTGCGAATCCATCCCCATCCAAGAGGTTGAAAAATACCTTATCTCCCAGGGTTTTCATCCCGATGGTGTCCACCGTATGCTTCGCAGAGGTAAGGACAACAAAAAAATCCCCATGCCCCTCATCATGACCAACCTCCCCAAGTCCGAGAGGTCCATTTTCGGCATCGAAACTGTGCGCGGCTTCATCGCCAAGGTGGAGTCGCTACACAAAAAGAACCTTCCTAACCAGTGCCATCGCTGCCAAAGGTATGGTCACTCCCAACAGTCTTGTAGGGGACCCCCCCCCCCCCCCGTAAAATACAGCGGTCCCCATTTGTCTGTGGAGTGTAAAAAAACCCTGTCCGTCGACCCAACTTGCTGCAATTGTGAGAAGGGTCACACCGCCAACTATAAAGGCTATCCGAAATTCCCCAAACCCAACAAACAGACCTCCCAACGGAAGCCGCAAATTTCCTATGCGGCTGCCACTGGACCTTCCCACCCCGTCCAACCCTCAACAACCCCGAAACGGGCAACATCCAAGTCGAACTCAGCTCCCCCTGCAAAAGCAGCTTCCACTGTAAATGCAGCTCCCGCCATAGACCTGTCCATTGCACTTTCCCTTATTACCACGATCAATTGCACAGAGCTGAAGTTGGTCGCGGGGAAAGTCCTGAATATTCTCCAAACCTCCCCTGATCTGCTGACGCTGATCACTTCCTCCATTCCCTAATCCCCGAAATCGTTTCAATCTTCCAGAAGTAAATGACTTCTCGAAGAAAGCCACAATCCCTACAGATTGGATCCTGGAATGCAAACGGACTAGCCTGCAAAAGAAATGAGCTCCAAGAATTCGCCCAACGCTTAAAACTGGACGTTATTCTAATCCAGGAAACCAAAATGCGTTCAAAATGAAACCAATACGAAACTCCCCAACTATACATTCTACCGCAAGGACCGCACCACTTCTAAAGGTGCCGGCACGGCAGTGTGTCAAAACAAATATTGACCACCACCCTCTCAGTACGCCAGCCCTGCAGAACATCGAGGCTACACAAATCGTAGTCCACACTTCCTCTGCAGGCCCAATAAAGCTAATTTCTGCATATAATCATCTACAAAAGAGAATTCTAGACGCCGACCTAGACCTCTTATTAGATACCAACCAATCCATAATAATTGTTGGCGATTTAAATTCCAAACACATCAAATGGCATTCTCGCAATGCCAATACAAATGGAAAATAAGCGTCCAAAACTTATACTTACTCGCTAACGCCCCCGCGGCAAAACCTGGAAACATTCAAACCCAAAAGTCATTGTGTGAAATCTTTTTGACGGAGGTATGGACTAAGGTCCGGTACTCCTTGGGAGGGAGTTTTAGTGAGTACGAGTCTCACAGTACCATGATATCCAACGCACTGCGGTGTCGTGAATGAGGTCTGCATGAGGCATTTCTCTCTCCTATATCCAACAACAAAACCAAAAAATATCAAGTCACTGAGTCATCTCTTAAGTACTAATGTCATACAAAACCTTGCAACTGGTGGCAGAGTAGCAGCTGGCGCCTGTTAAGTAAGTCCCTAGGACGTGAATAGACCCCAGAGTGTTGCCGAATACTCGAACCTCTCTAAGATATTTCTATGGGCGAGCTTTGCTTAGGCCTCCGTTGGTTATTGGGGGAAATGTGGTGATTTACACTTTTTATGTAGTTAGAAGCAGGGATGTCGTAGCAGGACCAATTGTCGAATTTCCATAATGACATATTCAGAGCGACATAATACAAAATATGGTAGAATAAGCCGATATTTATAGAAACTTGCTTTTATTTCGGAAACCTAACTATTTAGGTATAGAAATATAATACATCATTTGAAAAAGGTTTTAATTTTCTTTCATGATAAAGTGCACTTTTCACCATATTTTTTATTTAACAGGAAAATCACAAATTTTAAACGACCGTGTATAATAGACAACGAATTTCCTCAGATATAACTAATGTACATGACATTGGTGAACTACACAAAAAAAATCAGCTTTCTACCAGTCTTAATAGTAATAGTAACAGTAATTTATATTAATTGTGCCGCAGTAATAAAAATGTCACATATTTTGGACGAAAAATATGGAAATCAATTGATTTCTCTAAAACCGCTTACGAGATGTACAGGAAAGTATTATGCAAAAATAATCGGAAAGCAGTAGCAAAGTGAAAAATGCAATAATATATAGGGTGCCTCGTTCACAATTGATTGATTGCCTGGAAACCTATACAGGGTCGCTGATAAGTCTGGAAACGGTCGATTATCCGGGAAAATATACAAGGTGTCGAAAAAAGTTTTATACAAAAGTTTTTGGGTTCTTCAATGTCTACTAGGCGGTGATAATTTCATTTATACAGGGTTGGTCATACAGGCGTGGCACACCAATATTAATTTTTTTTAATGGAACACCCTATATATTATTCGATATTTCAATCCTTCTCTTAATTTTGAGCAACATTTATCAGAAGCATGATGTACATAAACTCAATCGTTTCCGGGTAAAAAAATAAATAAAAATAAACGCTATTGTTTTTAAAATCTATTGGATGAAGAACAAAAATAAATGAAAAGTAGAATATCTCTTGAAAACAATCTGTGAGTGTGAAAAGAACCGGTTGCGATGTTTTTAACATTGTTTGAAATCCTATTTTATAAGATGTTCAAAGTGTTCTCCATTGACCTCCTGACAATAATGAATTCGCTTAACAAAACATTGCACTGCATTTACAAGAGCGTTTTGAGGAATGTTATTAATTTCATGCACAATCCTTGCTTGCAACTCTTCAATATTCTGCGGTCTATTTTGGTAAATTAAATTTTTTACATGACCCCACAAAAAAAGTCAAGCGGCGTCATGTCGGGAGACCTAGCTGGCCATTCAATAGTTCCCCTGCGCCCTATCCATCTGCCAGGAAAGGTTTGATTCAGATATTCCCGTACCTCAATTCCAAAATGAGGGGGTGCCGCATCCTGCTGAAACCATATTTCTTCCGCTGGTAGATTTGGGTCGTTATTGTTCGGAAATAATCGACTAACGTCTGGAACAATTGATTCTTGCAAAAGTGTCAAATATCGAGCAGAGTTCAAATTACCGTGTATAAAATAAGGTCCTATGATATGTCCACCAATAACAGCACACCAAACATTTACTTTTTGCGGTCTTTGGGTGTGAATTTGTTCCATCCAATGTGGGTTTTCGTCTGACCAGTACCTACAGTTGTGTCGGTTGACTTGTCCATTCAAACAAAATGTAGATTCGTCGGAAAACAAAATGTGGTTGGCAAAGTTAAAATTTTGTCGTAACTTCTCCATAATAAGTTCACAGAACTCGATTCTGCGATCAAAATCGTCTTCACTCAGTTCTTGCAATAAATGAATTTTATATGGACGGAACTTTTCCCGCTTCGTAATCTTTTGAATTGAATATCGACTCATATTGTGATTTAAAGCCAATTGCTGTGCCGAAGTTTTCGGATTTTCCACCACATCCAATATTACATTCAAAGAATTTTCTTCATTTGTAACGGTTACTGGCCTTCCAGTTCTAGGTTTATCCTTGATACCGCCAGTTTCGTGAAAACGATGCAAAGTTTTCGAAACTGTGGATTTGGAGATCGATTCCCGCTCAGGATGCAACTCATTGAACATAATCACCACTTGAGCAAAACTTCGTGTTCTATCACCGTACCCTATCATCATTAAAATTTCGATACGTTCGGTTTCACTTAAACTTGCCATTTTGCACAAAAACTGTTGACACTAAATTACTAATGTTTCAAAACTGTTGTGACACTGAATGAATGTTTGACATTCGTTGTCCTGGAAACATTTTAAAACAAAAGAATAATTCTGCGTTTCTTATGGGCATCTTATCTTATCTTGGGATTCCAAACAATGTTAAAAACATCGCAACCGGTTCTTTTCACACTCACAGATTGTTTTCAAGAGATATTCTACTTTTCATTTATTTTTGTTCTTCATCCAATAGATTTTAAAAACAGTAGCGTTTATTTTTATTTATTTTTTTACTCGGAAACGATTGAGTTTAGGTACATTATGCTTCTCATAAATGTTGCTCAAAATTAAGAGAAGGATTGAAATATCGAATAATATATAGGGTGTTCCATTAAAAAAAATATTGGTGTGCCACGCCTGTATGACCAACCCTGTATAAATAAAATTATCACCGCCTAGTAGACATTGAAGAACCCAAAAACTTTTGTATAAAACTTTTTTCGACACCTTGTATATTTTCCCGGATAATCGACCGTTTCCAGACTTATCAGCGACCCTGTATAAAGAGATTGTAAACCGTCTTTGGCTTCTTATGTGCTGCTTTTAGTTCACAGGCTGATCAGACCGGTGAAGGTTTTCGACAACCCCAAGGTTTCGCATTCTCAAGTTTTGTTATTTCCGATGATAGATATGGTAGGCGATATAGAATGAATTAAGCATTATAAGGATTAGCTCCCGTTAAACCATGTGATGGAATGTCGACATATGTTGATTCACATGGTGTGCTACAATTTATTATCTGTCTATCATCTGTCTATCAGATGTCTATCATATATCCCTGTCCAATAGTTTGAAGATAAGGCATACCTGATAATGCCAAACCCTGTGGAGCCCCCGTGATACCTAGATGTCGTTAAGTATACTTTCTCACAAACCCCCTCCAACCCTGCTATTATATTAAAGCACGGATTAAAAGAAATTATGTTTTTTTCTCTTATGTGATGCTTTTACTGCACGGGGTACCAGACCGGTGACACGTGAAAGTTTCCTTAAACTCCTAGTTGCCGCATTCTCAAAACTTGTCTTTACCGATAACTTATCAGCTGGGCGATATAGAATAATTGCCCCCTGGAGTCCCCGACCCCCCTCAGAACCCATATCCGAGGTTCGTTTGAATTTTTATATGTTTATATATGCATATGTGTAAATATATTTATATATATATATATATATATATATATATATATATATATATATATATATATATATATATATATATATATATATATATATATATATATATATATCTTTTGGAATGTTGCACTACACTATAATCACTTTTAAATATAAACTTTATTTGTTTGCTGTACTTTTTGTGATTGTTTATTGGTTTGCGTGGACTGCAGTTTCGAACCGTCCTGGTTCATTATCAGCACGCTACTTAGAGTAGCATCAATCAATCAATTAATCACAAAAAGCACAGCAAACAAATAAAGTATATATATATATATATATATATATATATATATATATATATATATATATATATATATATATATATATATATATATATATATATATATATATATATCCGAGCGATAACTCTAAAAATACTTAACTGATAAACTTTGCACATATTTTCATTTTGTTGATATCTTAAAAGAATTTGTAAATCAGCTATACAACGGACTTTTTTTATTTTTCGAAGTATTACAGTAAGTGGAATGACACTTTACATGTAGCTAGAAATGGTGTAAGTAAACCTCTGTTGTCAAAATTATGAGGTTTTTTCCAAATTAAAGATAAATTCTGAAAGATATTAATTGAAACGACTAAAGTGGTTAAAGCTCAATGCCCGACAAAGACAGAGTAGTCAGCTTTCACGCGTAGATTGATACACAGATTAAAGCGTTTGTCAACATTGACGACATTAGAACGACAGTTGACATAAGAAATTTGTGATGTGATTAATTTTTTATTTGGGGATTCAATAAAATGTTTAAAATACACCATATTTTTAGCTGGATGAACGAACCCAATTGAATTTTGACAATGTTTAAAATACATTAATAAATATAGTACAAAATACAAAGACCAAATTTTAAGCATGGCAGTTAGGACATTTTTAGGGAACTATCGCTTTTATTAAGAAAATATGACGTTTTTGCCAAACCATGATTTGACAATTTTTTGTCAAAGAATTTGTTCAGAAACACTTTTTGTCTAGAATAGATGTTCAAGAATAACTTTCCTAAAAGTCAGAACTTATGGATTCTAAATAAAAACATGGTTCAAACTGAAACGTAATATATGACATTTCTTAATTATTATGTCAAAATGGCTGCTGAAAGTAGCGACTGTCGCAGTCATTTGTGATCAGTTATTTTCTAGGAGATGACGTACTAAGAATTTAATTTTTGCAATAACGTTATGTATTTCATTGGTAAGTAAGTGTCATACTATTAGAATATGAGAAGATACAAAATAATGAAAGAAATCGGCTTACATCACTATGAAAATGATTTTAAAGCAGTTGGTTTTTACCCCTAAACTTAATTAACCTAATGAACTTAATTAAAAAACAAAAATAAGACGTCATCTAAGATCGAAACAGTCGAATGTGTTTCAACGACCGGCCAACAAGTAATTATGTAATTAGCTGTTTACTTACATTTCCTTCTGGATATAATAATAAGATCAGGAACTTCTCTGATTTGAACTCTGAAAATTTCTAGAGAAATGTTTTAATTACCTACTTAAGGAAAATAGTTATAGCTTCAGATCGTTTCCGGTTGTACCGGAAGTGAACATCAACTTCCCTATTTTAAATAGAACACCCTGTATATTATGACACTTTTGTATTTCCTGTCTAATTATATTATATTATGACGTTATGTACCAAGTATGGTACAACTTGAAAAAAAATGCACATCTGAAGTGCTACAATTTTATTGAATCTCAATGCTGAAATATTGGTTGACCTTAAGCAGTTGACAGTTGTTGAGAATATTACACAGCTTTTTAGTAACTTCAAACAACCATAACTTGACTTTTTCAAATAAAACATCCTACATGTTATTGTATATTGAATTCTGGGTTTAATTCTTGACGGAAAAATTATGAAAAATAAAGCAACTGTTTTTAATATAATGTATCCAGAACTGTCAAGTTTTGTCTTAGGCAAGGTTTCTAAGAAACAAACACCAGTTTTCAGACTGGACAAGTTATAATTTGAAGTAATAGTACTGTTCTTCGCTGCTCCCAGTTAAGTGCAAATCATTATGAGTTTGTTATTTGCTAAATTTAATTATTATTTATGGTGAATATCACATACTTGCTAACAGAGTGTGTCTCATATGTGCAGAATGCTCTCTGAGTCGCCCTAGACCTACAACGAAGATAGTTAAACAAGTACTTAAAAATCTCGAGGAGTTAGGAACCCTCAGTTGTAAACTTGAAAAGCGTCAACTTCATTTGGACAACCAAGACTTAGCTACAACTTTTCTGGGATACTTTACAGCATACGCTGAAAATTCTGTGTGATAAGCTGGAGAAGAATTAAGTACAACTCAATCCATTATTTTTTTAAATTCTAAAATAGTATAAATGGAAAACCTCTAAATTAACGCCTGTTCAAAACCTGTCCAATTATGACTTTAATGGCGGTGTTGAATTCTGCCAATGGTTCTTACTACGAACAGAACATGATACTACTTTCACCAGCAAAATAATATGGACTGATGAAGCAACATTGACCAAAAACGGTATAAAGACCTCCATAACAGTCCCTACTAGAGCCCTGAAAATACCCATATTCTGCAGCAAAGAAGCTTTCAAGACACTTAGAGTTTTAGCGCATTTTACGCCATTAAAATAAATAGAATTTGCGCAGTATGTTTCTACGACGGAATTTTTGATAGTAGCATATATTGTACGATTCTATAGGTTCTGCAAGTTGCGGTGCAAACACCTTCAGACCAGGGGGCTGCTGCATGGTATCAGTTAGATGGGGCACCACTGCTCAGCACGTGCAATATTGGAAACATTTTAGAGAATATATTTGGCGACAGGTGGATGGGAAACAATGTGCCTTGTAGATGGCCAGCAAGCTCACCAGATCTAATCCCTCCCGATTTTTTGTAGAGAGTAATATCAAGAACAAGGTATATATGGTCTCTTCGACCACAAAAGAAAATATGAAATAAATACAATCTAGAGTGGAAGAGGCATTTAAATCTTGACCACTTTCCGAAAATAGATCCAGCCATTTATCAAAAAAAAAATAATCTGAAAGTCGGCACTAATGTCTTTGAAAAACTTCTTTGAAAGAATATTATGTCTAAATCTTTGGCCTGTTATATTATTGTTAAACGTTTAGTTTGCTTCTAGTTCTCTCTTTATTATAACACGATTTGTTGGTCATGTATTTGTTAAAACTAATAATTGAAGACATTTGAGTTTTATTACCGTGTTTTAATGTCATAATGGAAGTCATAATGATAGTAAAAGTAATATATTTGTCACATTATACAATGTGCTGCACCAAGAAGCCTTAGCTTGTACTTGTAAAAACACAATTTAAAATATTTACCTACATGTCATAATGATAGTAAAAGTAATATATTTGTCACATTATACAATGTGCTGCACCAAGAAGCCTTAGCTTGTACTTGTGAAAACACTATTTAAAATGTTTACCTACATGTCAAAACAAATTTGTATTAAACATTTTTGATATAACTGTCACCTTGTTGGCAAAATAGAAAACAATGTCGTTACTCAACCCAAAAATAATGAATTTAAAACAGCAAAGTATCGAGTCTTTGACTTTTGTGGGCTAGTTTGGATTTATTCTCCCTCTGTTGGCATTTTTGTGGAATCATTGTAACTCTCTATTTATGTGAATAAATCTATATTATTATTATATTATTATTATTATTATTATTATTATTATTTAATTTCACTGTAAAACAATCCATTATTTTCGGCAGCAAATTAGACAAATATTATTGTGAATTCAATAAATTACATCAACGTTCTTAATTAACATTTGATCCGCCACAAACTGACAAGTGGATATAAGAGCTCCATTGCGATCTTGTTAAGGGCAATAGTTTGACAGCTTTTGAAACAAAACGAGAAAAAGCTATTTAATTTTTTTGTGTACTTTTCTGGATATTCTTAAACTTACAATTGGTAAATACTATTGAAGTAAAGCTATTTTTTCCAGGGTAGATACATTTTCCCTAGTCGATATATTTCATAAAATCAAAAACAGGGTCAGATCTGAAAGAATAATTAAATTCACAAAATAATGAATTATTTTGGTTAAGATGCAAAAATACCACAAAACAATATGAAATATTTCCCTCGAGAATTAAACGGAGAATTCAAATCTACAATAATCCACAGGCTGTTTCTTTGAAAGAGTCAAGTTACGGTTGTTTGAAGCTTCTAAACACATAATAATGTTTTAGGAGCTCCCTGTATAATTTTCTCGGGGACTGTCAACTGCTTGAGGTCACGCAATATTTTGGCAAGATATAAAAATTTGTAGCTAAAGAGATCAAACTCAATTAACAAAAACAGTTTTAACCTCTTCAGACGTGAATTTTTGCCTTCAGGTCGCCGTATTTTGAAAACTATTAGATATAAGTACCAACTATGGAACATAACGTCATATAATCTGACAGGGAATCTAAAAATGTAATAATATAGAGGGTGTTCGATTTGAAATAAAGTTGGTGTTCACTTCCGGTATAACCGGAAAGGATTTAAACTATATTCTTTAAATAGATAATTATAGAAAATATACTTATAGAAATTTTCAGATTTCAAATCAGAGTAGTTCCTGATATACGGCTAACGGTCTAAGTTCGCAGGACACCCTGCCTATGTGTGTGTGTATGTGTATGTATCACACAAATAACTCAAAAAATAATGGGCCGATTATGATGAAGTTTGGCGGGTACCCTCCTTTTGAAAGTGACTTGGATAAGTTCGTTAGCCAGAAAAATCGAACCAGACTTTAAGGGAAGATTTTGGGTTCTCTTTCGGAAAAAAATGTTATCTCCGAAAAGAACAAAGCTATGGTAAGCAAATTTGGTACATAAGTTTATAAAACGCAAACTATATACCAAAACTTAGATCTCGATGTTCTGTGCCAGATCATTTCCACAACAATTCACAACCATAGCGCACTTGCTGCGTCCAGACTTTTCTTAATATAAAAAAGTATAACAGTTACACGCAAAAACTTATTCTGGGGCAATACCTTACATATTAGGTCTTCCCGAAGCAGGTGCCTCCCGGGGTTTGCATGAAAGTAGGTGTGCGTGCATCCGCAGGTGGCGTTATTGCATGTTTGAGCCGGCAATAGGGCGCGTTCCCGGGTCGCGGATAGGGGTGTCGCCATATTTATGGCTAGGGGTGGTATAGAGGTGGTCGAGATGTGGTTGGACGTGCTCCATCCCTAAGCAATGACGGATGTAACACCGTAACCCTACCTACTCATGTCTTAGGAGGGCCGGGAATACTTGCCTTAATTGGCCGGAATTGCGAGGAAAGACCTCTATAAAAACCGATATCGCATTGTCTTTGGCGTGTTGGTGCAGAAGCGATGATGGTTTTGACTGCTTTGACCGGGCATTGGTAGAGTGGTAAGTCTGCCCCTAGTAACCCCCCAAGGAAACCGGATGATCTACCTGTTTATAAATGCCTCTCCATTGAATGCGGGCCTCTTTCATGACGCTTAACCACAATTTTCCCCAGCTGCTCGTGGAAACAGTAAATGGACACAGCCAAAAATATAAACCCAAACGAGATGGGTAATAATACTCTCGATCTTCAGGCAACTGGAAAACCTATGGAGGTAGAAATGGGGTTATCCCCTCTCCAACCGCCAAACCTTTGGGGGTACAAATGAGGGATATCCCTTTTCTAACCGCCAAACCTACGAAGGAAAGGACGGGCGTCACCCCCTCTCTATCCATCAAGTCTTGGTCTTCCAGTGAGGGGCTGAGGTTTCTAAAGTCTCCCGTCCACCACACGGAGGAGCAAGGAAAAAGCGACGACTGCCTAAAGCAGCAAGGAGGCTGCTAAGTCGTCTGCTCAAGGCGGGTGTGCGTTATTCAACCGCCTTGAGTCAGATACCGGCGGGAGTCGAGCGACGTCTCTTCAATCATGCTAAGGCTACATGCAACTAGGAACAATATAAATCCACTCTAACACATTACAGCAAGAGATAAAGAACCCAAAGAGGGATTCCTGAAGAATATTCTGCGAGGTCATTGCCAATTTACCCAGCAGCGCCAGGATCCACAGGATTCTCTCACGCGACCATGTCCAGGAACTGGGATCAATACAACTACCAGATGGTTTCTTTACAGAATCACGGAAAGAAGCGTTGGAGCTCTTCGCATATACACATTTCCCAGATTATTTGGTCCTGAGCAGTGAGGAAATCCCGCCGGCCGGAGTCGATATAAACGGCCTCAAAGTGAAGACTGGCGTATTGCTCAGAAAATAATTACAGCCGCGGTGGTCGAGTGTGCTGTTAAGCATTTCCAGCCATTAAAGGCGCCAGGGGAGGATGGGGTGATTCCAGTTCTGCTACAAAATGGACTGGGGGCACTCCTCCCAATACTCATCAGGCTGTATAGGGTCAATCTGGCTTGAAACTATATTCCATTCAGCTGGACGGTGACTAGGGGTGTACATATTCCCAAATTGGGACGTAATGACGTCCTACCCAAATCGCTGAGACCTCTCAGTGTCTCTTCATTCCTCCTAAAGAGATTGGAAAAAATACTGGACGGACACATTAGGGGGAATATTTTAAACAATGCCCCCTCAATACCCACCTACCAAACCAAACCTACCAACCTGGCAAATCTACTGAGTTAGCATTATTATATAACCTTATTGAGAAATCACAGTCCCTGGATAACAGGTAAGTGGCGGTGGCTGCGTTTCTCGGCATTAAAGGAGCATTTAACAATCAACTACCCAACTCCCTCTACGAAGCTGCTATCGCTAGACGGGTGGAATATACCATTTTTGGCTGCATCGGTAGCATGCTGAACAATCGGACCATTGTTACATAGTTCCAGTGGGAGGTGGTCAGCTTCGGCTCTGCGAGGGAGTGCCCGCATAAGAAGCTCAACTGGAACGTACAGTTAGAGATGTGGAAATAACTGGGGAATAAGCCCACAACAAATGTACCGGCTCTATGTAATGGTTATCAGATAGATGATATAGTTAGCTATAGTTTGTTGGCTTAAGTCACTTCGTGGTATCGCGAGGGCCAAACTGTCTCAGCTACAGATACAAGCTTGTCTGATGATAACGGGCGCGATAAGCACCACTCCATCAGCCGCTCTGGAAGTCCTCCTAAACATTCCACCTATTCACAGTTAGACAAAGGGCTAGGTGGACAACGTACAGATTAAAACAAATGACCGACAACATGCCGACGGCAATAAGTTTGGGAAGGACGGGACTCCTCGATGACATTGAGAGTCATGAAGTTCTGGGAATTGTCTCAGACCTGGCGGCTACAAAGATTAGTAGAGATCTGTCTTTCAAGACAGTCCTTCCGGAAATGGATGACTGGGAACGAAACGAAACGACCCTATTGAGGGCAGATATCTGTTGGCACACTGACGACTCCAAAACCGATCGGGGGCAGGAGCTGGCGCATATGGGAGTAATACCGATGCAAGAATATCACATAGCGTCGGAAAGTATGCAACCGTACACCAGGCAGAACTGTATGCCATCAAGATGTGTGCGAAGGAAATTATACAAAACCATTGCACACACAAAACGATAAAAATATATTCAGATAGCCAAGCTGCAATAAAGGCACTTAGTTCCCAGCGTTGCAATTCAAAAACGGAGTGGAGCTGTAAATCTGCTCTTAACGAAGTAGGCAGCTGCAATGAGGTGCCGCTGGTCCGGATACCGCGTTACTCGGCCTTGATGGCAATGTAGCGGCCGACGCGCTTGCCAGGTGTGGTGCCCAGGGAGACTTTATCGGACCATAACCTGTACTGGGGATGTCATCATGCACAAATAGAATGACAGTCCAGCAATGGCAAAATCTGACGGAATACGCACACTCTAAAGCCTTCATAAATGGCCTTTCGGAGTCGACGGCAAAAAAACTTCTAAAACTAAACAGATAACAACTGAGAACTCTGGTCTGCCTGTATACAGGACACAGCCGCTTGCGTCACCACATTCACCGAATTGGTCTCGCTCAAGAGACCGCGTGCCAGCTTTGTATGGAGAGTTAGGAAACAGCAGAGCACGTGCTATGTTTCTGCCTGACTGCGGACAGGGCAAGACACCTGCTATTTGGCCAGACACAGATTGTACCAGAAGATATGGGTCAACTTTCACGCACAAAAATTGCCGACCTCTGTAGGAGGCTGTATTTGTTGGATGAAATATAAAAAAAATAGGCGTGATCCACAATAGACCTTAACGTCGCGGTGGATGGACCGTTGTGGCCCACTCACAATTTAACCTAACCAATTATGTCTTCGGGAAGAAGTTTAAAAAATTCAACTTAATTTTCGATATAATACCACGTTCCGATGAGCATAGAAGATAATTACATCCGAAATTTATGTACCTAGTTTTTACAAACGCTAAAGAAAAAACACAAGAATAACAACTGTTTTACATTTAGCGACCATTGACATCACAGTGACTACATGCTCAGAATTCTTTATCATCACTAGAATTTAATTATCAAAACTTTGTATCCACCAAAAAAGAACGCTTTTCTGTCAAAAAGACGTTTATTAAGCAATGCTACAGTTAGAGTGATTGAAAAGGTTTTATATTACTACTTATTGCGATAGAATCAGAAGGTTTAAAAATTAGGTATTTTTCCTTAAATTGTGATAGAAAATTTACCTCTTTGATTTGAAACTGAGGGTTTGAAATCGTTTGGATAAAAAAGTATGTTATAAAGAGAATCAGGTAAAAGTATTTTCCATGGAAATTTTAATGTTTAAGGAAATGACAAAGTGAAATTGGTTTTTGCGGCTTCTTATGACCGTTGAATGATATATACACATTATCCTATTTCAAATTTATCCAGGCAAGTGTACATATTATTGGTAAACATGGATTGCGCTTTACAAAATTCAAAAGAAATATTTTAAAGCAAATTTTCAAACTAAAGTTAATACTTTCTATAGTTTTACTTTATTATTCACTTATTACTTACACTCTATTCCTGTATATGACACTCGTTCCAATAAGAGATACACGAAGACTAAAATCACATGATATGGATACTGAAACAAATGCAGACTTTATTGTTTTTGAACAAGACCTATATTAATAATTTTAGTAATTTGAGTTTGAAAATTTATATATATATATATATATATATATATATATATATATATATATATATATATATATATATATATATATATATATATATATATATATATATATATATACAGGGTCGCTGATAAGTCTGGAAACGGTCGATTATCCGGGAAAATATACAAGGTGTCGAAAAAAGTTTTTGGGTTCTTCAATGTCTACTAGGCGGTGATAATTTCATTTATACAGGGTTGGTCATACAGGCGTGGCACACCAATATTAATTATTTTTTTAATGGAACACCCTATATATTATTCGATATTTCAATCCTTCTCTTAATTTTGAGCAACATTTATCAGAAGCATGATGTACATAAACTCAATCGTTTCCGGGTAAAAAAATAAATAAAAATAAACGCTATTGTTTTTAAAATCTATTGGATGAAGAACAAAAATAAATGAAAAGTAGAATATCTCTTGAAAACAATCTGTGAGTGTGAAAAGAACCGGTTGCGATGTTTTTAACATTGTTTGAAATCCTATTTTATAAGATGTTCAAAGTGTTCTCCATTGACCTCCTGACAATAATGAATTCGCTTAACAAAACATTGCACTGCATTTACAAGAGCGTTTTGAGGAATGTTATTAATTTCATGCACAATCCTTGCTTGCAACTCTTCAATATTCTGCGGTCTATTTTGGTAAATTAAATTTTTTACATGACCCCACAAAAAAAAGTCAAGCGGCGTCATGTCGGGAGACCTAGCTGGCCATTCAATAGTTCCCCTGCGCCCTATCCATCTGCCAGGAAAGGTTTGATTCAGATATTCCCGTACCTCAATTCCAAAATGAGGGGGTGCCCCATCCTGCTGAAACCATATTTCTTCCGCTGGTAGATTTGGGTCGTTATTGTTCGGAAATAATCGACTAACGTCTGGAACAATTGATTCTTGCAAAAGTGTCAAATATCGAGCAGAGTTCAAATTACCGTGTATAAAATAAGGTCCTATGATATGTCCACCAATAATAGCACACCAAACATTTACTTTTTGCGGTCTTTGGGTGTGAATTTGTTCCATCCAATGTGGGTTTTCGTCTGACCAGTACCTACAGTTGTGTCGGTTGACTTGTCCATTCAAACAAAATGTAGATTCGTCGGAAAACAAAATGTGGTTGGCAAAGTTAAAATTTTGGCGTAACTTCTCCATAATAAGTTCACAGAACTCGATTCTGCGATCAAAATCGTCTTCACTCAGTTCTTGCAATAAATGAATTTTATATGGACGGAACTTTTCCCGCTTCGTAATCTTTTGAATTGAATATCGACTCATATTGTGATTTAAAGCCAATTGCTGTGCCGAAGTTTTCGGATTTTCCACCACATCCAATATTACATTCAAAGAATTTTCTTCATTTGTAACGGTTACTGGCCTTCCAGTTCTAGGTTTATCCTTGATACCGCCAGTTTCGTGAAAACGATGCAAAGTTTTCGAAACTGTGGATTTGGAGATCGATTCCCGCTCAGGATGCAACTCATTGAACATAATCACCACTTGAGCAAAACTTCGTGTTCTATCACCGTACCCTATCATCATTAAAATTTCGATACGTTCGGTTTCACTTAAACTTGCCATTTTGCACAAAAACTGTTGACACTAAATTACTAATGTTTCAAAACTGTTGACACTGAATGAATGTTTGACATTCGTTGTCCTGGAAACATTTTAAAACAAAAGAATAATACTGCGTTTCTTATGGGCATCTTATCTTATCTTGGGATTCCAAACAATGTTAAAAACATCGCAACCGGTTCTTTTCACACTCACAGATTGTTTTCAAGAGATATTCTACTTTTCATTTATTTTTGTTCTTCATCCAATAGATTTTAAAAACAGTAGCGTTTATTTTTATTTATTTTTTTACCCGGAAACGATTGAGTTTAGGTACATTATGCTTCTCATAAATGTTGCTCAAAATTAAGAGAAGGATTGAAATATCGAATAATATATAGGGTGTTCCATTAAAAAAAAATTAATATTGGTGTGCCACGCCTGTATGACCAACCCTGTATAAATAAAATTATCACCACCTAGTAGACATTGAAGAACCCAAAAACTTTTGTATAAAACTTTTTTCGACACCTTGTATATTTTCCCGGATAATCGACCGTTTCCAGACTTATCAGCGACCCTGTATATATATATATATATATATATATATATATATATATATATATATATATATATATATATATATATATATATATATATACATATATATATATATATATATATATATATATATATATATATGTATATATATATATATATATATATATATATATATATATATATATATATATATATATATAGTATTATGTTTTGTTACGGTAATAGTGTTATTTACTCAAAAAATTGTGGCAAAGCCGTCAGTTGCAAAATAAAACTCTTTATTAAATGCCGAGCTTTCGGAAAAGTTTATTCCATTCTCAAGGCTACAACATGGAAAGAAAAAAGCTTACAATTTACATAGGAAAAATGTAAATGTTTAAAATACTTACATATAACGTGAGTTTTACTAATTATTCAATAACAAACATGAAAAAAAACCTTGTTATAAATTTGAGTGAAGTCGAAAAGTACCAAACTGACATATGAAACTATTATGTAATTGAATTTGTTTTTTGTATTTGTTTAGGAAATATAAATAGGGGTAGTGAGTTCTAAAATTATTATCTCTCTTTAAGTTTATAAAATTGCCGTTAAAAGTAATTTCAATTTATTCTAAACACATTCTTTTATTACTTAAGGTTTCACAGTGTAAAATAGAAACATTACTAAAATTTATATTGTGGCCAGTGTCGAGATTATGTTCTGACAAAGCGCAAGTTCTTGTTTTAACGTATGTCACTTTTATATATATATATATATATATATATATATATATATATATATATATATATATATATATATATATATATATATATATATATATATATATATATATATATATATATATATATATATATATATATATATATATATATATATATATATATATATATATATATATATATATATATATATATATATATATATATATATATATATATATATATATAAATCTGAACATAAAAAAATTGAAACTGACCTGTGGGCTTTTTTTTTCCCTCAGGGCTCGTCCGCGGCCTTGCCGCCCCGATAGCACCGCAACCCTTGGTTGATTGTGCATACCCTTAGTCTTACTCCACCCATTCCAAGATCACTGTGCCTTGAACTAGTCTGCACAGCGATTGGTAGGGTGAAGTTTTATATTGCTCAGTCTCCGGTCTAGAGTGACCGTAGATCAGTTGTCTTTTCCGGTCCAGAGCTATACACTCACACAAGATGTGCTGGGCTGATTCCTCCCCCTCGCCGCAGAGTCTGCATGCGAGGTCCCCTTCGAACCGCCCCATTTTATGCAGGTGTTTCTTGACGGCCATGTGTCCCGTCAAGAGACCTGTTGTATTTCTGAGCTGTCCTCTGCTAAGGTTTAGCAGCTCCACAGCTCTCTTTGAACTGGGTCCGTCAATTATTGACTTCCCATGTCTGAGCCCTGGACAGTCCGCCCAGTACACCTTGTGTTGGTTTCTGACCCAAGACTTAATGGCTCCCCTGGCAGTGCTCTTTGACACGCCCAGAGCCGGTTCTGGTCCCGTAAATGGTTCTGCTGACCCTCTCTTCGCGAGACTGTCAGCTTCTTCATTGCCTTTAACCCCCGAGTGACCCGGCACCCAGATGAGGGTCACCTCATTCTGCCCAGCCAGGTCGCTCGTCTCGTCTCGGCACTCACTCACCAGCCAGGAATTTACCCGTGGGCTACTTAGTGCCTTAAGGGCTGCCTGGCTGTCTGTGGCTATGAGGATCCGCTTGTTGGTGTAGCCCCTCCTCTTGTTCTCCCGCACACAGTGCAGGATGGCGTACATCTCGGCCTGAAACACCGTTGCATGGGCTCCGAGGGAAATACTATGACTTACCCTCGGTCCTTCCGAGTAAACACCTGCCCCCATCCCACGCTCCCCACCAGATCCGTCCGTGAACCAGACGAGCGCGTCCCGTGGCATGCCCGGCGTCTCCTCCCGCCATGCCTCGCGATCAGGGATTTCCACTGTAAAGTTGTTTTCCCTGCACATTCGCGGGCTCGCGAAGTCTGACCTCATTTCAAGCATGGGCTCCTTCACGATCTCCTGAATTTTGCAGCCCCTGAAGCCTGGGTTGATCTTCAGTCTACCATTGGAGGCTAGTCTGTATAGTCCTAGCCTGGCCTCTCCCATAATAACTAAGTGTAGGGGGGGTAGATCCAGCAACACCTCCATGGCGGCTGTTGGGGTTGAAGACATGGCCCCTGTGATGCCTAGGCAAGCCATCCTTTGGATCTTGCCTAGTTTTTGTTTGGCACTGGATTGTGTCACCTTAGGCCACCAGACCAGTGCCGCATATGTTAACGATGGTCTGACCACCCTTGTGTACAGCCAGTGGGCTATACTAGGTCTAAGTCCCCACGTTTTTCCAGCCGCCTAGTGACGGCTAAGGTCATGACTGCCTTACGCAGTATTTTTCCAATGTGACCATTCCAGGTTAGCTTAGAGTCCAATACGACCCCCAGATATTTTACCTCCCTGGCGATTGGAACGCTCCTACCGTATAGAGTGAGAGTTCGGTGGCTTTCACACTTCCTCCTCCTCGTAAACGGCCCGACGGTTGCTTTCTCGGGGCTCACCCCGAGCCCTTGATCAACCGTCCACCCTTCCACCACTTTCAGTGCAGTCTGCATACGCTCCCACACTGCCTGTGTGACCTTTACTCGGACTATGATGACAATGTCGTCCGCATAGCCGTGTACCTCATACCCCCCTCCCGAGAGCCTCCCCAGCAGGCCGTCCACGACTAGACACCAGAGCAAGGGAGACAGAACGCTCCCCTGCGGACACCCCGCCGCGACCCCCGCCAGCAGAGTCCCTCCCGCGAGTGAGGTGAACACCGCCCTGTCCCTGAGCATGAAACCGATCCACCTGTAGCAGGTCTCCTCTATTCCACGCTCCCGGGCAGCTGCCAGAACCGATCCGAACGAGGTGTTGCTAAAGGCCCCCTCTATGTCTAGGAAGGCCCCCAGCGCCACTTCCTTGTTCTCCAGCGTATTCTCCAGTTTCGGCACCAGTTGGTGCAGTGCTGTTTCTGTTGAGAATCCTGCTCTGTATGCATATTGTCCGCAGTGTAGAGGATATGCTTCCAGTACACCGCCCCTAATGTGCCGGTCGAGCAGTTTTTCCACTGTTTTCAGCAAGAAGGACATGAGACTTATTGGCCTCAGGGACTTTGCCTGGTCTGTTGGACGCCCAGGTTTAGGAATAAATACAACCCTGGCCAGTCTCCATGCCCTCGGAATGTACCCCAGAGCCAGGCTGGCCCTCATAATGAGGGTAAGCACCGGCGCCAGTATATCTATCCCCTGTTGGAGCATGATGGGCATTATTCCATCAAATCCCGGCGATTTGTATGGCTTAAAGCTGTTAATGGCCCATCTGATTTTGCTCCAGGTAACCACCTCTTTAGCGACTGTCCAGTCTACTCTAGATGCCCGCCTATAAGGCGCCTCTATTTCTGAGTGTTCCCAGTCCGGAGGTGATTGGTTTATTATGTTACAGCCGGGGAAGTGCGTCTGGAGTAAAATTTCCATAGTTTCCTCCCCCGAGCTTGTAAAGCCTCCCGTGGGTGTTCTAAGGGAGCCTATGTTAGTCTGAGGGCCCTTAGACAGGATCTTGTGTAGTCGAGCACTCTCGGACGTGTTTTCCACTTCTTCGCAGTGCCTCCTCCACGACTCCTTCTTGGCGTCCCTCAGTCTTTTGTTATAGGTCGATAGGGCCTGTCTATATTCATCCCATGCTCCCGACCTTTTGGCCGCGTTAAACAGCTTACGAACCTGCGTCCTCCTTTGCCTGAGGTCCTCGTTCCACCACGGGACGTTCCTGGTGGACACCCTCATTTTCAGGGGGCAGTTGGCGTTATAGGCCGAGGTAATTGCGTCTCGCAATTGGACTGCTGCAATCTCGAGGTCTATTGAATTTTTTTATGGTACTCTTAACCCCCCGCAGTTCCACAGCCAGGTCTGCCCTGTAGGCTTCCCAGTCCGCCTTGCGGGGGTCCCGGTACCATACCGTTTCTCTTTCGACTTTGGCGATTTCAAACCGGATGTATCTGTGGTCTGAGCTACTCACTTCCCCAGACACAGCCCAGCTTTTAACAAAGTCACCCAGAAACTGGGTGGAAACTGTTAGATCTAAAACTTTCTCACGCCGTGTTGTGACGAAGGTCGGTTTATTACCTCTATTCAATATGTCTAAATTAAATTTCATAAAGAATTGTAAAAGTGCCTCACCCCTAGAGTTTGTGTCCGAGCTACCCCACAACTCATGGTGCGCATTCGCATCCATGCCGATGATGGTCTGCCATCCACCTGCTCTGCTACCCACCATCAGCTGCTCCAATTCGTTGGGTGGAGGAGGGTCCGTGCTGTCCCCTGACAGATAGGCTGACGCGACAGTAATGTCCCTCAGCCCATCCGCTCCTCCACATCGGATTTTGATCGTAGCCAGGTCCCTGGAACAGAAATTCATTAGAGGGAGAAACTCCATCCCTTCCCTGACAAAAATGCATGCCCTCGGGTTCTCGCTGGATCTGCTGTAGATGAGCTTTCCAGTAGCTCCGCCGAGTCCCTTGATCTCTCCTTTATAGGAGTACGGTTCCTGGATGAGGGCCACATCCGTGTTCCTCAGAGCCATTAGTAGTCCGGCCGTGGCTGCCCTACTGTGTTGGAGGTTGACCTGAAGGAACCTAAGTCCCATTAACCCTTAGTTGCTTCCCCAGTGGGCGGAAGCTAACCCTTCCCATGCCCCAGAATGCCTTGAAGGAGGTTCCTTCAAGGGCTCTGTAAGATGTCGGGTCGATCGAGAAGGCGAGTGTCTGTCCTTCCTCATCTGCCTTCCTGCTTAGAACCGACCAGTGTTGCGTCCCCAGTTCAGGGTTCTGGATCTTAAGTCTGCTGATCACCGTCTCCTGCGGGACGGTGTCAGGGATCCGTACGAGGACCTTGCGTCTCTTTGGGAGTTCCTTGGGCTCGACGGCTGTCAAGTCCGCCCCCTCCCAAATCTGACCGAGGCCCCCGATCGTTTTCCGCAGCCAGTCCCGCGACTGCGGGCCGGCACAGGTTGTCCAGAGGATGCCCCCCGTCAGGCGCGTCCGGTGGAACTGAGGCGGGCTCTCCCCTTCTAGAAGAGAGTCCACTGCAGCTACCACCGCAGCCTGGATCAGGTCCGCCTTCCCCTGGTCTAGCGTGACCTCAGGATGGCGTCTGTCAATCACCGCCATCCCGAGGCCCTCCGCAGCCTCCCTGTAAGAGCCAGTCTGCGCCGGTGTTCCGGCCTTGGTTCCTTTGGGAGGTCTGTCTGTAGTAGGCGTGCTAGAGCCAGAGCGCGGCGTCTTCCGACTCGCACTCTCCTCTTGCGCCTTTACAGGCACCCTGGCCCTTTTGGAACGTCTGTCTGTAGTGGGCGTGCTAGAGTTCGAGCGCGTCCTCTTCTGACCCGCACTCCTCTCTTGCGCCTTTGCAGGTTTCTCGACCGTCCAGGTCCCGGCCGCCATTTTTTTCGCCCTCCGGAGCTTCTTTCTTTGCGCCCCGGAAAGACGCTTGGACTGCCGGGGCAGTCCCTCTACTCTAACAGTAGAGTCCTCACTGGTGGAGGGGCCCCCGGAGTCCGCGGAGCTCGCCGCCCTCCGGTGGGACCCAGCCTCCAGCTTGGGTGTCGGGGACAGGTCTCTGGCCGAAGCTACCCCCTGATCCCCCGTATCTACGCCGGTCGTGGGACCTCCAGAGTCCGCTGCCGCCCCCTGGCTCGTCTCCGTTTCCGGGATAGACTCAAGGCACAAGTATGTAGCCGGAGCCACTCCTCGAGCCTCATTGGTTTTGGTTTTGTATGTGTTTATTATCTTCATGTTGTTCCCACGAGAATGGGGGAAATACTGTCCACACCATCAGAACCCCCTGTGTGGTGCAAGGCGGGTTACTCTGGAGGGTTGCCTGGTACTCCAGAGGTTCCGTTCACGACACCATCGCCCTGGTGCCATCCATCCATTGGCACGGGTCACGTGACACCGTAGATTGGGGGAGTTTAGTTCGACCTCCTTGTCTAGATCCGTCATGTTTAGTTATTAGCAGGGTCACCTCGTGCAGGATGCGGGTTTTTACCGCGCATGACGGTCTTGGGGAAAGCTTCATCGGGAGTTTATGTTGTTATTTCCACTTCCTCAGCTTGCCCCCTGGAGTCCTTTGGCCCGCGACTCCTTAACCCCACCTGTGGGCTTAGTTTGCGCTCATTTTAAGAAATTTTCACAATAATAAGATAACTAATGCACCGAATTTGGCAACTTTGGTAAGTACCTTTCTTTTGCAAGTATTTCCGTGAAAAGTTTGGATTTTCTTTCGGAAAATTTTGGATCTCCGAAAATAACAAATGTATGGGAATCAATATCATACGCAAGGTTCTACTATAAAACATACCCTGCATACCAAACTTAAGATCTCTAAGTTGAAAGAAAAAAATTGGGTATCAGATAAACGCACACGATCAAAATATTTTGTGTGGATAACAAAATCTATAGTATTTTACAGACAAATATTACGTCTTCTTGTCGCATAAAGGTCAAAAAATACCAGAAAAAATATTTTAAAAACTTTATTAAGTCGCGATTTGAAGCGTCAAAATTTACATTTTTTAGACTGGCCTGGCATGATCTGAAGTGACCTGACCTGGCCCGGCCGAACCTAACTTGACCTGACCCGACCTGACCTGACCTAACCTGACCTGACCTAACCTGACCTGACCTGAATGTAGTTTATGCAGAAGAAATGTCGTAGAAGTGTGTTTTACAAAGCCTTAAATTTCAGCTTCAACAGTCATTGTACTTCATTTTGCTAAATTATTTGCAGAAAATTCGGAATTTCATGGTTTAAACTATCAGTTTTAGGAAATTTTGGTGAAAAAAGTTCGTTATCGAGGAGACCGCGACTTTTGAATTTTGAAAAGATTTTTTTTTAATGAGCTTAAACTAGGCCACCTAGAACCCATATCTGGGGTCAGTTTAAGCCCTTATCTGTTTATGTATATACAAGGTCGTGCATTTCTATGGTAGAGCTCAATATATCCGTTATTTTACAAGATACGAGAAAAATTATAAACGTTAATTATAGCGTGTCTTACGCTGCATCTTATAAAATTATTTTGACAATTAAGTCGTTGGTGATACAAGGTTTCTTTTTTTATAGAACACTTCATATAATATTGCACTTTTGCCTTTTCCATCGAATTATAATGCATGGTTTTAGGGACAAAAATTGATATTGTTTTTCGTTTTTGAGTTATTTAAGCTGTTTTCCAACTTTCTACGTTTTGGGTACATATTAAATATTGTGATACGGCGCTTTTACCAATAGATAGCGGAATCCCATAAAAGTGATGCATTTAGAGAGGTTTTCTTTTAATATTGGTAGAAAAATTTGAGTGCCATATATAGGACGGTCTTAAATTATAGTTCAATTTGAAAAAAATTAAACGGCCGTAATTCAATTTTTTTTCAGATAGAACTGCCTATGTTTTGTGTTTCAGAAGTGAAAGGATGCCATCTGCTTTAACTTTTGCCTTTTTACCTATGGAGTTTAGTTTAGAAAATGTTTACATTTTCGCATACCATGATTCATGTAAAGATCAGCTTAAAAATAGTTTTTTTTAACCAATTCTAATATGCGATCATATTGTGTCATTATTAAGTGAACTTTCGAAGAAAAATATTAAAATATTTAAATTAACTTTGGTACAAAAAAGTAAGAATTAATTAATTTCATAGGATTATGATGATTACATTTTCATAATACATAAAAGGTAAAGGTAAGATGCTTACTGGCAATTAGGCAATTGCTGACCCTTTTTGCTCATCTAAACTAACCTACCCTCCACCTTGAGCTCGACCTCAACGACGACAGTGATTTTGAAAAATCATCCGGCGCCGGTGAGGCTCGAACCGTCGTCCCCCGAGTCCGTATTGGAAAGTCTGAATCGACTTTCCCGCACGGCCACGGAGGCGCTCCATAATACATAAAATTAGTTGATAAATTGTTTTCAGAAATTTCAAATGAAACCTCAGAGTGCCAGACTTAAATAGCGTTCTACTACAGAGTTTTTGGTTAAAACACGATGTGTCCGTTTTCAGTTTACTCGTCTTGGTAAGCAGAATTCAAATATGGCGCCTGGCGCATGTGCAAACCAACTTTTAGTTTAGAGGGCAGATAATGCTCGACAAATATGAAAATATGCATGCGAATCCCACAGATTAACATGTGTAAAAGTGACAAGGGGTCCTCAAGCATCTGGTAGGAAATTTAAATCTTGGTAGCGATATCAGCATCTGGGTATCTGCTAGGTAATCCATTCCTCTTAGAAGCTACATATATAAAACCTGGTAGTGTTTGAACATGGGCTGATCTAAGATCTAACCTGAGTTGATCACCAAGATGGTCGACCACCTATGACGTAATCAACATGGTGGTTAGCGCAATCCAACTTTTGGTTTAGATCCCATGTGTAAGGTATCGTTTTACTCGTCTCGGTTAGCAGCTCACACACACACACAGATCAAAATAATAGCGGTTCAATGAAAAAATTACAGTAGATCAATAATGATGATTTCAAGCTTTTGTTTTATGGTTAACACGTGTTTTTCCCTTTCAGCAACATGCTGTATGTATCCCGAATTTAATAGAAAATAGACCGTGAACACACAAACTCGCTTTGCAATCGAAAATCAACCGACTAACTAAGTAATTTCGGCTGCCTTCATAAATTGAAAAGAAACGGCATCCAAAATGTTTAACAGCTGTGTCTTTCTCAAGAAACGTTTATTTTGTTATTTTCTGCCCTGCCGCGCATGCAATCACGACTGAGATTAAGTGTAATAAGATAAAGGCAATTAATCTATGACCTTAAAATAAACATTCCCGGACATAAATCTTTCTCCGCGTTCCTATTGTAGTGACGGTGACGTTCGGAGATAAATAGAAATTTGTCATAAAATAGGCAATCTGTGACAATTTATTTTGCTAATATATATACTACTACACTACCTACATGTTCTACAGAATTTCATAGTTTTGTTTTGTTCATGATTTTTGCAATTATAATAGGCAGACATGTACTTAGATTGGTTTTTATTAGGGACATTTATTATATTTGTGCAAGAAGAAACGGAAAAAATTTCGATCTATTTCTACTTTAAAGTTTTTATAGTTTCTCAGCATGGATAATCCGCACACGAATAATCGAGAGCATACTGTTTTAGCAATTTTTTTCATTTAGAGGACATATGTGTGTGGGTGTGAGTGTTTCTGTGATATCATTATTTTCAACAGCACTAGGGGTCTACCCGGAGATAACGTAATTCAAGGTGGCAACCGAGATGATGAATCTGGATTTAAATATAAAAAGAATTCTAAACTTGCAGTGACATCTAACCTAGCCTGTTAAAAAGAAAAGATTAATCATTTCTTGATTTTTACTGAAAATACTTGGTGGTCGACACATGCGCAAACCAAACTTCTTGAGTTTTGAATTAGAGGACATGTGTTGGCATTACCATACTCGTTGCGACTATTGCAATCTACTAATGTTACAAGAACATACCTAGCGAATCATGCAATATGTCACAAAGGCCGTATCTCGTATACTATGATAGGTATCAAAAACAGTAGGTAACTGATTTCTCGACACCCTTTATGAAACCTTATATTTTCATTTTAACTAGATAGTTTTAAAACTTTTAATGATTATCACGGACGATCTGTTGATAACACAGCCGAGTGAGATGTGACATGTGGCTTCTAGGATTCAGTTCTATCCGATCAGATATGTTTAAGTTTTAAAATGCTTATAGGTGGGGTGTATGGTAAAACCAATGCTTGCACGGTGTAAGACTTCGAATATAATCCATTCGAATATACAACAAAATTTTTACTTTCGGTAGGCAGTTCCTGTATAGATATTTGTAGAGCTTCATGCATGTGTAACGCCTCGAAATAATTGGCTTATCGAGCAGAATAAAGAAAAAATGGTTGTTAACTAAATCAGGGACAGTCGTATTAACACCTAAAAACATCACACGTTTTAAACTTATTGAAGTCAGTTGTCTCAGGGAAACTTCAAACTTACCTTGATTATGATTAAAAGGAACGAGAACGTTTCGAAATAATATTATCCTGATTATCCAGGTATTCAACAATAAATGATTAAAATGGTTACATTAAGTGATGTGTGTTGTCAGCTAATTAAAGACAAGTTCTGGTATGGCTTATTTGGAGACTTAAATATCAATAAAAATACATGTTATTTGAATGCATCAGAATTTCATAAAAGTGATGATAAAAAATTCAGACATTGGAAAATAAGAAGACCATAGAATTGATTGCCTATTACAACAGAATGTTCGAGGAACATTTGGAATACCGGCCACCCAAATGTTCCAGTAGAAGCAACCCACTTATCACCTACAACTGCTACATACTTAGTAAAATTGGTGGAGCTCAGACTGAAAACAACATGATATCTAGTTTATATATGTTTGCAAATATTTAATATAACCAAAAACCCTATGTTTCTATAACATCTGATCAGACACCAGCCGGTAGTTTGCCGCCGATTTGTCAATATGTGTCTGAGATTGCAGTTGCTTTTATCAGTGTGATGATGACTTTAGTATCGCTTTGCCTTAATCCTAAACGTTCCAGAATCATCTGCCTCTCATATAGCACTGTGTAATTCGAAAGTAGGTGTCTGTATATGGAAATTACAGCCTAAACATCTGTTGGTGCAATTGTTTATCAATATCAACCAATCTTATTTCACATTTGTGTCTAGGGTAGGGTTACTCGTTTAATGACTACGGATATTACAGTTCCAAATAAATAATTAACGTCTATATACATGGAGAGTTTTGGTCAGGTTCATTCTGTTGAGATGTGTTCGGACCATATGTTTCACTCACTTTGTATACTCATTTGTCAGTTCGGTGTTCATTACTGATAAGTTAATTCTCCTTGTCTGCTGTATTGCTGGGTATTTTTAACAACGTTCTATATTGTTAAGGCAATTTTCTGGCTACCCTGTAATCTACATACCCCTGATTGTATTTTCCATATATACATAAGGTGCCACATTTGTCAACCCAAAATTGTATGCCAGCATACTTGATAAATCAATAGACGATCTTGGGCAGTTTTTTAGGCGTTTTTTTTTTTTGTAGAAGCCGTCAGAGTAAGATATACAGCAAATGAGTCCGCCTCTTGTTCTCCGTGTCATTGCTTTTTATGCTTAAGCCATATCTGCTAGAGTAGAAACGGTGTGAGAGTGGGTTCAATACAAGGCAAAATCACATAGGGCTTAGTGGGTCGCCTCCAAATGTACATATTCTAACTGGAATTATGTTGGTTGCGGTTATAACCAGATGACACACGTGGCTGATTTTACTTTCACATCGGGACAACGTATGGAAGTGTTGCTTCGGCGACAAACATTTCAAAAATATTGTTAGCCTAATGGTCGAAAAATATACCAAACCATATATAAATCATGATTTGTGAACGAATTTGTTTTTTGTGTATCGGTCTGTCGGCCTGTCTGTATTTCTGTCTGCTTGTATCCACGACGACTTTAGAACGAATTGAGATATCGTCTTCAAATTTGGTACACAGTTAGCACTCGACAAACAAACGGTTAGAATTATTTTAGGGTACAATCGCTTTAGGGAGTAGGGGTTAAATGGGGGGAGATTTGGTGAAAATTTAAATTTTTTCGTAAAAACTTGAGTAATACAATGTTTTAGTGTTTATTTATTATAAAACTTTTAATTACATCAAACGTCTGGTATTCTGTGCTGAAATTAAATTAGGAGTTGAATGTGTGGGGTGGGAATATTGTCGACAAAAAATTCTAATTTTTTTCTGATAAACCGGAGTAGTAGTATTAGTAGTAGCACAGTGGTAGGGAGGCTAACGCCAAGCAAGTAGGCCACAATGGGCCATTTTGCCAACCCCAGTAACCCAGCAACCATGCTCTACTCTTCTTTGGTTCCGTCGCCAAACCGCCACGACCTCAAAATGAAGGCCGTGACGGTCTTCAATTGGACAGCACTTACCTGATTCCTCTGCAGAGTCCTCGAACCGAACAATTCTGCTCGAAGACTCCCAAAAGCCTCGCATTTACACAGGTAGTAAATGTAAGATGTTTCTTCATCCTCGCCGCATTCCTGGCAAATGGGATCCCTCTCTACGCCTAATAATGTAAGGTGTCTTCTAAGGACTCAGTGGCCTGTCAGCACCCCAAAGATACGGCAATGCGTAGGTCGACTCCTACCAAGTAGCCAGACAGTTTTATCTCTGTCCGGCCCCTCCACGAAGTCCCTCGCCTGCCTTCAGCCACCAAACGACCCCCAGTGCCTTTCCATGGCCTCCTCAGTCCACCTGTCTAGGGCGACAGATGCCGTCTTCCTATTTATGCATATCGCAGGCTCCGGGCCACAGAACGAACCTTGCGAGATCATTCGCTACCTCATTTTCCGCTACGCCACAGTGTCCCGCAACCCATACCAGTTGCACCTCCTTTTCCCTGGCTAAACCAGTGTTGACCTGAATCTGGCCGCGCATACTGCCTGGAGGACCGCCTAGCTATCCGAGCATATATATATATATATATATATATATATATATATATATATATATATATATATATATATATATATATATATATATATACATTTCTCGGGGCTCATCCTCACAGCCTGTCTATTGGCCACAGACAGGATAGCGTACACCTCCGTTTAGAATGCCGTGGTATATGCGCCCAGAGCATAACTATCGCGCACCCCCAGGCCCTCGATATATATTCGTGCCCCGGAGGATTGTGGATCCTCCAGCCGCTATCCGTCCGTAAAACAGAGCAGGCTTGCGGGCTGGAATGCAACCTCATTTTCCCTCCACTGATCCCTACTGGGGATCCTGAGGGTATATGGCATCGTCAACCTAATTTCGTCCTCTGCATTCCGTACCTTGATGGCGGAAATCGGAATTTCCTTTTCCACCTCCTTGGCGTCGCTTGTATGCCCCATTACTGGTCCCTCTCCACACCAGTTTCCCGAGTCTCACATTCTAAGATGGGACGGCATAGCCTCCTTCTGATACAGATGGGAAGCGGTGGTGGCAGCATCAGCAAGACCTCTAGCGCGGCTGAGGGTGTCGTCCTGTGATATCTAGGATTGCCAGCCTTTGGAGTTTGGCCAGCTTCCTGGTAGTGGTTTGGTTCACACCGCACCACCAGACCAACGCTCCATAGAGCATCCTCGGCCTGACGATCGCAGTGTAAAGCTAATGAAGGATACGAGGGTTAATTCCCCAGGTCCTGCCTATCACTCGACGCAGCTGCCAGAGGGTCGCTACTCCCTTCCTCACTACTCGTTCTATTTGTGACCCCCATGTTAGTTTGAAAACCAGGACCACTCCCAGACATTTGACCTCCCGCACTAAAGCTAAATGTTTTTTAAATATCACGGGCCCCCTGAACCCCTCCATATTCATCTTCTTGGTGAATAGGATCATCTCCGTCTTCTTCGGGTTTACGGAGAATCTCAGCTCACCGCACCACCTTTCAATTAAGCTACAGGCAGCTTGAATGCACTCACAGACGACGCCGAGGAATTTGCCGGTGACTAAGACCAGCTCATCATCAGCGTACGCCTGGGCGTAGAAGCCATTCTCGGAGAGCCGCTCCAAGAGATCGTCCATGACCAGACACCATAGATGAAGCGAAAGGCAGTTGTCCTGAGGACAGCCGCCCGTCACCTCAACGTCCAGGCCAGGAGTTGAATCTGTGGGGGTTTTTTTCTGCTTAACCGGAGTAAAAAGTCTCAAAACATATAGAAAACTTGATTCTGGAACAAATATTTTGTTGTCTGTCGGTCGGTCGGTCTCTCGGCATGTACGTCTGTCTGTTAATAGGCGCAATAACTTTCGAACGAATTGAGGTATCATCTTAAAATTTGGTATCGTTAGAATCCGACAAAGGAACGCTTCGAATTGTTTTTGGGTAAGACCACTTCAGGGGGTAGGGGATAAATAAGGGGTGATTTGGTGAAAATTTAATTGTTTTCAATAAAACTCGAGTAGTATAACGTTTCAAAAGTTTATGGGTACAGGAATACAAATATTTTCTTTTTGGTCAAGTCACGTGTCCTAAATTAATTCCATGAGAATATCTTTCTGAAGAGAATAAATTATGACAGCTATGTGAAAGTTATGACTCAATTTTCTGCACTATTTTATTTTCCCGGTAAGCATTGTTTGTTTTGGAAATCTTACGATATAGGTGCCAATTCTATAGGTCTCTAAATCACTATAAAGCCATTAGTGTGGGAGGGAATCAACGCGCTCTTGTAATCCACGTTTGCAGGAAATATATTTCTTTATCCGTTGCAAGCTTGATTGCACACAACCATATTAACAAATAGTTGTTCTTTGTATCCCATATATCATATTGACTACTGATTGCTTAGCTTGCAAAAATTTTGTTTCGTTCGCAGTGTGCGTATATGCCTTTTTTAATACAGGATACGGTCACATTCTATAGGATCATAAGCAAAGTTATTGGATGATGTTCATTTGGTGAAATATGCGTATATAGTTGTGTAAGAAACAGCGTCATCATCTATGAGTCATGTATAAAACCATTTATCCACACTGACAAAAGACGCAGCACAATTTTTTCAGCAAAAACTTTTCGACGCCATCAAGTCCGGTCTCCATCTAGTTATGAAGCCATTTGGTACTCATGGTGACATATTATGTAGCTATGAGCTCGTACTACATCCTATCATAATCCTGAAAATCTCGTTGTACTTCGTTAACCCAGAGAACTGGGGTGACAAGTATACTCTCGCAGGATTCTTCGCTCTGTTCGTTGAAAAAATATCGGAAATTGAACTAATCTTATGTTATAATTTCCTTTCGGAGTGTTCAAAGACAATGTTGTGGCATTTCCTGCTGTTGCTGGCTTCATATCATTTGTAACCTTCTGCGTATACAAAAAGCTTCTGTTATAAGGTTTCAAGACATTTTTGTACGGTTTCATTGACTGGGTCTTGTGTTGTCTGTAATTTATTTTTTCGAGTCCCTCAATGTATTGTGCTAATTGGCATATTTTTCTTAAAAATATTTCCATGTCCATGTTTTTCCATGCTTCTCGAGAAGTGAAAAGCTTCTCGATCAGAAATCTTAACGAATATAGCTTTGACTGATACAGTTGCTGTACGGTAGACGAATATATTCAAATGCGCCTGTATGTTGACCTACAGAAGGCTGGATAGTAGATAGCTAATGTTTAAAAGTTCTAAAAGCCATATAATACAACACACAAGTACAAAATTATAATAGGGTGGTCAGTTTTCCGTATAATCTTAGCCTGTAATGTTTGTTTACTAAGTGGATTAGTTGCTTCAAACTCCACGATTGACTATCTCATTTTTAGACACAATTTGCGGACAAGTTCTTTACTTTTTACTTGCAGAGTGTGTCCAGGTTGTCAGAGATGTGTGACTCTGTAGAAAATGCCCATAGGAGATTCAACCACATCCGCTATCAAATGCACGCGATCTTTGGCTCAGCACTAGCACTAGCACAGCTTCCTAAGCGAAGCTACTGCTCTTGGTTGATTCTGCTACCGGTGGTGTTGGACTGTGTTTTCTTGTACGACAGCGGTTTTCCTTATCAGCACCCTGCTGCAGAGGTCGTGCATGTTTTTATATCTAGCACTCGATCCAGACATATCCTTGCAAACTCTAAGCAATTTCGCTTCTACATTGCTTCGGT
Organism: Tillus elongatus; assembly: GCA_964006375.1. NCBI lineage: Eukaryota > Metazoa > Arthropoda > Insecta > Coleoptera > Cleridae > Tillus > Tillus elongatus. Next base: position 152,628,863 of record OZ023262.1, read on the forward strand.
TTAGCTCCATTTTCTTGTTATGTCATGGTGGTATCTAGGTAGATGGTAGATAGGGAGGTAGGGAAGGTTGGATAAAAGAATCTGAGATCTATTGAAATTCTGGTATATAAGTCAGATTTTACCTAGTGGTAAAAACAGTCAGCAGACAGTTCAGGTATTGCAGAAATTTCTTTGGTAGAGGTAGCTATAGTTACAGATTTTTCTTCTCATAGAGAACCGAGGACTTAAATGGAACAATATTGAAGATAAGGGATAAACCTCATGTCAATGAAAGAAACAGTTTGCTGCATTGAGACTCGAGGAAGCCACGGGACTGCACGATCCGGCAAGATAACACGATAGAAACAAAATAATTGAACAGAAAATTATTACACCAAAGCAGATAACCCCACAGATTCAGATAGAATACCCTGACGTTAGATGGGAGAAACAACGCATTCACATAAAAAAAAAACTAATCCTAGCAGAAGGGATCATCAAGCTTGTAAATGAGACATTCACCACAAAAAAAAACATTTTCCTAGACGGTATGGTACAAAACGAAGTATGTAATATAGTGAATACTTTGAACTATAGATAGAAACGTGTAAAAATGCAGAGTAAAACTGGAGTTGAGTTGAGTTTGAGTGAGTGTAAACATTCAAACACTCGGGATGGCACGAACTTGTGATTCATTCATCACAGATTTTTGAATTGCAGTTGAAGGTTATTTATATTTATCATACTTATTGGTCATATTATTAATTGATACCTTACATATTATATACACATCGATATATACACTATATATTCATATATACATCCATACATCTTGTTTTGTTTTTTGTTTTTTACTTTTTTTTTGATAGACCCGGACACATTATCGCTTAGGAACCCACAAAGGCTCATCGACACACTGACAGGCCACGGATTGAGAAGGTAGTACAGTAGGACAAACAGACGGAAAGCTTATTCTATATTTACATGTATTTTACTTATCACGATAAACTAACAACAGCGTACTTAAATATATACAATCATTTATAATACTATACCTATATTTTTAAAATATCCCCATAACAGGATCAATACTTTTTTATTCTTAAAACGAAGCAGATAATTTAGGTTGAGGGGAAATTGTATTTCTACTGTTTTCATCAACGCATGCATAAGTGTTTTGCGTTGATTTGCATACAGGCTGCATAAAGGTACGATGTGTTCTAAATCACATATCGAGTCTCCGTCACAGTTACAGTAGGGAGTTGATTCTATTCCAAGCCGATTTAAGTGTGTTCGAAATCTGCCATGGTTAATCTTCATTCTAATTGTGGTTGTTAATATGTTTCTGTGTGCCGGTTGTGCATGGAGAATGAAGAAACAGCAGAGCACGTGCTGTGTTACTGTCCGGCAGCGGACAGGACTAGATACCTGCTCTTTGGCAAGGTAAAGCTTGCTCCAGAAGACCTGGATCAACTTTTGCCCACAAAGATTATCGACCTCTGCAGGAGGCTGGATTTGTTGGGCGAAATATAGACTTTAGGCGTGAGCCACAATAGACCTTAAGGTCGCGGTGGAGGGCCGATATGGCCCACTCACATACAAACCTAACCTAACCTAATATGTTTCTCTCATTTTCGTGTAAATAATCAAGTTCACATAGTCTTGGTAGTTTTGGATGTAATAATTTATACCTGTTATTCGATTTTTCTGTATATTTTACCCATTATTTTTCCCAAAGTTTTCTGATTTTTTTGTGTACTATCTTTAACAAAGTCTGTAGAAGGGACCTTCTATGTGTGTGTGTTCTCTGGCTTCTTTTCCTAACGTATCTACCATTTCATTGCCTTCAATTGTACTGTGACCTTTAACGCAGAGAAACTTAACTATCATTTTATCTTTACCATTGTAGCAAATTTGTTTGATATTTTTCACTATCTCGTTTATTTTATTGTCATAGTGGCTGTTTATTATTGCTCCTAATGCCGACTAGAAATCACTTATAATTATGTCATTTTTTTATTTCTTTTTTATATGTCCACTCTATAGCTTTCTCAATGGCTAACAATTCTGCTGTAAATATTGAACTTTCAATGTCTAGTACAATTTTCAAGGATGCTGTTGGTTCTTCAACCTAAAAGGCTGCTCCAAGCCCATCTTCACTTTTTGACCAGTCCGTATATATTTTTGTGTAATTGTTATATTTACTTATTATGCGTTGAAATATTATTCTGTTATCTCGTGGAAATACAGTGAATTCTGATATGATTACATCCAGTAAATATACCATTGCTTCATAACTTAGTTGGAATTTCTGTGGCACTATATTAACTGTGATATGGTTTTGGAATCTCATGGTTTCATAGTACGTGTCTGCTAGTGGTGGATTTTTCTTTTTGGACCAAAACTTATTTGTTAATGTCTCTATAAATAAGGAGTGAAAGTTCTCGATTTGGTTTTCGCTTCTGCTTCTTGTTTTGAGTAACTGTTTTTCCGCTAGAAGGATTATTCTGAAATGAAATGGTGGTTCTTGAGTTTATGCGAATATTATTTCCGTTGGCGTTGTCTTCATTGTCCCAATGCAGGCTCTAAGTGCCTTTAATTGTACCCGTTCAATTTTTTTAATGTTTGTTTTACAACTGCCACCATAAATAGTACAGCCATAATCCGAAATGGAACTGTCTACTTTTACCGCGCAATTTTGAAGTTGTAGCAGTGCAGTCTTGTATGTCCCAAGCAAGCTGACATAACTGCAGTGTATTGTGCGCATGTCCTATCGCTCGAAAACAGGGTACCTGCAATAATGAATACCGGGACATAGTCTATTCGTTCAACAGATTAGCTTCGAGGAGCCTCAGCACCGAGTGCATTTAATTCGTACACGACCACGCGTTGTGGTATTACACGTTCCGCCTATATATAACGTATATCAAGAGTATATAGTTTATATTCCTATTCGTTCATCAGATCAGCTTCAGCACCGAGTGCATTTGATTCGTACACGACCACGCGTTGTGGTATTACACGTTCCGCCTATATATAATGTATATCAAGAGTATATAGTTTATATTGCCATTCGTTCATCAGATAAGCTTAGAAGAGCTTCAGCACCGAGTGCATTTGATTCGTACACGACCACGCGTTGTGGTATTACACGTTTCGCCTATATATAATGTATATCAAGAGTATATAGTTTATATTGCTATTCGTTCATCAGATAAGCTTAGAAGAGCTTCAGCACCGAGTACATTTGATTCGTACACGACCACGCGTTGTGGTATTACACGTTCCGCCTATATATAATGTATATCAATAGTATGTAGTTTTTATTGCTTTAAATATATAACTAAGTTAAGTGGTCCCAAGAGATTTATTTCATAACATGATACAGTCCATTTTAATACGTAACAGCAATAACTACAATCCAGGCACCAGACACAACACAACAGGAACGTATATATGATCTATCAAATAACAGGGCAACATCAAACGATGCCCTCCATTGGACACAGATTGTAGCCCACAATGGGTTTATTCCACGTTTACATGTTCCTATTATATATTCTACATGTTATGTCACAAGAGATTATTGTCTATTTTTTATTTTTTTTAAATTTCAACAACACACCACGAGGGCTTACAGCCTAAATACTATCGTACCGTAGGTGTTGACAAGGAGAAAAGAGGTAACTTCTTAACTCTTGACTTGAAGGTTTGGAGGTTCGGAGGAGAAGGAAAAACATGTGCCGGCAAGGAATTCCACAACTTGGAAGTCATCGGGACAAAAGAGCGGGCATAACAAGATGTTCTATGTCTGGTAACCTGGACAGTAAAAGGGTGCATTCGCTCTGTTCCCCTGGTAGATCTGTTGGGGGCAGCAGGTGGGGGAACTATGGAGAAAAGCTCCTCTGAGCAGTTCCCGTGCAGATATCTATAAAAGAGAGAGAGGTCACCAACGGCACGTCGGTGGGAAATGGATGGCAGCCTTTGGGTGAGGGTAGGGTCACCGATGAGACGTATAGCTCTCTTTTGAATGGAGTCCAGGATAGCGAGTGTAGAAGCGGCAGCTGCACCCCAGATGTGGGAGCAGTATTTGAGTTTTGGCCTTATTTGTCAAGTATATAAGGTATAGAGATTAGCTGGTGAAAAGTATTTGCGAGTCCGGAAGAGGAAACCTAATTTCTTAGCAGCCGCTTCTGCAATTGATGTGACATGTTGGTGCCAATTAAGATTTCGATCCACAGAAATGCCAACAAGAGAAAAGTACTCATTACTTTGAATCACTTGGTTGTTCATTGTGATGGGTCTAAGGCTGGTGTATCTCTTGTGAGAAAGAAAGCAAGACTGAGATTTGGTGGGGTTGAATTGTACAAGATTTCTACTTCCCCAGTCTAATATTTTTTGGAGATCCACGGAGACAGAACCCTCCATGAGTCTGCGATCCTTATCTAATTGAGCTAAAGAGACAGGCTTAGAATATTGTATGTTTGAGTGGAGGGTGCTGTCGTCCGCGTTACTGTGAACTGGGTTGGATGTGCTAGAGAGAACATTGATGTGGAAAAGAAACAAAGTAGGGGCTAAATCTGAACCTTGACGAACTTGTGCATTAATTGGATACAGTTTAGAGGAATGGACATCCACAACAACAGAAATGCTCCTGTTGGAGAGGAAATTTGCTGTCCAGGTAACAAGTTTTGGTGGTAGGCCATAGGCCGGAAGTTTATTAAGCAGCGCTGCGTGCCAGACCTGGTCGAATGCTTTGGATATGTCTAGAGCAACAATCTGGAATTCACCATGTAGTTCCATAGACTTGTTCCAAGAATTTGTGACAAAGGAAAGGAGGTCGGCAGTCGACCTGCGCTGACGGAACCCATACTGCCTGTCGTGGATTAGACTGTGTTTTTCCAGAAATTTTAGTAATTCGGTGTTTATATACTTTTCCATCACTTTAGAGACGACTGAAAGGAGAGAAATAGGCCTGTAGTTGCTAGGAAGTGCTTTGGATCCTTTCTTGGGGATGGGTTGTACTCGAGCAGTTTTCTAGTTACCAGGGAATATGCCTTTATTGTAAGATATCTGAAAGAGACGAGTCAGGACAGGAGCAAGTTCTGGTGCGCAATTTTTGAGAACAATTGCTGGGATCTCGTCAAGGCCAGAGGCTTTCCTGGTATTAAGAGAAGTGAGCATCTTTCGTACCTTTTTAGTTTTGAAAATGATATCAGTCATTTTATGCGTGACATTGGGGACTGTTGGTGGTTGAACATTTGGAGGCGGGTTGGTAGTAGAATTCCGGCGAACAACGAAGCAAAAAGTTCAGCCTTGCCCAGGACGGTAGAAACAATTTCATCCCCTTAGACAAGAGGTGGGAACGTGCAGAAATTATTCCCAATAGATTTAGCAAGAGTCCAGAAGGGTTTGCCTCCGTTGGAGCTTAAAAGGACTTTGTTTTTGATGTGGTTATTAAACGAGTTTTTTGCCTCAGAAAGAATGTGGACATAGCGGTTTCTTGCGTCGTTAAATGGTTGACGATTTTCGTGACTGGGATTGTGTAGAAGCGTTTTGTGAGCTTTGACCTTTTCAAGTCTGGCTTTGTCACAGGATTTAGAGAACCAGGGCTTTTGAGTGGCTGAAGAGGTTTTCAGTGTACGTGGAATAAATAATTCCATGCCAGCTTGGATAATTTCGGTGACGTTTTGTGTGATATCAGCGGGGTCAGGATGAGAGAAGCAGACAGGCGCCCATGGAAATGAGGAAAAGTAATCCAGCATTTCGTCCCTATGATTATTCCTAGATATTTGTAACTATTAGCAATATTTATATCTCCCAAGCTGGTTTTGATACATGCTGGTGCTTTCAAACTATGTCTAGTGAGAAACATGATTGAAGTTTTTTCAGTATTTATGTGAACTTCACGTTCATCAATCCATTTACTGATCACATGTGCGATACTTATAAGCTGAACAAAACACTCATTGTATGAAGACGCAACTGCGTATACACACAAATCATCTGCGTATTGGATGCACTTTGTGTTTTTGTCAAACAAGTCAGGTAGATTTCTTGTATATATGTTGAATAATATAGGGATTCGTAAAGATCCTTGCGATAAACATTCCGTTAGAATTCGGGGATCATGAATATTATTGTTGTTGTCCCTCACATAAATCGTTTTGTTATGAAAGAATCCAACAATGTTTAGAGCTACATTATTTGGAATGCCGAAACGCATTACGTCGATCTTTAATAATTTTAGGTTAGCGCAGTCATATGCTCCTTTGATCTTAACGAAAATGCACATTACGTATTTATTTTCTGAAAAAGCTACTTGGATGTCAGTAATCAGTTGAGTCAATGGCTCCATAGTTCCCACTTCTGTTAGAAAACCGAATTGTGAGGTGGTCAGTATATTATGGTGATCAACATAGCAGTCCAAACATCATTTAAGCATTCTTTCGAATGATTTGGTGGCGCAATTCAGCAATGAAATTGGGCGATAAGAGTTTGCATTGAGCGGAGCTTGATTATTTTTTAAGAACCAGACACAGAACTATTTGTTTCATTTGGTCTATGTACTTTCCTTTAGTCCACCAGTCGTTAAATACTAACAATAATATGTCTTTTTTCTTATTTTCTATTTTTGGTATGATGCTATATGTCAATCTGTCTATTCCTGGAGTTGTATTTACAGTTGCTTTTAATCGCTAACTCTAATTATTCTGATGTAAACAGTGCACTAAACCAATTTAAATTGGGATTTTCCTCAAACGTACCCATATTTTCTGATGAACTTATAACAGTTCTTTCATCTAGAATTTTCAGACACATCTCATCTTCCAAAAACACGTTTGTATTATTGGAGTTTGTAACAAATTTCCTCATACAAAATAGTGAACTGATTTGTTCAGGTTAGAGGCAAATATTTGCCAGGATTTCCGACTCTTTTCTTTTAATTTTCTTTTTACGTTTGCTTCTATTTGCTTATATCTAAAGTGGTTTTCCAAATTTGAGACCAATTTGTAATCACGTAAGGCTTCTTTTCGTTGTTTTGCTAGGTTGCTGCATTCCTGCTCCCACCAACGCGGCTGCTGTTGTTTGAACTCTTTTGAAACTGTTACCTTTATGGATTCATTAGCTGCTTCAGTAACAGAATTTATTAGGAATATTAAATTTCTCCTTAGTGTTCTCTGGACTCTCTTCTAACCTATTTTCTATACTGTGTTTAAATAGGTCCCAGTTTGAAGTTTTTTATTTCCACCTTGTATAAGGAATATTTGATTTTCTTATGTAGTTTTTAAATAGGCTAGTCATTATTGGGAAATGATCCAAACCAAGATTTTCCTCTAAAACTTTAGTGGCAGTTATTTAAGCTAAGCAGCTAGATACTAAAGTTAAATCTATTATCGACGGCGACTCCAATGGTCTCGTGATCTTAGTAGGCATACCATCATTAGTTACAATAAAATTAGTTTCGTTAATAGCTTCTGCTAAACTTACTCCCTTATTATCGTCCCTAGTAAATCGCCGTAAACTATGATAAGCATTAAAGTCCCCACCGATAATAGTTTTTTATTACTAAATTTTTCAAAAAAGTTTTTCCAACTCGAGGTGTTGATTCTAATATTTGGAGGTTTATATACACAAACTACATATATATCAAGGTTTGTCAAATAAATACAACAAGCATCCACCACATTGTGTGGAATACAGCTAAGTTTAACTTCCGAAAAATTTAAATGTTTAGCAATAAGTATTGCCCCCCCCCCCCCCCCCCCGTCTGCTGCTCTAGGATATAACCTATCTTTTCTAATTATATCGTAACCTCCATCTGCAAATAAATCATACTACTGCAATGTCTACCCTATTACCTGAAAGAAACTTTACTAAACTATATTTTTCTTTAAGGAATGAAAATTCCATTGAACTATTTTAACTCCCTCTCAACTTGACTCATCTTCACACTGATCGACCACAAGATTATCTATTAATTGGTAAACGGAATTTTTTAAATTATAATTTTTTATGGTCTCTTCACACGTTTCTGGGTAATTTTGTTCATTAATTCAGTTACCAATATTGTAAGTTGTTCTGTTATTTTTTCTTTGTATTCAATAAAATCCTTTCGGTATGGACAAAGAGGTTGTAAGGGATAGAGGTAACAAAGGTGCAGTTTTGCAATACAAGAAGCCTGTACACTTTTCCTAACTGGGCGGAGTTCGGTGACTTGAGTGGGAGAAACGTCAGGGACGTATTTAGGAATTTTTAGTTTGGTTAGAAATAAAACTGAAATTATTCAATCATTGAAATGTAATGCTTATTCATGAATTTCTTAAGCTTTTGTATAAATAGGTAACCTAAAAAGGTTCGGAACGCAGCAAGTGCGTTATGATAGTGAATTTTCATAACAATATTAAATAATATATTTATATAAGCTGTAAGATTTAGCCTTATATTAAAAGTTATGAAAATTAATTTATTTAATTAGGAACAGTAAAACAAGGTAAAGAAGGACAAGCAAAAACATGATCTATGACATATATTTATAGAGTAATTTGGGTACAAAACTCAAACAAAGCAATTGATAAACAGGAAATATACTCTAGAAAAATACACTAGAAAGCTGAAAAAAAAATCCTTTGGTTGATGCATTGAGGGTGATTGTATGCATGCAGGAGAAGAACCCCCAGGAGGAAGAGGGTTTCTGCTCCTCACCCAAAAATTCGGGGGGTTCTCCTTCCCCTTGTGCATGCATACAACTACCTTCAAAGCATAAAGCACAAGAAAAATTTCTTGGGAGCAACCCACAAGAAGGTTGCTGGACCTGGGCGAATATGGGGTAGACAGGGTTTAAAGGAGGTATTGCTGTAAAATGTGAAAAACGCATGTTTTCAAAGTCCCTTAATTTTCTTGGGGGTTGTTTGCCAGAAAATTTGTCTTGTGGCCGAGGAAGGTTCTAAGCATGTTGCTGGAAAAAAATATCTAAAACCCTCATGCAGTCAACTGCAAATTTACCGAAATTACATTCTACTTCGTCGCCTATAATGTCTTTTTCAGATAATGTAGAATACAGAGCTAAATTAAATAGGTTCACTTGCATTTTCATTTCTTTTTTATTTTTATATTACATTTATAAGCACAATATGCGTATAATTAAGGAAACCCTTAATTAACATTGCAGCAACACAAACTTGAAAAGTGGAGAAATTATTTACAGTATGTTAACAGTTATAAACTTGATATCATCATGTTACAGTAGTATTCTGATAATAAAAAATTACATCTAACTGTATGCACACAACAGCTGGTGTGTTACGAGATGTGATGAAACGCCAAACTGACTGTACCACAGCATTAGCATAATATTATTATGCTGCCACATTATCATATCTCTCTAGTAATGGTATCATGTCAAAAACCTACACTAGAGGCTAAATTTCCAATTTCTTCTTTGTTTATGGTGTCTGTTTCTACTGTCCTAAATTTCCAATTTGATATTGACAATAAATAACACTACCACACAATGACAAATGACAGCTGAGCTTCAGCACAGACGCAGTCTAACAAAGTTGTCGGATAGAGTAAATTATGATCGGAGGGATACCTAAGTTAAAAATCATGAGAAATGGGTAATTCGAAATTTGCAGGTATTAAATACAGTATTTTTTAACTGACTGATAAAATTAAATTTTATAAAATGTTTTCTTTATTATCAGAAGTTGTAAAAATTTCATATGTTTATACATGAAAGGTTTAACTACATGAAATTTCTGAAGATCGGGCAACCCCGGTCAGCAACATCTTGACATCTGGCAATGGTTGTAACTTCCATTGTTTAGATTTTATCTACAATTTATTTAAATAGCATAACAGTACAGGTAGCTGTATTGCTCTGCCTCTGTCCAACATTGTAGATATTGCATTACAGAATTTGAAGTGATGTCGAGGATTATTTTATTATTAATTTCGAATAACTTCATTTTTCTTTGATCAAAAAAACTTGAAAATTGGTACACAACCACATCTCAGTATGTTCTTTTAAGTTGTAAATTTTCGTTCCAATCACTTAAACAATTTGAAAGCTATTGCGTTTAAAAAAATATATTTAATTTTTTGTTAGGAAAAACTATGCGTTAAGATCTGATGAACGAACTCATCCAAGCCATTAGCAAAATAAGCGTAATTCCAAAATTTTCTCCAAATCAGTGAAATATTTTTTGGGTTATTGGTTGGATAAATTGTTGGATGAATATATTGGATAAAGTTGTATATTCAAAAGGTTGGATAAATAATAATAGCTTTTATTTCAACAACAGAAGAAAATACAAAATAAAGTACATTGTACTGTTTACAAATTAATGTTAACATTCCTTGTCTTTTTTAAAGAAATAGAGATTAATTTCATTGATTGCTGTTGCCCTTACTTCGTGAAACTGGTCCATACTTCATACAGACTTGGAGACTACTTCTCTGGCTTCACTGTTGGTTTTCGTTTTTGTAGGTGAAGGACGTAGCCAGCGCGTAAGCTAACTGAAGCAAGTGGCCCTTCTGAATTCTAGATGTTCTTCAACGTCTCTGTTACTGGTTTTGCTGCTTGATAGTATCCTCAGACAGAAAAAAATTGAATTAATACGAAATCATGACAATTACAAATAAAGATCTGTTGCTATTTTATGATGTTATAATCAAAAAAATCTTTAAAAGTGAAAATAAAGTAAAACAAATATGACGGATGACGCCTTTAAAATGTCTACGTGATGTATATCAATATTTAACATAAAGATAGAAGAAACCTATAACAGTAATAACTATAATAACAATTACAACAATAAAATAACTAAACAAACACATTAATAAAGCAGACTATACAATGAAAATATCGACACACATCATGTCTTATAACAACTTTTTGGAAAAAATAGTTAGATTTATGTTGTCTGATTTATTTAATTAGGAAGAAGAATATCTCAGAAATCCTAAATATTGTCGTGTATATGCTTTTTTACTTCTAAAGCTTAAAACAAGTCTAGTTTACACTTGTCATGACAAAAATGTTGTGGTTTTATGCCGTTATTTACTGTGGGTCTATGTTGGGTATCAATAATATGTTTTGCAAATGTAGATTTGTCAGCATGGTTATTTCTAAATGCAAAAATATGTTCTTTGTATTGGGTGTTAAAATTTCTAGAAGTTTGATCGATGTAGATTGCGTTACGTGTGCATTTCACAAATTTTGAATACCTATACAAATACAAAAGTAGCTTTTAAATCTTATAACATGACGCTTGATTTATTAGATTATTTCAAATAATTGATTGGAAGTATTATCACAGATGATGGTAAGTGTAGGAAAGGTCTGAAGAGGATCGCGATGGCAAAACAAGCATTCAATAACCACAGTACTGTTCTCACTAATAAACATTTTAACCTGTACATGAGGAACAAATGCAAGTCGTACGTGTATGGAGTATGGTAATGTATGGGGCGGAAACTTGGGCTGTAGTTAAGCAGGATATGAAGAGAATATAAGCTTTTGAAATGTAGACAAGAAAAATTTCAAAGACAGTGCAGGTTGATAGAAAGACGCTTCAAAGTGTGCTAGGAGAGGTGAAAGAATAAAGAGGGTTGCTCAAAGAAATAGAGAGGAAGCTAAAATTTATTGGTCATATTATAAGACATAATAACTTTCCGATAACATTATTTGAAGGACATACGAGTACTTGAAATGTACACTGAATTATTGGCCCTTAAATAAGAGAAGTTTGTTATAAACAGCCCTTAAACTTCTACTTTTATCAAATAGATTTTTGTTATAATGATGTATTCTAATAGAAACATACATAGAAGATATTAGTTTAATTAGATGGCCATAATGACAAGTCAAAAGATTTTGTTCTCGAAAGTGAACTTCAAGTTTTTTAAATATGCTGTTTTGGTTTATTATAGTTTTTAATATTCGCATGTTTATTTCCTTTACATTTATAATCACCGCAGATTCATTTAAGTATGTTTGAAGAACTTTTTCTGCAATAGTGCAAATAGATATTACATCGTCAGATGGGTATGTGAGGAGTTGACCTTTGTCTTTCTGATCTATAAACGATGTTAATAACACAGACCTCTCCCCAACAAGTTCACCCGCGCATTCTTCGCATCTCAGAGCTTTTGTTATTTTCCTTACTGCATAGCCAGATATATATGTCACGACTTCTTTCTTAAACTCTGATATATTCATATCTAATATTTGAAGAACTGTGTCGTCGTCAAAATTATCTATTTGACTCATGTCTTCATCTGGTTCTTCAGATATTCGTTCTCGCCCACAAGTTTTATTTATTACCTCAATGGGTGACAGAATAGGAATTGCTTCCAAAGGGATACAATTTCCTTTAAATGAATCTTTTAATTCAAGATGCACCATCATCCTTTTATATGCACTTTTAAATTGCTTTGCTGATGGGTTATTGTTATAGCCTCCCATGGATCTAATTTGCCCAAAAAAAAGCTCAATATGATCCTGACTGATTTTGTAAGTGGGAAAATACAGCAAAAAATTATTGTCGGCAATTAAAGTTTTATAAACAAATTGCAAACTTTGTATGCAAAATAAAAAGCCAATTATACCCATTTTTCTACCACTCTCACACAGAAGCGGTCCATCAATTATCCTAAGTGACGTTAAATATTGTGATAGCTCTTTTAAAAATACATTAATGTTTTCAAAATTTTCTGCGTTTATTGCTTTCTTAAAATCTGAATTGTTTAAATTTCTAGAATTAAGAATGTCAAATAAATTGTTTATAAGTCGGATAAATTTCACAGTGCCCTCACATTCTTTGAACTCCTCAAGATGTAAAACTTCATTGCAATATTCCAAAGAATGTGCCACTGAGTGGCTAAAAAGTTGTGTGGCTAATTTAACCTTCATTTTTTGGTTTGTATAAAATATATGCGATATTCTTAATTTATTTGCCAAATGAACGCCCTCCTGATCCTGTAACTCATTTAATTTTACTAAATAATCCCACTTTATATTTTCCCCATTCTCATCAATTATTAATTTTTTATCGCCTAATGTGTTTCTTATCAGTTTGATCATATGACATGGATCAAAAAAGACTGCAATTTTCCTACCTGAACTAGGATCAACAAACGTAGAGTTAATGTTCCTCCAATTCAAATCGCAGCCAAGTTCTTTTGCTAACGTTAGGTTATTTGTTGCCTCATCAAAAGTTATTGAGACCACGTATATGCCCGACTCATTTAGTAGCGTTAAACACTGTAATACCAAATTTTGTTTTTGTGTACCCCTTAAAGAGTCGATTAAAAAATATCCAAGAGGAAGCTTCCATGATTGATTAATGCTAACAAGCATAAAAACAAGAGCTTCTTTGGCTACAGGGTTACAATCGGTCTCAAGATTTGTACCAAAATCTACAAACCCATAATATTTTACCCCATCCCATTCTATATGTTGGCGAATTGCCATCTCATCTATGACTAAAGAACATATAAGTTTTCCATTTGTGCTTTCTGATTTTGACTTTAATAAGTTGAACACCTCTGACGTAAAACCAGCTTCCCCATTAACGCTTTGATACCATCTAGATATAGTTTTTGGATGAGGAAGAGCCGAGTTAAATGTGTTTCTGACAAAACTGTAAGCTTTGGGAGAGTAATAATGCAGCGTAAGAGAAAAAGCTTTAAGTTGATTTTCATACTTATGTTTACGACCTAATTGTCTTTGTAAAAATTCTTCATTAGGTCCTATTTGCATTAATGTTTCTAATGTTTCGTCGGTTACTTTACCTTTTAGTTGTTTGATTATATTCGCAAGGGTTGCTGTTCTCTTCTTATAATGATGAACACTACTGCTGAGCCGTTTAATTTTTTTTCGTGCATCGAATAACTGCTTCTTCAGTTTACGTTTGCGCGGTGTAACAACCTATAAAAAATGTTCAGTGATAAACCATTTATTTTCTCAAGTAAAATGAATATATAAACAAAATTTCCAACAACACATTTTGGTTAATAGTGGTTGAGATAAATTGCAAAACAGTTGTTTCTAACTTATTTAATCATGGACTATACAAACTTAAACACCATATAAAATGTGATGGAATAACATATTAGGTTTTTTAAAATTATACTGATTTCATAAACGGCAAAAACTGAATTTAACTCACCATGTCCTTCAAAGTGGGTGGCATTGAAGGTGTTTTCATTTCAGCAAATCCTAAACTACTAAACGATCTTTGCGGTACCTCTACAACAGTTTTCTCTTCATAAAAACCAGCACTTGTTGATGGCCGAGAATAATCCATTACAGGTACATTGCTACCAGACCAAGTACTAGTTGACAGGTCAGCTGCAAATGGCACATTGATGGCAGTTATATCAGTCATTGGCTGCTCGCCAAAAACGACTTGTGTTGATGGCTTGTTTGTTACCTGCATAAATAAATTTGAAACGAATACCATTAATGTAAATTTGCAGGGCTAATTAAATTACGATAAATATCATAACAATATATTACGTGAATGTAATTAGTAGCATAGTTACTAGAGATGAGCGATATATAGCTACCGGTGATTTAATCGCTTCTATTAAAAGATCGCTGTTAGTAGCTGTTATTAAAACACAAAACAACAGCGATTGTGAAAACCGAGATTTACACAAATCATTAGAGTAATTATTTCTATGAAATTCATCTTATACTAAAAACTCCATGACAAACAGCAATTGCTGTATTCATAATACACGCAATCGCAGTTTGTGCGAGCGAGTAGAAGTATCTGTATACTTTCCTTCTCGCCATTATTAGAATACAACATTTCTCCTTTTCTTATAGGTAGAAAACGAAAAACTCATGATACAAATAACGCGAGATATGATAATGAGACTATCTATTTTTAGAACCGTCACGCGCATGGCGTCATGTGGTGAGTCCAATGCAATAATATGCTGTCGTACAGTGGAGTTTGACGGTTCATCACAACCCCTTAACAAATTAGGTATTTTACTGATATTTGAGTGCATACAGTTGGAATTAACTTTTTAAGATCAGAATACTATACTATGATTATGTGACATGATGATCAAATCAAGTTTATGAATGTTAAGGCCCCCTGTAAATGTCTACGAACGTCTTCTCTACTTTTTAAGTTTGTGTATCACCAATGCTAATTCAGGGCTCCCCTTAATTATTATACTTCACTTGTGCATATATATATATATATATATATATATATATATATATATATATATATATATATATATATATATATATATATATGTAATATAAAAATAGAATGGAATGTAACTTCAACCACATTAAAGTGACG
Source organism: Tillus elongatus (assembly GCA_964006375.1). Classification (NCBI taxonomy): domain Eukaryota; kingdom Metazoa; phylum Arthropoda; class Insecta; order Coleoptera; family Cleridae; genus Tillus; species Tillus elongatus. Next base: position 152,644,177 of record OZ023262.1, read on the forward strand.
TATAGAAACTTTTTGATTGCGAATGACTTTGTGTTAAGTGTGTAGTTGGCCTTCTATAACGTTACTCACCATGTGATGTCATAGGAGGGGACGGGGCATATGCGCAATATCATATATCTTGTAAGTCATTATATCATGGAAAAACCTGCTGAATCTAGAATTAAAGCAGCACCGAACTGTAGCATATATATGCCTTCCAACTTTTTCATTATATTAAAATAAAAATAATATGTAGATTTCTCTCATCGTATATTCTTGTAATATGCTAATTTTATAGAACTTTTATTAATAGTAAAAATCTGAGTAGTTTTAAAATTAATATATAATTTAAAAGTTATCTGAAGATCATATTGTGGTTTCAATTAAGCGGTTAACACTAACACCTTGTAAGTGTTTAAAATAATAGCATACGCACATGCAGCATTGTAAATGGCTAAACCACAATCGCAGTAGCTGTTTAAAGTCCCTGTTATTTAAAAATAGCCATCACTGATATCAGTGCCATTGAAAAACCGCTGTTTGGCTATATATATATATATATATATATATATATATATATATATATATATATATATATATATATATATATATATATATATATATATCACTAATAGTTACATAAATTAATAACCTTGATTCAGTACTTACCAATACAGGTATAGAACTTTTTTTTAAGTATACTGCAAAAGGTGATTTTTCTAAATCATAAGATTCCTCGGTAAAATGTAAATTGCACACATTTGAGTTCATAAAAATATCTTCATCGCTTAAATTTAATGCTCGTTTCCAAGCCTCGTATCTTTCACCAGCTTTGGGAAATCTGAAAATAATATCTCAAATTATCTACTTTATCAGTGACTGAACCTCTAGAAAGATGCAGTAATAGATAAAACAAAACTATTCTACTTTTTTTCTGCTTCTACTGGAACTACATAGGTAAATACATCTAATTCAAATAATAATTGCCAAACAAAATGCCTAATTTCATTACAAATATTCAATAAATAATGCATTATTAAGATTTTATTTCTTGAAAAAACACAATTGACAATAATAAATGCTAAAGATTTAACAAAAGCAATACAATGTGTAAATACGGACCTGTGAAAACCAATAAACATTTGGCGCCAAACAAGGAAACAGAAGACATGTAAACAACTTACCGAAATAAATGCACAGTTGCTTTATCCTTTTCATAATTGGCACTTTTATTGTACATACAGTTCTTCACAATACACCTTGGCATTTTTTAACTTTTACACTCTTAAAACACTGCTAAAAAACGGCAAAACACACAAGATAACCTCTAATCGCAAATCAACAAACACTTCAAATACTTGTTGACAGCTGACAATAACTTCAAGAGCGGTTGGGGGAACGAATCAAAACAAAACACATTAGCGCGTTATTCAAAATTTTGTTTGTGATTGGACGGTGACAGGAGTGGGAAATCGACAGGCTGCAAACTCGGCTTTGTTCCCTCTAACATATACAACCTCTTTGGGTATGGATTTGGTAAGACTGATTTTGAGCACTTCTGCGTTGGCGATTTAGATGATTTTCGCTGCTTTTGCTGCCACTGACTGGGTTTTGCATGTGCGCGTGAAATATGATGATATGTCAATCATCATTTTCCCCACATGTTTTGTAAAAATTAGCTTGTTTCTTGCAAATTTTCTTGCAATAACCTAAACTATTTTAAGTATAATTACGGTATTTTTCTGTAAAAAATTCGACTTTTATTATCGCAGATAATTTTATCACTCACTCACTCTGAGATGTACTCCGTATCACGGTCACCAGTGAACTGAGCAAAACTGGAATTGGGTGGAAAGCTAACTAAAGCAACTGTTTAAAATATACCAAATAAGTGAAGAAGTTTATTGCAATTTAACTACTGACTGTGGGAAAACAAGGTAAAGCTGAAAAAACGTGGTTATAATTTATATGTAGTGTGTTTCTTCTTATTGTTGAGAAAAAATTAAGTTAAGAAGAATTGATTAATTTATATAAAAATAGTCCTGAAAATTAAAGCATAACTTCTACATGAATGTGATAATCTACTTTCATCCTAAAGGCTTTCTAATGAAGAGAATTTTGGGTCCATGACTTGACCACAAATAAACTATTCGTATTCCTGCACCCATAAACTTCTGAAACGTTATGTATTTTCCCTTAGGGCTTGTCCACGGCTTTGCCGCCCCAATAGCACTGCAACCTTTGGCTTATTGTGCATGCGCTTAGTCTTTTTACTCCACCCATTCCAGAATCACTGTGCCTTGAACTAGTCTGCAAAGCGATTGGTAGGGTGAAGTTTTATTATAATGCTCTGTCTCCGGTCTAGACTGACCGTAGATCAGTTGTCTTTTGCGATCCAGAGCTTTACACTCGCACAAGATGTTCTGGGCTGATACCTGCCCCTCGCCGCAGAGTCTGCATGCGAGGTCCCCCTCGAACCGCCCCATTTTATGCAGGTGTTTATTGACGGTCATGTGTCCCGTCAAGAGACCCGTTATGTTTCTGACCTGTCTTCTGCTAAGGTTTGGCAGCTCCACAGCTCTCTTTGAACTGGGTTCGTCAATTATTGACTTCCCATGTCTGAGCCCTGGCCAGCCTGCCCAGTACACCTTGTGTTGGTTTCTGATACAGGACTTAATAGCTCCCCTGGCAAAGCTCTTTGTCACGCCAAGAGCCGGTTCTGGCCCAATAAATGGTTCTGCTGACCCTCTCTTCGCGAGACTGTCAGCTTCTTCATTGGCTTTGAGACCCCCCGAGTGACGACCCGGCACCCAGATGAGGGTGACCTCATTCTGCCCAGCCAGGTCGCTCGTCTCGTCTCGGCACTCACTTACCAGAAATTACCCGTGGGCTACTTAGAGCCCTAAGGGCTGCCTGGCTGTCTGTGGCTATAAGGATCCGCTTGTTGGTGGAGCCCCTCCTCAAGTTCTTCCGTACACAGTGCAGGATGGCGTACATTTCGGCCTGAGAGACCATTGCATGGGCTCCGAGAGAAATACAATAGACTTGCCCTCGGTCCGTCCGAATAAACACCCGTCCCCCGTCCCACGCTCCCCGCCGGATCCATCCGCGAACCAGGCGAGCGAGTCCCGTGGTATGCCTCGCGGTCGGAGATTTCCACTGTAAAGTTGTTTTCCCTGCAGATTCGCGGGCTCGCCTAGTCTGACCTCATTTCAAGCATGCGCTCCTTCGAGATTTTCTGAATTTTGCAATGGCGCCTTAAGCCTGGGTTGATCTCGAGTCTACCGTTACAGTCTAGTCTGTATACCTCTAGCCTGCCCCCCCCCATAATGATTAAATGTAGGGGAGGGGGAAAAACCAGCAACACCTCCATGGCGGCTGTTGGAGTTGAAGACATGGCCCCTGTGATGCCTAGGCAAGCCATCCTTTGGATCTTGCCTAGTTTTTGTTTGGCACTGGATTGTGTCACCTGAGGCCACCAGACCAGTGCCGCGTATGTTAACGATGGTCTGACCACCCTTGTGTACAGCCAGTAAGACATACTAGGTCTTAGTCCCCACGTTTTTTCATATAGCCGCCTAGTGACGGCTAAAGTCATGACTGCCTTACGCAGTATTTTTTCAACGTGACCATTCCAGATTAGCTTAGAGTCCAATACGAACCCAATATATTTTACCTCCATGGCCATTGGAATGTTTCTACCGTATAGAGTGAGAGTTCTGTGGCACTCCCACTTCCTCCTCCTCGTAAACGGTGTGACGGTTGCTTTCTCGGGGCTCACCCCGAGCCCTTGACAAACCGTCCACCTTTCCACCACTTTCAGTGCTGTCTGCATGCGCTCCCACACTGACTGTGTAACCTTCCTCGGACTATCATGACAATGTTGTCTGCATAGCCCTGTACCTCATATCCCCTCCCGAGCGCCTCTTTAGCAGGCCGTCCACTTCTGGGCACCAGAGCAAGGGAGACAGTACGCTCCCCTATGGACACCCCGCCGTGACCCCCACCAGCAGAGTCCCTCCCGCGAATGAGGTGAACACCATCCTGTCCATGAGCATGGAACCAATCCACCTGCAGCAGGTCTCCTCTATTCCATGCACCCTGACAGCTGCCAGAACCGATCGGAATGAGGTGTTGCTGAAGGCCCCCTCTATGTCTAGGAAGGTGACCAGGGCCACCGCCCCTAATGTACTTATCGAGCAGTTTTTCTACTGTTTTAGCAAGAAGGACATGAGACTTATAGGCCTCAGGGACTTTGCCTGGTCTGTTGGACGCCCAGGTTTAGGAATGAATACAACCCTGGCCAGTCTCCATGCCCTCGGAATGTACCCCAGAGCCAGGCTGGCCCTCATAATAGGGGGAAGCGCCATCGCCAGTATATCTATCCCCTGTTGGAGCATGATGGGCATTATTTCATCAAATCCCGGGGATTTGTACGGCTTAAAATTGTTAATGGCCCATCTGATTTTGCTCCAAGTTACCACCTCTTTAGGAACTGTCCAGTTTACTCTAGATGCTCGCCTATAAGGCGCCTCTATTTCTGAGTATTCCTAGTCCGGAAGTGATTAGTTCATTATGTTACAACCGGGGAAGTGCGTCTGGAGTAAAATTTCCATAGTTTCCTCCCACGAGCTTGTAACGCCTCCCGTGGAGGTTCTAAGGCTATGTTGGTCTGAGTGCCTTTGGACAGGATCTTCTGTAGTAGAGCACTCTCGGACGTGTTCTCTACTTCCTCGCAGTACCTTCTCCACGACTCCTTCTTAGCGGCTCTCAGTCTTTTGTTATAGGTCGTTAGGGCCTGTCTATATTCATTCCATGCTCCCGACCTTTTGGCCTCGTTAAACAGCTTACAAACCTGCGTCCTCCTTTGCCTGAGGTCCTCGTTCCACCACGGGACGTTCCTGGTGGACGCCCTCATTTTCAGAGGACAGTTGGCGTTATATGCCTAGGTGATTGCGTCTCGCACTTGGGTGCCGCAATCTCGAGGTCTATTGAATTGCCTATGATACTTTTAACCCTCCGCAGTTCCACTGCTAGGTCTGCCCTGTAGGCTTCCCAGTCCGCCTTGCGGGGGTCCCTGTACCAAACCGTTTGTCTTTCGACTTTGGCGATTTCAAACCGGATGTATCTGTGGTCTGAGCTACTCAATTCCCCAGACCAGCACAGTTCTGAACACAGTCACCCAGAAACTGGGTGGAAACTGTTAGATCTAAAACTTCCTCACGCCTTGTTGTGACTAAGGTCGGTTTATTACCTCTATTAAATATGTGTAAAGTAAATTTCATAAAAAATGGTAAAAGTGTCTCACCCCTAGAGTTTGTGTCCGAGTTTCCCCACAACTCATGGTGCGCGTTCGCATCCATGCCGATGATTGAACGTTATGTTACTCAACCTTAAATGAAAAAATGTCAATTTTTACAAAATCACCCCTCATTTATCGCCTACTCCCTAAAGCGATCTTATCCAAAAACAATTCGAAGCGTTTCTTTGTCGGTGGCTAACTGAATACCAAATTTGAAGATGATATCTCAGTTCGTTCGAAAGTTATTGCGCCTACTAACAGAGAGACATACAGGCCGACAGACAAATAAATGTCATTCCAGAGTCAGGTTTTCTATATGTTTTCAGACCTTTTCGTCCTTCCAGCAAAAAAAAATTGGATGTTTCTGCCACAGATATTCTACCCCCTCACATTCAACCCGTAATTTAATTTCAGTACGAAATACCAGATGTTTAATGAAATTGAAAGCCATCTAATAAACAAATCTTAAAACCTTATATTACTCGAGTTTTAACGAAAAAATGCCAATGTTCACTAAACCGCCTCCATTCATCCTCTACGCCCTGGAGCGATTTTACCCAAAAGCAATCTGAACCGTTGATTTATCGGGTGCTAACTGTATTCTAAATTTAAAGACGATATCAATTCGTTTTAAAGTTATCACGACTACAAAAAGACATACAGACAAAAAAATTGGTCTCCAAATGATGTTTTCTATCTGTTTTAATACTTTTTACGACGTTGAAGCGAAAAAAAGTTTTTGAAATTATTGTCGCCGATGCCAATGCTTCCACACGAATTGCGATGTGGAAGTAAATTAGACTAACAAAATCTTCTGGACGCAGCAAGTGCGTTATGGTAGTGAATTGTCATAAGAAAAATATATTATGGTGATTTAGCCTTGTACTAAAAGTTATAAAACATTACTTTATATAATTAGGAACAGTAAAAAATAGGGTAAAGAGGGCAAGAAAAAACATGATTTCTAACAAAAATATTTATGCAGTAATTTGGATACAAAACTGAAGCGAAACAATTTGTAAACAGGAAATATACTCAACAAAAATACACCAGTAAGCTGAACATAAAAAATGTGGTTCATGCATTGAGAGTGATTGTATGCATGATGAAGGGGAAGAACCCCCAGGATAAAGAGGGTTTCTGTCCCCTCACTCAAAAATACGGAGGGTTATCCTTTCTCTTGTGCATGCATACAACTACTTTCAAAGCATAAAGCACAAGAAAAATTTCTTGGGAGCAATCTCCAATAAAGCTACTGGCCTGGGAGAATATGGGTGTTGTGCGAGATAGACAGGGTTTTAAGGAGGTATTGCTGCAAAATGTTAAAACGCATCTTTTCAAATTCCGCCTAAATGGTTTTTTAGCATTTTCCGCTCATATTTCCTCCCGGGTCAGCACCTCCATTCATTCTTGGTCCCTCAAATTTTTTGAGGGTTGTTTGCAACAAGTTTGCCTTGTGGCTTGTGCATCCAAGGAGGGTTCTAATCATGTTTCTGAAAAAACAATTCTAAAAACTTTCCGTACTGTAAACTGTAAATTTACCGAATTACATTCCACTTCGTCGCCTATAATGTCTTTTTCAGATAATATCGAATACAGCACTAAAGTAAATAAATTCACTTGCTGTTTCACTTCTTTTTTGTTTGCATATTACATATATAAGCACATCCTAAGTGAGTATAATAAAGGGGGGGCCTTAATTAACATTGGGGCTACACAAACTTAAAAGTAGGGAAGACATTTAGATCGCGTCTAACTGTATGTACACAGAAATTAGTAAAATACATTTATAAAATCTAATAAAAAACAACAGTTTTATGATATTATTTTAAATAAACCAATAGGAATACGTTTCGCGGCGCTTTTGCAATTCGCGAATGTATGAACCTAGCTTTTGTCCAAGACTACACTGAAATCCGATCGACCGTAAGCAAGCCGCTTATAAATTAAGCTCGAAAGGCTTGGACGGTTAACAACCATATGTATGTCTAATTTTAAGTGGGAGACTGTACCTGTTTAAAACCTACAATATGCGAAATGCAGAAATACGCTTTAAAGCTTCGAAATCATCGATAATAAACATGATGAATCTAGTAGCTTATCTATCAGTACCGTTCTCATTCTGTAAGCAGGTTTTTATACTTGCAAAGAACACCAAACTGCTTGAAGTGGCATCCTAAAATTTAGCGCTTTTAAACGCAAACATTGTCCCGTTATTAGGAAAGAACTGGGCGAGAGCTGACAATTTACATCGTTAGTTTGTACACAGTCTCCCTCTATAACATTATGTGTTAACTAGAGCTGTCGTGACGACATACTACCTGGTTCCGCACCAAGATGTCGTCCCTGTCCTACATTTCAGAATGTTTTACTTTCTGACATTGTTTAGATTTTTATCTACCATTTATTTAAATAGCATAGCAGTACAGGTAACGTTATCTGTCTTTGTCCAACATTGTAGATATTGGATTACAGAATCTAAAGTGATGTCGAGGATTATTTTAATATTATTTTCGAGTAACTTTATTTTTCTTTTATCAGAAGCCTTGAAGAATGGTACACAACCACGTCTGTCTATGTTCTTTTAAATTGTACATTTTCGTTTCAATCACTTAAAGAATTTGAGAGATATGGCATTTTAAAAAATATTTTTTAATTTTTTGTTAAGAAAAATTTTGCGTTAAGATCTGATGAACGAACTTATCCAAGCCATTAACAAAATAAGGGTAATTCCCAAATTTGATCCAAATCAGTGAAGTATTTTTTGAGTGATTGGTTGGATACACACACATACACACAATATATATATATATATATATATATATATATATATATATATATATATATATATATATATATATATATATATATATATATATATATATATATATATCTTTATAAACTTTTTAACTGACCATGGAAATGGGTTCCAGGGGCCATAATTGGTGCTAATTTGAAGAAATTTTCCGAAAGTCTCACCATCGATACCTCCCTATTAGTGAATTTTCATAATGAAAATTCACTAGAATTGTATAAAATAGAAAGTTTAAGTGTAAACATACTTTGTTTTATTTTATTTTTTGTATTGTTGATATATCTGATAGTTTTCTTGTTGATTATTTGTTACATTTTATAACTAAGGTTTTTATGGAAAAGATTTGATGCAGATTTTTTTTTCTGAAGAATTTCTGCCTTTCTTATAGTAAATGTGGCATTTTAAACCATTTAATGAGATTTCAGAAGATTATCTGCCGAGACAAAAATAAAACAACAGGGCATTAAATTAAATGACCCAATTTCAATTTAGAGAATGCGTAATCTTCTAGTTACCGTCTTTTGCCTTCTTTTGCAAATTGTATAAAATGAAATGCAAAACTAATACTAGAGAAGCTATATTGACAGAGACGTGTTAACATCACCGAAGTGTCAACCATAAATAATAACGGCAAATCACTTTAGTCTTCGTTTTTAGAAGCGATCTGAAGTATTTATTATTTACATGGCATTTAGAATCTACTTATACAGATAATTCGTTACGCACAGGCTGCATGAGTGCTGCTTTAAACTTATGGCGACAGCAGTCAAATTAGCCAAATTTCCTGTGAATACCAAACTAATACCAATAAAAGGTTTAGTGGGCAGTAGACGTTTAGTCCAGTGTAATTGGAAGAAAAATAGATGAAACCCGAAAATTTAGAATATAAGGTCCGGATATGAAAAAATAGTTTTAGGTACGCTTAAATATAAACATCCCAAAAGTCCCTCGGCCTGCCTGCTGGGATACCTGAAAAATCGTGTAAAAACCTGGAAAAACCTGGAATTTTCCTGGAACGCCAATAAATTCCAAACTAATGGCCCAATTAGCGTTTTAGTCTTATCAATATTATTTGGTATGCATAATATTTTTTAGGTACCCAGTTTTTGGTACACTGCAAAAACATACAGGAAATTTGCGGTTTTTCAGACGCTTAATATATTACTTTCACATCGTCAATACGTGTGGCATCAGCGACAAAAATCTAAAAACAAAATTTTCGCTTAAACATTGTAAAAATGATATTTTTTTTGTCTATCGGTCTGTCGGTTTGTATGTCTGTCTGTGGCCACGATAACTTAAGAACGAATTGAGATATCGTCTTCACATTTGGTATACAGTTAGCCAACAAACAAACGGTTCGGATTGTTTTTGGGTAAAATCGCGTAGGGGATTTGGTGAAAATTGACATTTTTTCGTTAAAACTCTAGTAATATATGTTTTTTTTTAATTTCATCAAACATCTGGTATTCTGTGCTGAAATTAAATTAGGAGTAGAATGCGTAGGGGTGGAATATAGTCGAATTTTTTTTTTTTGCTAAAACGGCGTAAAAAGTCTAAAAACGTGTAGAATATTTCATTCTGGAAAGAAATTTTTTATTTGTCGATCGGTCGGCCAGTCCGCTTGCACGTCTGTTTGTTAGTAGGCGCAATATCTTTCGAACGAATTTAGATATAATCTTTAAATTTGGTATACAGTTAGCACTCGACAAAGGAACGCTTCGGATTCTTTTTGGGTAAGATATCTTTAGAGAGTAGAGGATAAATGAGATTTGGTGAAAATTCTTTTTTTTAACTCGAGTACTATAACGTTTCAGAAGTTTATGGCTACAGAAATACGAATATTTTCTTTGTGGACAAGTCATGGACCCTAAATTCATTTCATGAAAATGTCTTCCTGCGAAGAGTAGATTATTACAGTTATGTGGAAGTTATGATTCAATTTGCAGCACTATTTTTTCGTTTGTTTGTGTACACCAAAAACATCTATCCCCCCTCCACCGCATGACACATTAACCCCCGTACATAGTAATATATTACTCCCGAAACAAATACACTTTGCTTTTTGTGTTAAACTGCGTAAATATTTTTCAACGGGTATTGGAGCACAGCAGTTACGAGAAGCGGTCAGTTTCACCGAATACAGCCGGTGAGCTGGCAACCGTGCCGTGTCCAGATAGTCCGCTGGTGTATTGTTGCCCAGTTCCGTGGCTTCACTTCGAAACCTACGCTCAGATATGAAGCAAATACGTGGATTATCTCAAGAAGAGATTTAATACACCGACGACCGTTGTCTTCGATGGATATGAAACGTCCTCCACAAAGGACTCTCTGTATGCTAGATGACCAACGAATAATATGTAGAATTGTACGTTCCTGTGACAATTTTCGTCTCCAAGAAGAGGGAAAGGCCTAAGAAAATTTTTGTTGTTATTGTGGACCGATGCCCGAACATGTTCGGGCCGTAGACACTCAAGATGTCTTTCTCACCAACGGAAGGAACAAAATACGTCTCATTAGATGACTGCTTTCAAAACACCTTCAAGAGCTGGAATTGTTGTGGTTCGGGCAGTGGCTGATGCTGATAGGTCAATAATACTGACTGCTATTGCCGCTGCAAATGATGGAGAAAAAGCATGCGTAATTGGCCAAGATACGGACCTCGCGGTTTTGCTAATGGCACTCACTCCTGCCAATTTGGATGTCCGTTTTCAAGTATGGGGAGAAACTACTAAGTCGCACATCAGTCAGCAGTGTCAGGAAGAGCTGGTCAACATGAAAAATAACATACACGCAGCTACAAGCTGTAACACAGCATCAGCCGTCTTCAAAATTGGCAAGATAACACCATTCAGAAAGTTGCTCAAGGACAAAGCCTACAGCGTGCAGTGGAAGTCTTCAATATCCCTGATGCATATCCTGATGCGGTCGCGAGAAGTGGTGAGAAGTTCTTTCTATCCGTCTATCCTGGAAACAGCAAGGGATCGTTGGATCAAAAAACATCCAAGAGTACAAGGTTGGTCGTCAAAACTCCACCTAACAAGAAAAATTAGTTAGAAAATCTACCACTGACTGCTTGCGCTGCCCTACAACACTCATTTCGAGTTTACTATCAGGTACGTTTTTAACTTTAGCTTTTTGTTAGTTTATTCGAGTGATCATTCTCTCATGTCCTTTTCTCTAAAGTTCTGATTTACTTTTCCAGTTCCAAGTGTGGATGAGAAAGACCTGCATCCAACTCAGTGGATATGGCAAGAGGAGAACGGCAATCTGTTCGCAGTTAGAAAAACAAGACCTCCAACAAAACATTAAACTGCAGCTGTCGAAAGAACCGCCTTAACTGCACAAATATGTGTGGTTACTTTGGAGAACACGGCTGTAGTAACCGGTGTGAAGTTTCCGATGACGACGAAGATGAGGTATCAGAGGATTTAGTAGAAGGTAAGAAGTTTGCAATCTTAATAAGGATTATTAAATAAGTTAGTGACCAAAAAAATAAAACACTTTAACCTCTGACTTTATTTTTCAGAACTCATCGACGAGCCTAAGGAGACCCCACAACGGACGCGTCGATGCTTCTAACAATAATCGATGGTTATTCATTGCTTGTTCCTCTGTCTAGTTTTTATAACTACGTGCAATATATAGAAGCTTTTGTTTCTATATCTATATAATCTTCATACATAGTTATGAAGATACAAGTATAATACACGAATGACTCATGGCCGATCCATGTTATTCGAGATGGGTTTAATTTCGATTCATTAAAAAGCTGTACTCGCTTAAAGAAAATGTACTGTGTAGTATATCTGAGGCGGAAAACCACGATCAATACAGTATTCCTCGTATCCGCGATATATGTGCATTGTAGCCTGATTCAAGTTCATCAAAGTCAAAGGTCAATCAAAGTTTTTGGACTTTTATGTTATCTTTTTAACATCGCTAATAATTTTTTCATGTCGATAACTGCATTTTAGCAGAGGAAAGGCCTTGATTTTGGAAAAATTCGTGTTTATGTTCAAAAAACCGCAAATATTTGAAAATTTCTTGGAATTTCTTCCTATTATCCTGGAATTATTTTGCAATGTACCAATAATTTTTGGTCGGTACTTAAATAAGATTATTCTGCATACCAAATAACATTGATAATCCCAAAAACAAAAAAATCCGATTCAGGCCATTAGTTTGGAATTTATTGGCATTCCCGAGAAATTTCAGGTTGTTCCAGATTTTTCTAAGGTTTTTCAACTAGCCCATCAAGGAGGCAATGCGACTTTTAGGATAGTCATATTTAAGGGTAGTTGAAACTATTTTTTCTATGTCCGGACTTTATACTCTAAATCTCCGGGTGAAACTCTAAATGCACTGGACAAGTTGCCAAATGCTGAATACCCATTTAACGCTGTTACCACGATGTCTCGGTAACACTGTTTCTATTATAATAGTAATATCATTACAATTTAACGCACAGGTAACGGTTATCAAGATATGCTGCTAGGTGAGTGTGTACTTTCCATTGTCAAAAGAACGTGCTAAATACCTTGAGTATTACATGTTTGTGTTAATGGTATACACCTATATATCGTCGGTTACTCTGAGTATGCTGGTGACTTCTATCATTTGTTTTATTGCTACAGTCTCGTTTTCATATCCTAAATATGGGTTTAGTAGTGGATAGAATATATTTACGTCTTCGATTGCCCGCTACCTGGGGGATGTTTAATATATATATATATATATATATATATATATATATATATATATATATATATATATATATATATATATATATATATATATATATATATATATATAAGTCAATTCTGGAAGATTCGAAACTGACAACCCAGGCATGGCAATCTCTAGCATTTTTTCGAGCAAAAACCACCCATCCTTATGTAATTCGACCACCTTACGGGCCCAATAATTCCAATAGATCCTAATACACAAGAAAACATCTTTTAATTAAAAATTCCACGATTCGTTTTTTTATTTAAGGCCCCCCAAAGTCAAAATTGACTGAGAAATTTGCCAAAAAATGGGACTTTGCTGACATGGTGGCCCATAAGTTTGTTACTAGTTGAGCTATCGACTCCTAACCGGGCCCAGTCCATCCAGGAGATCCAAATATAAAAAAATATATACAAAACTTTTGATTAAAAATTTCACAATCACTTTTTTATTTAAGGCCCCTCAACGTTAAAACACCGAAAAATTTGCTGAAAAATGGGACTTTTCTGACATGGTGGCCGGTATGTTCGTTCATGGTTGAGCTATGGACTTCTAACTGGGTCCAATCGATCTAGGAGATCCAAATACATAAGGAAACACCTTTATATTAAAAATTTCAGGATCCGTTTTTTTATTTAAGGCCCCTCAAAGTCAAACCACAAATAATTTGCCGAAAAATTGGACTTTTCTGACATGGTGGCCGGTAAGTTCGTTCATGGCTGAGCTATGGACTTCTAACCGGATCCAATCGATCCAAGAGATCCAAATACACAAGGAAACACCTTTATATTAAATAGTACAAGATTCGTTTTTTATTTAAGGCCCCTCAAAGTCAACACTGAATGGCCGAAAATGGGACTTTTCTGACATGGTGACCCGTAAGTTCGTTATTAGTTGAGCCATCGACTCCTAGCTGGGCTCAATCGATCCACGATATCCAAATGCATAAGGAAACATATCTGAATTCAAAATTCCACGATACGTTTTTTATTTAAGCCCCCCCAGAGTCAAAACTTACTAAAAATTTGCCGAAAAATAGGACTTTTCTGACATGGTGATCCATACGTTCGTTATTAGTTGAACTATCGACTTCTTACTGGGCCCAATCGATCACGTAGGTCCAAATACACAAGGAAACACCTACACACACACACACACGCGTACACACATATACATATATATATATATATATATATATATATATATATATATATATATATATATATATATATATATATATATATGTCAATTCTGGAAGATTCGAAACTGGTAACCCAGGCATGCAAACTCTAATTGTGATCAGTGCTGTTTTTGAACAAAGGTATTTTAACCTGTTGGTAATCGTGGTAAAATTGATTTTATGGTCTAAACAGCATATTATTAATTGTAAATAATAGTTGGAATTATATATATATATATATATATATATATATATATATATATATATATATATATATATATATATATATATATATATATATATATATATATATATATATATATATATGAAACAAATTTGAGCGTCACCATGGGGATCTCGCTTATTTTCGAAGACAGAGGGCAGGTTTACATTTGGCAAACTTGCCAAATTTTATGCTTTTTAATATACCGTAGAGAAAACCAACTTCATGCAACTATCGTCTAGGAAATTGTCAAAAAACTGGAAAACACGATTTTAGCCTCTATCTAATTTATTTAAACTCGTATAAAGAAACGAAAAGAACACTCTTACAGCCATTTTCAGTTTTTTATCATAGCGGGCCAAAATTGTTTAACAATGCTTCGCCTTGTTTGCAAGCACCATCTTGGATTTTGATATTATAGAAAGATTACAAAAACACTTGAAGTTGTAATAGTAACAGATGGCATATAGGTGTGCCATTAACAGCCATGTAATACCCAAGGTATTAAGTACATTCTGATAATAATGGAAAGTGGACACACACCATATCTTGATAACCGTTAACTGTGTATTAAATTGTAATGGTAAAGCACTATGATAACAGAAAAATGTTACAAAGACCTCGCCCTAACGACACCAAATAGGTATACAACGTCTAATGCAATTTGAACATTTTTATAATGCATTTTTCGTAGAATATATATATATATATATATATATATATATATATATATATATATATATATATATATATATATATATATATATATATATATATATATATGTATGTATATACATAAAGATTTTATTTTTTCCAAAGGATGTTTATCCTTATAGAAAAGGTTGTGGCATTTAAAACTATTTTATGAGATTTCAGGAGATTATCTGTCGGGACAAAAAATAAACAACAGGTCAATAAATAGGATGACCTAATTCAAATTAAGAGAATGCGCAATCTTTTAATTATCGTCATTTTCGCGTCCTTTCGCAAATTATGTAATATTAATTGCAAAACAAAGTAGAGAAACTATATTGATAGATACGGTCAAGGATAACGTTCCATGAGGATCATGCTTATTATAGAAAATAGAGGGTAGGTTTAAATTTATTGAAGTTGTTAAATTTTGTGCTCCTTAATATGTCACAAAAAAAAACGAATTTCCTGCAACTGTCGTTCGATAAATTGTCAAAAAACTTAAAAAAGCGATTTTCGATATTTGCCTGTATCTCATTTATTTGAACTCTTATAAAGAAACAAAAATCACATTCTTACAGCCATTTTCAGTTTTCTATCTGATAGCAGTCTCAAAATTTTCCCATAACGTTTTGTCTTCTTTGAAACATCATCAACCTTCTTAATTCTTAAGAGCGCTATATTCGATTTTGGCATCATAGGATTTCTGTTTTTAGTGGTTTCTTAAATTTCACTAATGAGGAGATCGCGAGTTTTAAATTTTAAATAAAATTTCTTCAAATGAGGGCAAACTAGGCCTCCTGGAACCCGTATCCGAGGTCAGTTTCAGACTTTATATATATATATATATATATATATATATATATATATATATATATATATATATATATATATATATATATATATATATATATATATATATATAGCTTCCTTTTGCCAGTGGCTTGGCCAAGTTCGTTTAACAGGAAAATCGGCCCACTTTTTCTAGAACGATTTTGTGTTTTATTTTGGAAAATTTGTATGTCTCTGGCAATAACAAAGCAATGACAAGCAAATTTGGTACGCTCGTTCAGATCATAAAAAGTAAACTTTGTAACAAAATTTAAAGCTGTAAGTTAAAAGAAAAAAGTTATTGGCATTTAAAAGGAAATGGGGGTTTTCCTCTTAAAATGTCAGTCGCGATTTGTAACAAATATGGTAATATTTAGTCAAAGAACCTGAGACGAATACCCTTAAATTTTAGCTTCAACCGTCATTGTCCTTCATTTTACTAAAATATTTATATAAAATTCATTCCAAAGGGACCCTCTCGCTGATCCTTTGGCAAAAGTTTTGTTGTAGAGTTTATGGATTAATAGTCTATAAATTTTAGCAAATATTCGTAGAAAAAATTCGCTATTGAGGGGACCGCGACTTTTGAATTTCGAAAACATTTCTTCCAATGGGCGCGAACAAGGTCCCCTAGAACCCAAAACTGGGGTTAGTTTCAGTTTTATCTGTTCACATATATAAAGGATGACGCATTTCTACGGCAATGCTGAATATATCCGTTATTATACATTATAGAAGAAAAAATTGTATACGTTAATTATAGGGTGTCTCGTTTTCTAGTTATTTTAATTGTTTTCCAACTTTTCAGAATTCCTGGCACATATCAAAAATTATGATACGGCGTTTTTACCGAAATATAGCAGAGTCCCATGAATAACGCATTCAAGGAGGTTTTCGTTTATATTATTCGTTAAAAAATCAAGATGCCGTATACAGGCGCTCTCAAATAGTGACTGAATCTGAAAAGATTCAGACTGCCGTACCTCAGTTTTTTGAAATGAAACAGCCGGTATTTTAGAAGTGAAGCGCATGCTTCAAGTTTTGTATAACACTACCTATACCTAGAGACTCTAGTTTTGGATATGTTTACATTCACAATCGCATACCATGATTCGATCAGATTATGTGATTATTTAACGAAACACAAATATTTAAATATTCAAATTACTTTGATACAAAACGGTAAAAAATCACTAATTTGATAGGATTATCAACGTTTAAATTTTCATAATATATAAGTGGTTGGCCCATTGTTTTCACAAATATCAAATTAAACATTAAAGTTGCAGACTTAAGTAGTGTTCTTCTTTTTGACAGCTTGTAGCATAAAAATATGAGTATTTTTGGCTTATATTTTCCTTTACTACCAGTGGTTCAAATTTCCATGAAAAAGTAAAACAAACTAGATATTCTTTTAATCAATTATAATTATAGATTAGGTAGAAGTTTTTTTGTATTCCAGTAGACAACATTGTTTGTAAGATTTTTGTGAAATTTTGGTAATTAATAAAAAAAATCAATAAGTTTCTGTAAAAAAAAAATGTTTTCGGTTTTTCGTGAAGAAAGTATTTGCAAATTTTTTTGGTAGTTTCGGGAAAAGTGGATCCGTTTTAGGGAATTTTTATTAAGAAAATTCACTAATAGAGGTATCGGTGGTGAGACTTTGCTAAACATTTTTCAAAGGAGCGTGTACTAGGACCCCTAGAACCCATATCCGGGGTCAGTTTCTGTTTTTATATGTATCTCGAAACCTTTGTTTCCTTTCAAGCAATAAAGTTATTTTGATGAAACATGGTACATTGTTTCTACTATATAGCTTATAATTGTACCCAAATTTGTGCCTGTTTTTTATTAAATAAGTCATATTTGCTATTAATTTTTTCAATGAAAATTCACTACCATAATGCACTGGCTTCGTCCAGACTTTTTAAGTGAATTTTCTTGTAAAAATTCACTAATGAGGAGATCGTGACTTTTGAATTTTGAAAAAATTTCTAGAAATGGGCGCTATTTAGGACCCCTGTAACCCAAATCAGAGGTCGGTATGTTTACATATATATGTATATATATATATATATATATATATATATATATATATATATATATATATATATATATATATATATATATATATATATATATATATATATATATATATATATATATATATATATATATATATATATATATATATATATATATATATATATATATATATATATATATATATATATATATATATATATATATATATATATATATCTATATATATATATATATATATATATATATATATATATATATATATATATATATATATATATATATATATATATATATATATATATATATATATATGTTTATATATTTATGTGTCACACCGATAAGTCAAAAAATAATGCACCGATGACGATCAAATTTAGTGAATACCTTTCTTTTGCAAGTGGCTTGAATAAGTTCGTTAGCCAGGAAAATCTGCTTAGTCTAAATAGATTAAACATTACTTTGTTTTAAGTAGACAGACGAATTCCCCCTCCGTGTTAGTTCTGAGCTGACTTTAAATGTATCCAATTTCAACCACGTTAATTGTAATGCATGTTTGTAAGAAAAAAAATCGGGACGCAGCAAGTGCGTTATGGTAGCGAATTTTTATTAAAATCTGCTCTGTCCAAATATATTAAACAATCCTTGGTTTTAATTAGATAGTCTGATTCCCCCGGTCCGTGCCAGTTCTGAGCTGACCTTTAATGTATCGCATGTCGACCACGTAACTACAATGCATGTTTGTAACAAAAGA
Source organism: Tillus elongatus (assembly GCA_964006375.1). Lineage (NCBI taxonomy): Eukaryota > Metazoa > Arthropoda > Insecta > Coleoptera > Cleridae > Tillus > Tillus elongatus. Next base: position 152,662,728 of record OZ023262.1, read on the forward strand.
AATTCGGGACATAGCAAGTGCGTTATGGTAGCAAACTTTTATTAAAATGTGTTCAGTCCAAATAGATTAAACAATGGTGGGTTTTAATTAGATAGCCGGATTCCCATAGTCCGTGCCATTGCTGAGCTGACCTTTAATGTATCGAATTTCGACCACGTAATTATGATGCATGTTTGTAAGAAAAGAAATTCGGGATGCAGCAAGTGCGTTATGGTAGCGAATTTGTAATAAATGCTTCAAATTTGAATAGCTCAATTTGCTATTAACCTATAAGGTTCGTTGGCCAGGAAACTAGTTTTTTCGGGAACATTTTAAGTTTATATTCGAAACATTTTTGTACATTTAAAAAAAAGTTATTTTGATAATAAATGGTACATTGTTTCTACTATATTTGTTATACTGGTGACCAAATTTCATGCCTGCTTTCTTGAAAAAAAGACATATTTGTTATAAAAAACATTTTTATGATAATTCACTACCATAACGCACTTGCTGCGTTCAGACTTTTCTGAATTCGACAACGTGTAACATGTGTGATGGATCAAAGTAGCATTCGGTAGTGAATAGTTGAAAATTCATAGCTCAGAAAACTCATGTATGTCTCACAATTGTAATAAGTAGTGATAATTATTCAGTTATAAATATGTAACAATGTTATCTGACTCCTTGTCCAAGTATATGAACTTGCCTTCTTTATACTTCATATACTTGAATATGTTTTCAATTTTGCGCAGGTAATCAATCAAATAAACTCATCTAAATATGGAGCACTGATGAACGATTCCAAGCTCAAAAACTATCACAACTAAACTTAAAACAATGTTCTCGTCAACATTCTGTTAAATATCCACAATTGCATACATTTCTCCAATTGGGGATTCCGGATTCCATTTACCGATTACTTTTTAGGTGATGTAAACTCTCAGACAAATAGGATAATTGACATTACAGTCGATTTGAAATTTTCCGGAAATCGAGAACGAGTCATTTCTACATCATTATTCCTTGTGACCCTATCCATTTTTGTCACTGATGCATCGATTAACAGAGAAATGCTTCGATTTCACTGTTTCTCCCATAAGGCTCTGTACAAAAAATAATGAGGCCTGACGGGCACGAAGGCAGAGCCTACTGTCTTTATATAGGCACTGTAATCAGATCCACCTCATCTTTTAGCCGCCATTGTTCAAAGCTTTAAGAATAGAATGTACCTAATCTTAATTCATTGGATAAAGGCTTTAAGTTTTTGGTCTGTAACTACACAAACTTGACAGTTCCCAGTTCCATTTGAAAGTGTTTTCACTTCAGTTTTTATCAAATAATAGTGAGGAAAAAAGTTTTTCAACGAAAAGTAGCTACCATTTCCAAACGGGTCAGTTTGGCAAAATATCACATAAAAGGTTACATTTCAAGTCTTTTAAGGCTGTCAATACATTTAAAATCTGAAAATTTATTTGCAAAGCAATCTAGTGCTATTTCGATATGCCAGGTTTTCCAATTACCCTCTTTTACGCGACCGAGAAATGTAAATACCCAAAAACGGAAGTCATTAACTTGAGGCTTTCGAAATGTGTCATATTTACAACAAAAACACACACACATAACACTATGTTTTTGATTTTGCTATTTTTCGGTTTAGAATGCTTTAAAACGTATTCCTGTGTAAAAAATATGATGCGTTGATGAAAATGATTTAGTCATTAGGTACAATATATCCTATTTAACTTCTATTTTGTTTTCTCGATAAAGAGGCCTATATTTGTAACAAACATATTATATATGTATTTGCTTTTAATAAAAACAAAGAAACGCTTACCCTCGAACGTTTAACATCTTTCGGTTCTTTGGTTTTTCCTAGAAAAAAGAAATTACAACAATTGATAGAGCATAAACTAAATTCTGACAAAAGTAATATGAACAGACTAGTATAAGTTCCTTATAGGCAACAAAAACGTTGAATATAACTTTTCAATATGATTCTTAATACCAACATAATCAAAAAATTATGTCCGTTTATAAATATGGAAAATTATGACATTTATATTAATCTACGAAAACATTTTGCCACCTTTGGATTTTTAAGCAAGAACTCAACTCATTAGGACCCCTATTATTACATCTTTGCAGATATATTTGTGTCAAAGAGTGAAGAGTAGTGGCTGCTTCACTTCAAATAAATAACAATTAAAGTTCTAAATATCCACATGCTGTAATTTAAATGGTGAAAATTAAATTCTACTTGAAACTTAAACAGTCTTATATGTTGATATTTAAAAAGTTAGACAATGAGACGTATGTACATATGTGATATTTGACAATAACAATATAATATACCCACACCTCTCATTATGAAGCGGTGAGCATGATGTGATGACTTACCTGCTTTTCGTTTTGTTGAAAAGAACGCAGGAAATTTTCTTTTCTTCTTTAGCGGCTCTTTTGCAGAAGTTTTATCAACAGAAACATTATCCCTTTGTTCAAGCAACGCATTCTCTTTCGGTGTTGAAACTTTAGATGTTTGCATGTTTATTTTCGTAAAACATGTTGGTTAAGCTCTCATAAAATTATAAGTTGATAACTTGACAACTTGTCAACATATTGACAAGTATTGAGCTACAGCTGCCCACTTTTAAAACTGTAAACTTAAACATGAGTGGGGGTGTTGACAATACCTTTAGGAAACAAAAGGAAAATATTAGTTTTTCGATTTGCTTCAAGCGGCAGTTAAGACTGAGTAACACTGTCGTAAAAAGGTAAAAGGGCCTATATGAAAATTGCTCATTTTATTTTAGAGCCTATTTTGTTCAAAATTTTTGGCGTATTCGTAAAAATGAAGATTTTGTCTTGAAATTCGGCCACAATAGAGATTTTAATAACTAATCGATAGGTATAAGTTGTTTCTTAAACTTCGAAATATAAAGTACCTTTTTGTAGGATAAACGTGTTTGCCTTTGTGTGATGTAACAATATTAAGTAACCCTATTATGGTAAATTAATATATAATTACCTACGTTATTTTGCCACTAACAAGTTAGGAATAGCTTATGTTTAAAATGCATTATTTAAAAGACTTAAAAACAGGATACCTGGTTTTAACTTTGTTTTTCTTCCATTCTAAAATGAATGTATAATTACCTACGTTCTTTTGCTACTGACAAGTTGTTTATAGATTATGTGTAAAATGCATTGAATCAACGACTTAAGAAAAGGATACATCAAATACTTATTAGAATAGTTGAAATAAATTCAAATGTTACCCAATTTTAAAATAGTTTTTAGGAATTCATTGGTATTTATTAATTGTGGGATTCGTGTTTAAGTAGGTACACTACTTATTATTTAATCACTTTTAATACATTCATTTGGAAAAATATAATTACTCTGAAAATAAAACGTATTTCTGAGCACTAAAAAAAAAATTTATTAAAAGTATAGTATTTTTTAACTAACAAGTGAAATGAACTAATATTGCTTTAACAAAGAAAGATATAATATTAAGCGATTACTACAGGCCTTCCTTCAACAAATCAGTCGATTCATCATTGGTCGTTAGATTGATTCAAAAACCTTTGCGGCCTAATGGTATTTTACCCATGAGGTTTTTAACGATGTTATTTTTTTTGTAGACGATATTCCCCTGGGATGATTGTTTTTATTTGGAAACTTCCCCACTTCAATTTTCTTACTCTTAGTTGTTCGAATTGTTTCAAAATATTCACTCTGTTCATAGGAAAGCTTGTAAAAAAAGTTACAAGAATTTTTTATAAACTTAGTTTCTACAATATCCTTCAAATATGGAACATCCTGTTTATTTTTTTGCTTTCTAGCAGTTCTTATTAGTGAATTTTCTTTAAAAAAATTCACTAATGAGGAGATCCCGACTTTTGAATTTTGAAAAAATTTTTTCAAATGAGCGCTAATTAGGCCTCCCAGAAAACATATCCGGGGTCAGTTTCAATTTTTATATGTTTATATATATATATATATATATATATATATATATATATATATATATATATATATATATATATATATATATATATATATATATATATATATATATATATATATATATATATATTTATATATATATGTATCACACCGATAACTCAAAAAATAATGGGCCGATTTTGATCAAATTTGGTGAAAAAATTCCTTTTGCAAATGGCTTGGATGAGTTCGTTAGCCAGGAAAATCTGCCCAGGTTTTCCCGGAAAATTTTGTGTTTTCTTTTGAAAAAAAAATGATATCTCTGGAATTAACAAAGTAAGGGCAACCAAATTTGGTACGCAGGTTTACATCCTTATAGGTAAGTTACCTACCAAAATTTAGCTATGTAGGTCAAAAGACAAAAAAGTTATAGGCATTTAAAGAAAAATAAATTGGGGTTTTCCTCAAAACGTCAAAGTGGCGATTTAAAATGTCAAAATTGGCAACATTTAGGCAAATAACTTAAATCTAATACGGGCTATAGAAATAAAATGTCTCAAGAAGGATGTTTTACGAACCCTAAAGTCTTAGTTTCAACCGTCATTGTCCTTCATTTTACTAAAATATTTGCAGAAAATTCATTTCAAATAGACCCTTTCTCTGATGCTTGGCAGTAGCCCTAGCTATAGAGTTTATCATTTAATGGTATATAATTTTTGTCGAATTTTCGTAAAAAATTAATAAAGCTCAATATATCCGTTATTATATAAGATATGAAGAAAATTTGTATATATTAATTATAGAGTGTCTTGAGCTACATCTTAAAATAATATTTCTACAATCACAGGGTGGCCCATAAGTCGTTGGTGATACAAATTTCCTTTTTTTTTTAATCAAACACGCCTTATGTTATTGCATTTTTGCATTTTCCATCGAAATATAATGCATGTTTGTACGAAAAGAAATTCTGGACGCAGCAAGTGCGTTATGGTAGCGAATTTTGATCAAATGTTTCATATTTGAACAGCTCAATTTGCTATTAACCTATAAGGTTGACCAAGAAACGTGTTTTTTCGGGAACATTTTAAGTTAACTTTTGGAAATTTTTGTACATTTTCACACAATAAAGTTATTTTAATGGAACATGGCACATTGTTTTTACTATATAGGTTATATTGGTAACCAAATTTGATGCCTGCTTTCTTAAAAAGACACATATTTGTTATTAAAAAGATTTTTATGAAAATTCACTACCATAACGCACTTGCTGCGTCCAGAATTTTATATTTTCAAGTTCCATAAAATCATTTATTTCTAAAGGTATGACTTTCTTATGTATTTTAGCGGCTGTTTCACATACTTCAATTAAATCTTGAAAGTCATAAATGTTTTTTTTTTCTCTTTCTTATACATTGCTCTATCCTACCATGTATTCCATCAGCGGCCATCTAGGTATGTCCTTTAACTAAATAGTTTAATATAATTTCATCCGCAGAACTTACCCCTGAGTTTAGATAAGTAATAATTGCGCTGTAAAAGACCCAGTTTTTATTGTCTGGCGCAATTATCCATCCATATAATAATTTTCCCACTATCTCGGTTTGCTTTGAGAAACTTTAATAATGAACAGCTAACATCCTCAGATCTTCTAGCAGCTGTCGCTTCATGCCAGAGAATCAGGATATGGCCGTCTTTTTCTTTCATTAATGCAAAAGTCTCATTGAAAGATATAAGTCTTGATAAAAAAAGGTATCTTTCACATCCGGCATTCTGGGCAGCAAAATTACTTTTTGCATATCGGCAGCAAATACTTTAGTGCTCTTCATTATTTTTTTTATCCGCATCATAATTTTGAGTTTTACCTAAAAAGTTAAGTACCAAAAACATGTATTCCGAATGTAAAATAGCTTACAAAATCTGACACATAATAAATCAGACCTCAGAACTTTACTTACCATATCAAGATGTTTTTGACACTAAGTGAGTGGTGAGCGTGTCCCCACCTAGTTGCGGAACCAAGTAGTATGTTGTCACGCCAGCTCCAAATAACACAAAGTATTAAAAAAAAAGAGACTGTGTACAACCAATTAACAATTTAATAAATTGTCAGCCCTGGCCCATTTCTACCCTAATATAGGGACAAAGTATGTAGGGCTAGATGCATTCTCACAACAATTAGATCCGTAGACCGGTTTCGCTCTCATTAGAGCTCGTCAGTACAGCATACTAATTGCAGTGAAAATACACCTATAAAGTAATAAGGCTAAAGTAGCCAGCCTTTTAACACTAAGTGAGTGGTGAGCGTGTCGTCAACTAGGTGGCAACTAATGAGAGCGAAACCGGTCTACGGTTCTAATTGTTGTGAGAATGCATCTAGCCTTACAAGACGTTTTGTTTTAAAGCCCTACTTTCACCATCATTTGGATTCATATCATACTCCAAACAGATGCCACATTTTTCTGGAGTGTCTTCGTAAAACCCAATGTTCATCTGGTTGACAATTTTTCTGTAATTATTCATAGCACAATTTTATGTCAACATGTTTTTTTTTAAATCTTCGTGTATTATTTTAATTGAAAGGTCGGGCGGTAAATACCTACGACTTGGAGCGTGAGATCTTTTGTAATTTTTGCATTAAAATAGTTTCACTGAGCTCTGTGTTAAGATGTGTAAGTTGTTGGATATTGTTATCTATTTTTTTCGTATCGGTGAAACTAAGTATTTTCTTACTCTGTATTATAAATATTTCTATCTTGTGAATCTGTTAGATCCTGAAGTACATTTTGAATTTCTTGCTCATTCACATCGAATGGTGAAATTTCTTTTTTTTTCTACGATTGTTTTTATTTCTTCTTCATATTCCTTTTCATTCTTTTTTCTTCCACCTCTCCAGAAAACTGGACATTCTCAACATTTGCTGGACATATAATTTTTTGGTCCAGTATAATTACTTTATTTTTATTATAGTCTTGTCTAGCTACTTTTATGGGTTGTGCATCTCCTAGTACGCCTTTTCCACTCCTTTTAGCTACATGTCCGGAACCAGTAGATGGTTCTGTTGATACATTTTTTCTTTTTTAGTGAATTTTCTTTAAAAAAAATCACTAATGAGGAGATCCCGACTTTTGAATTTTGTAAAAATTTCTTCAAATGACCGCGAACTAGGCCCCCTAGAACACATATCCGGGGTCCGTTTCAATTTTTATATGTTTATATATATATATATATATATATATATATATATATATATATATATATATATATATATATATATATATATATATATATATATATGTATCACACCGATAACTCAAAAAATAATAGGCCGATTTTGACTAAATTTTGTGGAAAAATTCCTTTTGCAAATGGCTTGGATAAGTTCGTTAGCCAGGAAAATCTGCCCAGGTTTTCCCGGAAATTTTTGTGTTTTCTTTCGAAAAAAATTTATATCTCCGGAATTAACAAAGTAAGGGCAACCAAATTCGGTACGCTAGTTAATATCCTTATAGGTAAGCCACCTACCAAAATTTAGCTATACAGGTCAAAAGACAAAAAAGTTATAGGCATTAAAAAAAATAAATTGGGGTTTTCCTCAAAACGTCAAAGTTGCGATTTAAAACGTCAAAATCGGCAACATTTAGGCAAAGAACTTGAATCTAATACGGGATATGGAAATCAAATGTCTCAAGAAGGATCTTTTACAAACTCTGAAGTCTTAGTTTCAACCGTCATTGTCCTTCATTTTACTAAAATGTTTCCAGAAAATTCATTTCAAATAGGCCCTTTCTCTGATGCTTGGCAGTAGCCTTAGCTTTAGAGTTTATCGTTTAATGGTATATAATTTTTGTCGAATTTTCGTAAAAAATCAATAAAGCTCAATATATCCGTTATTATACAAGATATGAAGAAAATTTGTATATATTAATTATAGGGTGTCTTGAGCTACATCTTAAAAAAATATATCTACAATCACAGGATGGCCCATAAGTCGTTGGTGATACAAATTTTCTTTTTTTTTAATCAAAATTTTTCAGCGATGCATGTTTGTAAGAAAAGAAATTCGGGACGCAGCAAGTGCGTTATGGTAGCGAATTTTCATTAAATGCTTCAAATTTGAATAGCTCAATTTGCTATTAACCTATAAGGTTGACCAAGAAACGAGTTTTTCCGGGAACACTTTAAGTTTACTTTTGGAAATTTTTGTACATTTTCACACAATAAAGTTATTTTTATGAAACATGGCACATTGTTTTTACTATATAGGTTATACTGGTAACCAAAATTGATGCCTGCTTTCTTAAAAAGGAAACACACATATTTGCAATTAAAAACATTTTTATGAAAATTCACTACCATAACGCACTTGCTGCGTCCAGAGTTTTTATTTAACTATCGGCTCATCGCCTTTCTGCAATAAAAACCAATACAAATGACAAAACTGAAATAAATAGAAATGTGAGGTTATGTAATGATTTTTATTCATTTATTCATCGGCATTGTTGCTTAATATTAATATCTGTCGTGCATATTACAATAAAAGAATAAATTAACGATCAACTAACACTTACGCCTTTTTTAAGCATATCTAATATTCTTTTGCCTCTTGTTGCCATTTTTCGCAGCTAGCACGTTTTAACACAAACTACCACGGAGATATGATGTAAACACTGAAATTATATTGCAGCTGCTGGCACAAACACTTTAAAATACCATGGCTAAAACACCTATAGGGTTAATAAGTCAATTTGTTGTTTGTTGGTCAACATAAAATAGATTTAAAATATTCTGGCCAAAGAACTTATAATTATATAGCTTAATTTTCCTTTGCAAATGAAATACTACTCCGGGACAGAAAAACACGGATAAACCACTTTAACGAGTTTACATGAATTCTCCATTGCACGTTACTAAATATGTTGTTGGAATAACAATGTACACCATGCATAAGGTATTTTGCCTTTACTAGAATGAATTAATTTTCTTGCATACATTTATTTGCCTCTGTATCAATGGGATTTTAATGAAAGATAGGTCAGTTCGCCATTGTAATATCTTCTGAAATATACTTCGTGGAACAATAATATTTATTACATTAAACAGAGCGGAAAAATACTGTACAGAACCGTAATAATATTATTAAATATGAAATAATTTACAAAGTTCAAGTTAAACATGGAACTCTAGGTCAGCCCTTTCTAATAAGGGAAGCCTAGAAAAATATTTATATAATAATGACGTTGACATCGCTTTGTTATTAGAAACTTGGTTTAAACCTAATTGTTATGTACACTTTTCCGGCTACAATATTTTAAGGCAGGATAGAGATGACGGTAAGGAGGGGGTAGCCATCCTCGTAAAAAATCATATTGTTTATACAGAAACGCACTGTTTTGCACAATTAGTGGGCATAATGTGTGTTTCTGCTTGCGTAGTTCTAGAAAATCATAAAAAAATTAATCTGTACTCATATGCTGCTGCTGGCCATTCCGTTGCGAAGGATCAGTGAAAAAGCACACTTAATAGCTTTAATAAATATTTATAGTTGCGGGAGATTATAATGCTCGTCACTTGGCCTTCGGAAGTACTTGGTGCGATAGTAAAGGCGAGGCGCCTTTATTGGCCATAGAAAATTGTCATCTTGTATATCTAAATAACGGAAAACCAACCTTGCTGCCCAAACCCTTTAGCAAAAGTAGATCAGCTATAGATTTAACGTTAAGTACTCCAGATATAGTGCAGCAAATTAGTTGAAATGTTATTGAGAAAATTTAGGTTCTGATCATTTTGTAATTCTGATCGTGGTAAATAATGTTGAAAAATTAAATAATAACAGATGCATGAGAAATAGTAGGTGGAATATACGTAAGGCCGATTGGATGGCGTTCTCACAAAGTGTTACCGACACGTTAAAGGACACGTTAAAGGAAAATTCAAACCATAATTGGAAATATCAAGATTTTGTTTTAATGCTGGAAAATGAGTTGGTGCCGGTAGTGACAACGGTATCTAATGAAGATAAAAAATATTTTGGTAAATCTTGGTGGAGTGAAGAATGTGAAAAAGCCATCATGTTGTAAAAAAAACAGACTAGCAGAATATAAAAGACATTTGAACTATGAAAACTTTACTAGATGTAATGAAGCAGTGGCAATAACAAAGAAAATTATTCTACGAGGCAAAAGAAAGACATGGCAAGAATACTGTAATAAACTTTCTAAAAGAACACCTTTGGTCGATATTTGGCAACAGATCAAATGTCTAAGTAACAGTCAGGCTATTAGAAAAACAGCAATTTCTAAATCAGTGGCTCAGGCACCTTTAAATAAGTTGGCTCCTTCTTGGGTCGACGCACAAATAACAAGGGCAGGAATTTCGGAAGGACATAATAATTAGCCTTTACTTCGACCATTGAGTAGAGAAGAATTATAATGTAGTTTGAAAAAAACACACAATACTCCACCAGTGCACGATCAAATACACTATGCGATGTTGACAAATCTGCCTATTCAAGCAAAGCATGTTTTGTTAAATATAATGAACGAGATCTGGCAGACTGCGAATTTTTCACAGGAATGGAAGATCTATAGGATATTAGCATTCTTCAAGCCAAGGAAACATCCGCTAAGTCCAGAATCTTACAGAGGCATCTCCTTAGCCTAGTGTATAATAAAAACGTTTGAACGAATGTTAAAACGTAGACTAGATGGTTGGTTGGAAAACAACAATATTTTCCCAAAAATCAAAATTGGATTTACAAAAGGGCATTCAGTTAACGAAAGCATAGCACATTTAATCACAGATGTTAGCATGTCCTTTACCAACTCAAAATCTATAGTAGCTGCATTTTTAGATGTTTGCGGGGCTTATGATAACATTAACCTAAGCATGCTAGTGAGAAAAATGACATCATTAGGACTGCCACCAGCTTTAGTTACAGAGTTGTGTCACTGTATACCAATAGACTAATATACGTGCGGACAGATAACGGTATACTAGGGCCAAGATTGACCAACAAAGGACTCCCTCAAGGTGGCATATTGAGCCACCTGCTATACGTTTTATACACAACGAAAATACAAAAAACCTGAACAACATTAAAGTTATTCAGTACGCGGATGACATTTGCATTTATACCTCCCATCAGGACATTAACTCAGGAATGTTAATGATTAAAAAATTCGGGACGCAGCAAGTGCGTTATGGTAGTGAATTTTCATTAAAATGTTTTAAAAGCAAATATGTGTGTTTTTTTCCGAAAGCAGGCATCAAATTTGATTACCAGTATAACATATATAGTAAAAATAATGTGCCATGTTTTATCAAAATAACTTTATTGTTTGAAAACATACAAAAAATGCAGAAAGTAAACTTAAAGTGTAACCAAAAAAATCCGTTTCTGGGTCAACCCTATAGGTTAACAGCAAATTGAGCTTTTCAAATATGAAGCATTCAATCAAAATTAGCTAACATAATGCACTTGCTGCGTCCAGAATTTCTTTACTTATAAACATGCATTATATTTCGATGGAAAATGCAAAAACATAAGGCGTTTTCGACTAAAACAAAAATATCTGTATCACCAACGACTTATGGGCCAGCCTGTAATTGTAGATTTTTTTTAAGTATCTCAAGACACCCTATAATTAATGTGTACAAATTTTTTTTTCATATCTTGTAGAATAACGGATATATTGAGCTTTATTGATTTTTTACGAAAATTCGACAAAAGTTATATACCATTAAACGATAAACTATATAGCTAATACTACTGCCAAGCATCAGAAAAAAGAAATGAATTTTCTGAAAACATTTTAGTAAAATGAAGGACAACGACGGTTGAAACTAAGACTTCAGGGCTGTAAAACATTCTTCTTGAGACATTTTCTTTCGATAGCCCGTATTAGATTCAAGTTCTTTGTCTAAATGTTGCGAATTTTGACGTTTTAAATTGTCACTTTGACGTTTTGTGGAAAACCCCAATTTATTTTTCTTTAAATGCCCATATTTTTTTGTCTTTTCACCTTTTGGTAGGTAATTTACCTATATTGACATAAAACGATGTACCAAATTTGGTTGCTCTTACTTTGTTATTTCCGGAGATATGAATTTTCTTCTAAATAAAACACAACATTTTCCGGGAAAACCTAGGCCGATTTTCTTGGCTAACAAACTTATCCAAGCCACTTACAAAAGGAAGGTATTCACCAAATTTTGTCAAAATCAGCCCATTATTTTTTGAGTTATCGGTGTGATACACACACACACACACACACACACACACACATATATATATATATATATATATATATATATATATATATATATATATATATATATATATATATATATAAACATATAAACATCGAAACTGACCCCGGATATGTGTTTTAGGGGACCTAATTAGCGCTCATTTGAAGAAAATTGTTCAAAATTCAAAAGTCGGTATCTCCTCATTAGTAATTTTTTTTAAAGAAAATTCACTAAAAAGCATATGACGATCTTAATGACTGGATGAGCAATAACGGTCTTACCTTATCCCATATAAAAACACAAGTGTGGATCTTCAGCAAAAAACATCGTATTCTAACGGAAATAGTATTATCAAATTATAAAATACAAATATCACCATCTATTAAGTATTTGGGTGTTAGAATAGACAGAAAGCTATTATGGAAGAAGCACATACAAGATCTTATATCCCAAGCAGAGAAAGGCACCAATATCTTAAGAATGGTTACAAGCACGAAATGGTGAGCAGATGCAACCGTAGCCTTATTAATATATAAGTCATATATAAGAACAGTAATAGACTATGTATGTATATTTTATGGTCAAGCAGCGAATACCCATCTCAAAAACCTAGACATTGTGCAAAATATGTGTTTGAGATTATGTTTGGGTTTACTTAGATCAACACCAGTTTGTGCAATCACAGCTGAGTCAGCAGAATTGCCACTTAGTTTTAGAAGAAATATTCTCACTGAAAGATTTTTAATTAAAACTATGTCGAAGAGTGCCACATTAACAAAAACAATACGTGAACTATTTATCGCCGATCTAACTCATAAGAGATGGCAAAAAGCAAAAAGTTTACCAATGGTAGAGGCATATGAGCATTTGCTTAATATGGTAGATAACATTTTTCATGATAACCTACACTTAGATCACAACGTTGTTCCATCTGTAAGAGAATCTATTAACACATTTTTCTTCCAAGACTATGAAAATCTTCCAATGGCAGTTAGAAATATAGCGTTCAGGCTTGATTTGGAAACCCTGTTTCCAGAAACATATGGAATATATACAGATGGTTCCAAAACGGATAGCAAAACTTGCTGTGCTTGTTACGATCCTATTGCCAATAAACAAAAAATGCTTTGTCTAGAAGAACATATGTCCATATACACGGCGGAACTTATTGTAATAAATGAAGCGCTTGAATATATTGAGGAGAAACAAATAAACCAAGCCATAATTATAACAGATAGTAAAAGTGCCGTTCAGAAAATTCAGAATGTGTGTTTTCACCCCATTGGGAATTATGTAATTCAGTTAATTGTTTATAAAATACATTCTATGAAAAATAGTGGCCGACTTGTAACTATAGCATGGTTAAAGGGTTATTGTGTCATACAACACAATGAGACTGTCAATGCAATTGCGAAGATGGAGGTGAATAGGGGAGAGAAGGCAAAATACAAAACTCCATATTCAGATTACGATAGAATGATTACAAAAAGACAGAAACAACTATGGCGACTAAAATATATATCTGATAAAAGTGGGGAAATGTATAAGAGTATTCAGCCGAATTTCCCCTCCAAACCGTGGTTTTATTATGGAACTTCTCAAAAGAGGAATTAAAAAATATATGTCGTTTAAGAACTAATCATGCATTATGTCCAGCCTATTTGTTTAAAATTAGATTAAAAGACAGTCCATATTGTGAGTGTATGGAATATGGGGATATCGAGTATCTCATGTTATCATGTATAAGAAAGGACGAAATAGAACAATTTACGTTAATCATTCAAAAACTTTCTGTTAATAAACCCTTTAACCTAGCTCAACTATTAGACACAAAAGATATAGAGATCTTTAAAGCTTTAAACAAACATATCAAAAATATGAAAATCAAAGTATAGAGTACATATCTAGCGGCACCTTTCCGAAACTTGGAAGTAGTATTTTCTTTGTCCCAGTACTTAGCGACTTTTAATTCTGTTCTTAAATTTAATACAAATAATAATAGACATGGTTATTTTAAGTAAATCCAGTAAGGTGGAATTGTAATTAGTTAGTAGTGAATATTACCTCTAGATAGTTAATAAGTTCCTATTGTCTTTCCTAGTGTTTGAAACCTTTCTTATAGTGGCTCAGTCTGTGATGTTGAAAGCTCTGAAGAGCCCCAGTAGCGTATACGTATCCCTGTAGTCAACCATTTCCTAATAATCCTTTTATTAATGAAAAAATAAAAGAAAAAAAGTCTCTTAAAAAAGTCTTAAGAGTAATAAAAGATTACAACAATTTATAAAAAAAAACTATATAATCAAGGATGAAATACTTGTATTTAGAAGTAGCGTAGAATAAATTTAAGTATGTATATTCATATACAAAAAGAAAAGTGTAAAGGTGATCTAACGATTTTAGGAGAGGGTAGTAGAGGAGGGTCATAATGTGTTAATGGCTGATCAAAGCCACAGCCAGTAAACCGAAACACATACACATTCTTTCTTTTATCGTTATATGGTTAGATTATGTAATTGCAATGAATTTTTAGCGAATTTTCATAGAAAAAATTCATCAATGACATGAGAACTCTAAAGACTTTTAGTTCAACTTGAATAGCAGGTTAACTTGTTTTTGTTGCTCGAACTTTGTAAAAACATTCTATACTTAATACAGCCGTAGAGACCTTTCCTGTGGCTTCACAAGTGCTGTTATTTTCCTCTATGCAACCGTTTTCGGTTTTTATGGCATCGTCAGGCAAGAAATTTTTTTTGTGGAATCACAGCAGAAGTGTCTACGTCTGTATTTACATCATATTGTATAAATTTTAATTTATTTTATTAGCGAATTTTCGTGTACAAAATATTCGTGGAATAGCAAATTTTGTTACAACATTTTTAGCGTATTTTCTTGGAAGAACCAATTATTTCTAATTTTCTTGAAAAAAAAATTTATTTCGAACTAAAGAATGTTTAGCGAGGTTTTGATGGAACATTGTGTGAACAAAATTCGTGAAAAATAATGTTGTGATAAATTTTCGTGGAAAAAATTGTCTAAGGGAATTTTTTAAATATTTTAACGATATTTTCAACCATTTTTTGTAGAAGTACTATTAAAAAAAATGAATATTCACAAAAAATTATTTAGCGGACTTACGCAAACAATTTTTTAACACATTCTTCTGGATTTTTTATCTTAAATTTTCGTGGAAAACATCTTTTTTTATTGAATTTGCATATGGGTAAAAAATTGCTTATGACGGAATCTCGACTTCGAGACTTTTGAAAATTTTTTTAAGAAGTAACTATAAAACAGTGAAATATAAATATAGTCAGTGTTATAAAATAATAATAATAAATATATATAATAGGTGTAAATTATTTCTAAGAAAATTCGCTACCAAAACGTACTTAGTCGTCCGGACCTGTTTATCTTGGTAAAATTGACTACACTTAAACTGCACGATTACGCATTTAGTTTAAACATTGACGTCAGGGAACAGTAGCTCAGAACCAATCAAGAAAGATCTAGGGACGCAGCAAGTGCGTTATGGTAGTGAATTTTCATAGAAATGATCTGGCACAAAATATTTTATTATAACTTTTTTTTTATTGTAACATAGAAATCTAAATTTTGGTGTATAGTTTACTTTTTATATCGTAAACTTACCTACCAAATTTGGTTATCATAGATTTTTTATTTTTTAAGATAAAATTTTTTTTCAAATGAAAACTCAAATTTTTTTCAGAAAACCACGTCCCATTTTTCTGATTAACGTACTTATCAAAGCCATTTACAAAAGGAAGGTACATGCCAAATTTTATTAAAATCGGCCCATTATTCTTCGAGATAAAAATTTTTTTCGAATGAAAACTCAAAATTTTTCCGGAAAATCTCGTCAGATTTTCCTGACTAACAAACTTGTAAAAGCCATTTACAAAAGGAAGGTACATGCCAAATTTTATTTAAATCGGCTTATTACTTTTTGAGATAAGAATTTTTTTCGAATGAAAACTCAAAATTTTCCAAAATTTTCCCGGAAAACCTCGTCCGATTTTCCTGACTAACGAACTTATCCAAGCGATTTACAAAAGAAAGGTACATGCCAAATTTTATCAAAATCGGCCCATTATTTTTTGAGTTATCGGTGCGATACATATATATATATATATATATATATATATATATATATATATATATATATATATATATATATATATATATATATATATATATATATATATATATATATATATATATATATATATATATATATATATATATATATATATATATATATATATATATATATATATATATATATATATATATATATATATATATATATATATATATATATATATATATATATATATATATAAACATATAAAAATTGAAACTGACCCCGGATATAGGTTCTAGGGGTCCTAGTTCGCGCTCATTTGCAAAAAATTTTTTAAAATTCAAAAGTCGGGATCTCCCCATTAGTGAATTTTTTCTACGAAAATTCACTAATATCAAATTTATATTTTGGGTTTCATTAAAAGTTTAAGTGGGATTTACTTTCATGTGTTTCTAATTAAGTAGGTAACTATTAACAAATAAATAAAAAAAGTTTTACTTTATATAAAGTTATTATACCTATGATGTAAAAATTTATTTGTCTCTTGTCTGCAATGCTAAGATTTTATAAATCCCCTGAGTGCTACATAAATTATTGGCACCTTTCTAAGGGCTATAATATAATTTTTCTTAATTGTCCAGCTAACTAAATGGTGAATTACCGATAAAAAATGGTATTATCCGTTTGTGGATGTAAAGTGCGCAAGTACAAATAATCGTAGAATTTCGTTTGCGTTCGCCTGATCCGCATGCTACCAGCAAAACACCAGAGGAACCTGAGAATAGCGATCAGTTGCGTGAAGTGCGGTGTATCGGGACTAAGCGATTATCACCTGTTAAGAGAATGTTCGATTGTTTCTCGTCGTTAGGCACCAACATCCATATTACAGCCAAAAGATGTACTAGTTTGTAAGTTGTAAAATGATATCAACAACTGCCAAAGAATTATACTGTGATCAGAGTTTGTATGCATGTAAGTTACAATGTTAATGCAAAAAGTCTTGTACAGTGTTGTGCTAGTGTTCACCTTCGCTGTTGTCTACCTGACCGCCTCACCGTTAGATCCTGTCCAGTATATGAAAGGTAGGAGATAATATATTATTCATTAGTCATTAGTTATCACTTATGTCAGTCTTACAAAAATTGATTTTTACCTGCCTTTGCAGTATCACCATACGTTTTAATTATTATGCTTATACTTAATTCACGTAAAAAGTAATTGACAATTACCTATTTTAAGTAATTTGTTTGACTTTTGGCAGATTTCTCTTACGTCACTGTGGTTACCTACTAAAAGTAAATGTTCACTCGGACAGTAAAACATGGGCTTATAACTATACAGCTCAATTTCCCTCAACCGTTAATTTATATCCGATTTTTGTTTCGGTTGTGACACTGCATTAGTTATTTGCAATATAAAAAAGTCGGGAGGCAGCAAGTGCGTTATTGAAGTGAATTTTCATAAAAATGTTTTTAATAACAAATATGTCTCTCTAATGCAAGCAGGCATTAATCTGGACCGGTATAGCCTACATAGTAGAAAAAATGTACCATATTTTACCAAAATTAGTTATTGTGTGAAAATGTACAAAAAAAATCCGAAAATAAACTTAAAATGTTTCCGAGAAAACTCTTTCCTAGCCAACAAACCTTAGGTTAATGGCAACTTGAGTTATTGAAATTTGAAGGATTTAATAAAAATTCGCTACCCCAACGCACTTTCGGCGTCTCGTTTTTTTATACAAACATGCATCATATTTCGATAAAAATGCAATAATATAAGAGTGTTCGAGGAAAAAAAAGCAATTGTTGGGATCACCAACGACTTATGGACCACCTGTGATTGTCAAAATATTTTTATAAGATGCAGCCTAGACGCCTATAATTATCGTATACAATTTTTTCTCATATCTTGTATACTAACAATTATATTGAGCTTAACCGGAGAAATGCGTCAGCCTGTATATATGTAAACATTTCAAATCTAAAAGTAAACCCGGATATGGATTCTAGGCGGCCTAGTTTGCGCTCATCTGAAGAAATCTTTTTAAATTTCAAAAGTCGCGGTCTCCTCATTCACGAATTTTTTCTACGAAAATTAGCCAAAAATTATCGACTGTTAAACCATAAACTTAACTAAACCTACAGCCAAAGCATTAACTTAACTAAACCTACAGCCAAAGCATCAGAGAAAAGGTCTATTTGAAATGCATTGAATTTTCTATGAACATTTTAGTAAAATGAAGGACAATGACAGTTGAAGCTGAAACTTAAGGGTTTGCAGAACACTCTTGCGACATTTTCTTTACATAATCCGTATTTGTTTCAGGTTCTTTGCCTAAATGTTGCGAATTTTGACGTTTCAAATCGCGACTTTGACGTTTTGAGAAAAATCACAATTGTTTTTCTTTAAATGCCTTTTTTGTCTTTTAACTTACAGACCTAAATTTTGGTAGTTGGGCCACTATTTACAATGCAAACATGCGTACCAAATTTGGTTGCCCTTACTTTGTTATTTCCGGAGATATAATTTTTTTCTGAAAGGAAACACAAAATTTTTCGGGGAAACCTGGGCCTATTTTCCTGGCTAACGAACTTGTCCAAGCTAGTTTCAAAAGGAAGGTACTTATCACATTTGATCAAAATCGGCCCATTATTTTTTGAGTTATCGGTGCTGTACACGCGCGCGCGCACACACACACAAATATATATATATATATATATATATATATATATATATATATATATATATATATATATATATATATATATATATATATATATATATATATATATATATATATATATATATATATATATATATATATTTGTGTGTGTGCGTGCGTAAGTGCGTGCGTGCGTGCGTGCGTGCGTGAGTGCGTGTGTGTGTGTGTGTGTGTGTGTGTGTGTGTGTGTGTGTGTGTGTGTGTGTGTGTGTGTGTGTGTGTGTGTGTGTGTGTGTGTGTGTATATAAACAGATACAAATTTAAAATGACCCCGGATATGGGTCCTAGGGATCCTAGTTTGCGCTCATTTAAAGACTTTTTTTCAAAATTCCAAAGTCGAAATCTCCTCATTAGTGATTTTTGAAACAAAATTCACTAAAAATCACAAAGATAAAATTTTATGTTTAATAAAAATTCACTAAAATCCCAATGTAACGTTCAATTACTTACATTAACTTTGTAGTTACTTTGTTAGGAACTGAAAAACGTTCAGCATGAACGTATGAACGCATCCGTATACATACATCTGTTCGACCATACAGTAATAAGTGCTTTACATTGACATTAATATATTAACCGTGAGCTGAGACCTGACACTGGGAATCAATCATATTGTCTAATTAGACGAGTGTCTCGCGACAGTAAAAACTTGGATGAGTTTTTTGTTGTCTTAACAAAATAAAAGACCTGCCTGACGTGCTGTTTACACACAATCCTACCAACTGACCTTGCTGACCTGCCCTGGTATCAGTTTGCCTAATTAAAAGCTAAAAGGAGAAGGAAAATCAAGCCTGCCATATATCAAGGTCATGTAAGCATAATGTACTTTTCCTTTTCCTTTTAACTTCTTTTAGCTTTTGATTAGGCAAACTGATGTCAGGGCAGGTCAAGAAGGTCAGTTGGGAGGATTGTGTGTACACAGCACGTCAGGGAGGTCTTTTATTTCGTTAAAACGACAAAAAACTCATCGACGTTTTTACTGTCGCGAGACGCTTGTCTAATTAGAACAAAGCAATGTTTAATCTATTTTTAACACATATTATACATACATTTTATCTTTCTGCTCTCGTTATTTATATGAACTTTAACTAAGCCAAATCTCACACTGCTTCGTGCGCGCAGTGTGCTTAACAAGGGGTAGGTACAGTTTTTCGTTATGTATTATAACCCTATAGTTGTAACCACAGTCAAAGCATCAGAAAATGGGTCTATTTCAAATTCATTTTCTGCAAATATTTAAGTAAAATGAGGGACAATGAGGGCTGGAGCTGAAACTTAAGGCTTTATATAACACACCTCTTACAAAATTTCTGCTACATCGCCGTAATGTTAGTTTCAGGTTGTTTATTTAGAACATGTCAATTTTGACGTTTTGAATCACGACTTTTTGACGTTTTAAGAAGAAAAACTATAATGCTTAAAACTCTTTTTCCTTTCAACCTAGGGATCCAAATTTTGGTACATGGCTTTATTTTTATGGTGTAAACCGCAATTAGAACCGTAGACCGGTCTAGTTGTGGCGAGAATACATCTAGCCTTACATACTTGGTCCCTATATTCGGGTAGAAATGGGCCAGGGCTGACAATTTATTAAATTGTTAGTTGGTTGTATACAGTCTCTATTTTTTAACACTTTATGTTATTTGGTGCTGGCTTGATAACATACTACTTGGTTCCGCAACTAGGTGGCGGCACGTTGCCTCTTGTCTCACCACTCACTTAGTGTTGGAAGGCTGGCTACCATAGCCGTTTAACTTTATAGGTGTATTTTCGCTACAATTAGTCTGCCGTACTGAAGAGCTCTAATGAGAGCGAAACCGGTCTACGGTTCTAATTATGGCGAGAATACATCTAGCCTTATATTTTCTGGTGGTTTGGGCATCCAGGAGGGAGTTTAAGCATGTTTCTGAAAAAAATTCTCAACTCACCCCATGTGCTAATCTACACATTAACCGAAAATTTAAACTTTATTTACAAAAAAAATGCACCTGTGTAATTAATGGTGGCAGGTAAGTATTTTTTCATATTAATCGCTTGCATAATCTGCTTTAATCAACTCAGTCGAACCAGTTTCTGCAAACAAAATAACAAAAAGTGGTTTCAAAACAAATTTGTAATTATCTGTGAACCTCATTGTGTTCTGTTTAAATTTACTACCCATGCTGCTTTTGTATATGTAGGTTTTACTATGAATCAAAACTGAATATTCTGGTTTAATGGAAAATTTAGTTCTCACAATTTGAAATATATTTATGAAAATTCGCTACTATAACGCACTTAAACTCTTTTCAACACTTATTTACTATTGCTGTATCCATACCTTTTAACAATGAAATAAATATAAACAATACAAAATTTTGAAATTAAAATTTTAATAATTTAACCTCAACATCTGTTTATATAATTTAAACTATGTACTTACTCTATATTACGTAGTTTCGTTTATTTCAAATTTTCCATACATACCACATGTAGAGTTAAAACTAAAAGTAAACAAATACCTAGATATTATAAGGACTGTGTTAGTTTGAAGTAGGTATATTTCTTCTTTAAATAATTTTGTTTCACTTTGCTTATACCTACCAATGAATTCTGTACAGAGTTCACTGGGTAATACATACAGTATCTACATGCAGTTTACCTATCACTTTCTTATTTGTTTCATTGGATGTTAGAATTATAATATACTACTAGAGTCGCTGCTAGACAGCTATCCTGCTAGACAGCTGTCCTGCTAGACAGTTGTCCTGCTAGAGAGCTGTCCTGCTAGACAGCTGTCTGTCGTTGGTTGTACCCTGGAGAGACTGGTCTGCTTTTGGCCACCATAATATAGATGCATATGTGACCATCAGTTTTACCATAGTTTGGTATATTCTAAACGTAGGCGTACCATAATAAAAGGTTTGAACGACTTGTGGCAGATTGACTTAGGTGAGTTTACTGACTATCATCGAGAAAACTCTGGATACAAGTACATTTTAGTGGTTATAAGTTGTTTTTCAAAGTATGTGTGGACTCGTCCACTTAAATCTAAAAATTCTGAAGAGGTGACTAAAGCTATGGTCGATATTAGTACAGCGCCCTCTAATATTCCATCTGATTTTGGTCGAGAATTCTATAACTCTAAATTTAACAGCATAATGAAAAATACAACATTAATCACTACAGCACTTATAGTGTAAAGAAGGCTGCAATGGCGGAAAGAGGCATACATACCTTAAAAGAAAAATCGTTTTCAGTCTGCGCTCCACCAATGTTTACCAATTATGTAGCAGTTGTAGGTAATAAGTTAACTCCTTCCGCTGGAACATTTGGGCCAACGGAATTATCCAAATGTTCCGCCAGCTTGTTGTAATA
Source organism: Tillus elongatus (assembly GCA_964006375.1). Classification (NCBI taxonomy): domain Eukaryota; kingdom Metazoa; phylum Arthropoda; class Insecta; order Coleoptera; family Cleridae; genus Tillus; species Tillus elongatus. The sequence goes on from OZ023262.1 coordinate 152,685,092, forward strand.
GGTTATCAGCTCTTTGGTTTTCTTATTTTCCAACCAATGATACAATCTTTCCTCACCATGTTTACACAGCTTAATTGCATTAATTAGGTATGTTGCTGGAAGACTAAACCATTTCATACAGTTATCGTCATCGAAACAAATTATTACTTCTGTTACATTTGGTGGTCTGTAAATATAAAACATATTTTGACATAGTGCTGTCAGGATGATGAAGCTTGTTTTAAAATGGCCCATTGTATATCGTGTGTATTTCGTTAAAACGATTAAGTATTTGCTTCTTTGCAAAGTGTAAGCATTCTAACATACAAACTCGGAATGATTGTTCATGATCTTTTAACATAATATTTATAAGCTTCACCATTTCATCGTCACACGGCAGCTCCATATTAACACATTTGAGAACATCAGCAACACAATAGAGGAAATTACTAAGTCGAATATCAAAGTTAAAATTACTTAGAAACTTCACGTTTTCGTTGAAGATTCCAACTAGATCTAGTAGTTGAACTGCATCTTCGGTTAACTAAAAAGTAGTATATTCATCTGAGATTGATATACCTTTACTGTTTAATATTTTAATAGGCTTGACGGTACATACTCCAATATTTTCAGGTTCAATCTTATTACCTTTGGTAAAGTATTCTTCAGCTGCTTTTGTCGGTGTTGAAATAAAATAATACCATTCCCATGAGCCAGATGAGATTGCTATATTTGGATTTGTATTTACAATCTTAATTATTGGAATCAATTTAGCAGCTTTTGATATACCAATTGCAACACTTAGCGATGGATTAACACTATACCTTGTTTCTAGCAGCATTCTACTTTCTTGTTTAATCTCACTAATATTTTGTCGCAGGGCCGCATCAATTTGACCCAAGTAACAATCTTCACAAACATCGTTATTAGCAGGTGTGATGATCTCAGGACCATTATTTTCGTCTATATCATCCCGTTTTCTCTTATGTTCTGGATCTGTGACTCCAGAACCATTACTATCATCGTACACCATGTTGATACAATTATAATTACGTTTACGTTAACATCGAGTATCTTAAACGTTTAGATTTGAACCGATCTTATTGCTGTATGGTTTGTTGTTAAATAGGTTTCGCTGCCCTCTTCATGTACTCTCGTTGGTTGTATTTTTCTGCTTGGTCTCTGTGTAAATTTTAAAAATCTATTGCGGTCACTTATGATTCTCTCCATAATAATGTTTTAACTGTAATTATGACTAAATGTGCTGGCCATTTATACGTTGCAAAAGGCACGGTAATTGCATGGCTCTTTAACATGCGTACTTAAAATACATTAAGTTACATGTTCTTTTGCTTATATTTGTCTTTTTTATATGGTTTCATATGGGTTATACGAACACATTCGATAAAACAGACGGTCTTTTTTATATCATGTAGAGTTTGCTAGCAACTTCTATTCCGAGCGTATTCAGACTTGCAAAACCGCAACGTCAGCTGTTTGTTGGCCTCATTTATATTATAAATCAGGTCGAGAAACATAACACCAAACACCTCCAGCGGCGGCGTTGCCAGATTTGAATTATACTCTTCGAACCGATTGCCATGACACGTGACATACCTCTACGTCACTTAATATGAACGTTGGTTTGCGCCGCGGCCTCCGGTGGCGGCACTGCATTCTACTCGACGAGTAACATGAAACCAAACACTACACCTCTACACCGCTTAATAAAAAAAGTTGCGCAAACCGCCATCTTTACACACGCCAGTTTCATAAAAATAAAAATGATTATTATTTGGACAGGTTAGATCTAGATCTCGATTCAGATTCTAAAGGCCGATTCTGACTGGTGGGTGGTGGTTGCAGAAGGAACCATCTATACCTACTGATATAAGTTGCAGATTCAAATTAGAAGCAAAAGTCGAATGGGAGAAATTGTGGCACACATTTGTATTAACGTCGAAAAATCATTATGTGCAAATTCATCCTACAATTCCCTATAGAATACTGCGCATAGAACAACATAACACCTCACGATTTTATACTTGGTCTCTTACAAGAATGAGGTTAAACCACGGACGGTTTCCAGCACACCTCCACAAAATAGGCATTGCAACCAGTCCAAAATGTTCCTGCCATAACGAATCCGTAGCTGATTTGAATCATCTGCTAGTCGCCTGCAGTCATTATAATACACATAGACTATCACTAATGTGAAATCTAAAGAACGCTGGCGTAGGGTTCCCAACAAACATTATAACATTGTAAATCCAGGAAAATATCACCATTTATATAATATTAGTCAAGTTTCTACAACAGGCAGATATTTCTTTATAAAACTGTATCCAGACACTTAAGCTACTCACAGCAACACTGACACATTAAAGCACACCGGATCAGACTTTATCATAGTTTGATGTAGTTTAGTTTAGTTTAATTTAGTGTATATTTCAAGGATTCAATGTCGATAGAGTTCGGATATAACAACTCATGAGGCTTGTAAATTAGATTAGTTTCAACAAGAATTCCTCATGTTTCACCTTGTGTCAAACCCACCTTATATCGGTCACGTCTTGTACTGTCATTACACAAGTAGCCCTGATTGGCCCCTGGGCTTGAAGAATTGTGGCCCTGTTTTTCCTATAGTTATATAAGGTAAATCTACTTACGTTTGTATAAATTGCAAGCGTATATGTATATATGTGTATATTTTTTATTTAAAAAAGTTTTAGTTACATTACATAATTAGATAAGCTCAGATATGTAAATTTTAATTTTGTAAGTCCCAAACACCCCGCCAACTTGCCTATTACTAGTTATATGTGTAAATATGTGGATATGCATATATAAAAAAAGAGTCTGTGGCTAGTGGAACTTGCCTTCCGAATCCATTCATCTATACACACACCACACAATATCATTGAATAAAGAACTGATAAAAAGTTAGAAATTATAATCATTGTCCATTGGTTCTCTCTGCGCATAACGAATTAATTAGCTATAACTTCTGTAGTTTCTCCAGATAACACTTTACGTTTAAGAAGTGATTTACTCTGTAATCATTATTTGTTATTATTTGATAATTCGTGACTGCACGGACCGTACTTATATATGGTAAATCTGGAGTTTACCAGACTGAATATTCAGTGAAACAGCGATAAGAAGGGAGTGGGGGCTACTGGTTTTGTGCGCATCCAAATACCGTTTGTTTGGAAGCCGCTTCCTAAACTTGACCGCTATACCTAAGTTAAATTAGCGTACTCAAAAGAGCTACCTAACTGCATTTTAATTAATCACAATAAATGTAAGAGAAGATATTCTTTATGCACCTTGTTCGCATTATAACCCTAATTAACAAGAAATTCAAGGAAAAGAAAAGGCAACTACAATAGCTTGTTCATTCAGTTAGATATTTAATTTAAAGTTTTATTTTATTCGATCACTCAGGGAAGAATAAATGCTTACTATTTCGCCTAAGCAAACTGAACGATCCGTATCCACATAACGAATTCCACTTTATGAAGCCATTGATATCGCTTACAGCTCATCATTATTTATTTCCATTGTTTGGTAGAGAGCTAATGATCGGTTTACAATAAGGTTAATTAGCTGAAGGAATGTTCAGTAATTATTAGCAGTCTGGCCGCAGCAAGGGCGTTATGGTAGCGAATTTCCATAAAAATGTTTTAGTGTCAAATACGTTTCTTTAATGAAAGACATCAAATTTGGTAGATATTAGGAACCACGTACCACATTTCATCAAAATAACTTTATTTAAAAAAAATTCTGGACGTAGGAAGTGCGTTATGATAGTGAATTTTCATAAAAATGTTTTAAATAACAAATATGCGTTTTTTAAGGAAGCAGATATCAAATTTGGTTACCAGCATAACATATATAGTAGAAACAATGTACCATATTTCATCAAAATAACTTTATTGTTTGAAAATGTACAAAAAAATTTCGAAAATAAACTTAAAATGTTCCCGAAAAAGACTAGTTTCCTGGCCAACGGATTGTAGGTTAATAGTAAATTGAGCTATACAAATTTGAGGCATTCGATAAAAATTCGCTACCATAACGCACTTGCTGAGTCCCGAATTTATTTTCTTACAAACATGCATTATAATTTCGTGGTCTAAATTCCATACATTTAAGGTCCGCTCAGAACTGACACTCACCGGGGGAATCCGTCTGTTTAATAAAAAAATCATTGTTTAATGTATTTCAACTAAGCAGATTTTCCTGGCTAACGAACTTATACAAGCCACTTGCAAAAGGAAGGTACTCCCCAAATTTGATAAAAATCAGCCCATTATTTTTTGAGTTATCGGTACGATACACACACACACACTATTATATATATATATATATATATATATATATATATATATATATATATATATATATATATATATATATATATATATATATATATATATATATATATATATATATATATTGAAACTGATCCCGGATATGTGTTCTCGGGGGCCTAATTAGTGCTCATTTGAAGAATTTTTTTCAAAATTCAAAAGCCGGGATCTCCTCATTAGTGAATTTTTGTAAGAAAATTCACAAAAAAGTACAAAATTAGGTAAATTTGCAGATTAGCTTCCAAACGCTTTTAATTTTTTTCAGAAACGTGCCTAAGACTCCGCTTGAATGCACAACCCACAAGAAAAAATTCTTGTTCTCGCCACCCACGGAAGTTACGTGGCCAGAAGTGAAGAGGGGTGCTGGGCGGGGTATATAGTAAAAAGAAATTATGAGCAGAAAATGCGAAGAAAATGGCGTGAAAGCTGTCTTTTTCACATCTTGCAGCCATATTCCCCTTAAATCCTGCCTACCCCGTACAGCACCCCTATTCGCCCCAGATACCTTAACTTCCTTGGGGGTATGAACAAGAAATATTCTTGTGGTTTATGCAGCGAGGGTGGTGTATTCAAGCGCGAGGGGAAGGAAAATCCCAAGACGAAGCAGCTCCACCTATGGCAGGGGGGGGGTCGTTCTGCTTCGTCGCGTGGGGATTTTCCTTCCCCTCTCGCGTGCATACAACCGCCCTCGTTGGATAAACCACAAGAAACAATTCTTGTTCATACCCCCCAAGGAAGTTACGGGACCTGGGGCGAGTAGGGGTGCTGTGCGAGATAGACAGGGTTTACGGGGGATATGGCTTCAAGATGTGGAAAAAACAGTTTTCAAGCGATTTTCTTAAACTTTTCTGCTCATATTTTCTTTTTACTTCCTTGGGGGGTGAGAACAAGAATTTTTTCTTGCGGGTTGTGCATCCAGGGTGGTGGGGTCTCTAGGCATGTCTCTGAAAAAAAATTAAAAAGCGTTCGGGAGCTAATCTGTAGATTTGCCCAAAATTTTTCCGAAAAAACTGGTCTGAATTTCCTGGTCAACGAACCCAAAAATTAAAAATAACAATTTACATTAAAATTAGGAAACAATTTGTTTTCACGAAGATTCTAAAACCATTTTTTTCACGTGGATTTGCGAATATTTTTTTACAATAACTTATTAAAAATTCGTTATTAATTACTAGCATTTCACAAAAATTACTGATAAAATACATACATTGCAAATTATATAATCTGTAATTGAAATTAAAAAATGAAAATGTAAAAAATTATTAGGTAACTACTTTTTGACTGAAATTTGAACACGTATTTTTGTGTCACAAGCTGTCAGAAAGGTTATTTAAATTTGTCACTGTCAAGTTTCATTTGATATTTGTGAAAACAATTTATAAATTACTTCTATATTATGAAAATGTAATAATAATAATAATCCTATCAAATTAATGATTTATTAACCTTTGTTGCACCAAAGTTTATTTTAATATTTTTGTTAAGAGATCGGTTACTAAAACTGAACAATTTTGTTTAAATATGCCCTACGGAGATTTGAACCAACAATCACCACGCTCTTCCACTTGTTTCCACAATTATTGTTTAATCTCTGTGATACAGATGAAATCTCATACACTCTTCTCTTAAATGTTGAAAACTCGGTTTTCCATAAAGACAGGAACTCAAAATTTGGAATGTGCTAACTTCCTATATAGGGAACTTACGTATCAAATTAGTTTTTTTTCATCTTTTAATAGAAAATCGTTATTGAAGATTGAAAAAATTGTTTTTGTAAATGCGCTACCATAACCCACTACTCTGAACTCTTACTACTGATATACAGTTTGTCCGCGTATCGATTTTTTGCCTGAAAAGAGGTTATTTTTCAAACTTTGCTAAATAAATAAATATTAGACTATTGAATCTCAAATTATAACTTAACCTTCTGTCAAAGCATCAGAGCATTTGAAATGAATTTTCTGCAAATATCTTAGTAAAATGAAGGACAAAGATTGAAGCAGAAACTTACGGTTTTGCAAAATACACTTCTTACTCCATCACTGTTACCTGCATTAGTTTCAGAATTTTTGCTTACAAATCGCCTATTTTGACGTTTCAAAAGAAAAACTATTTTCTGGTATTTCTGTGCCTTTTTATACCAATTTTTATTTATTTTTGTCTGTAATGTATAATAGGTTTTGTTAACCACACAAATATTAAGATCTCAGTCTTGCTTTCTATCTTATAAGAGATACACCAGCCCTAGACCTATCACAATGAACAACCAAGTTATTCAAAGTAATGAGTCCTTTTCACATGCTGGCATTTCTGTGGATCGAAATCTTAATTGGCACCAACATGTAACATCAACTGCAGAAGCGGTTTCCTCTTCCGGGCTCGCAAATACTTTTTTATACCTTATATACTTCACAAATAAGGCCAAACCTCGAATACTGCTCCCACATCTGGGGTGCCGCTGCCGCTTCTACACTCGCTATCCTGGACTCCATTCAGAACGTCTCATCGGTGACCCTACCCTCACCCAAGGGCTGCCATCCCTTGCCCACTGACGTGCCGTTGGTGACCTCTCTCTCTTTTATAGATATCTGCACGGGCACTGCTCAGAGGAGCTTTCTTCCATAGTTCTTTCACCTGCTGCCCCCAACAGATCTACCAGGGGAACAGAGCGAATGCACCCTTTTGCTGTTCAGGTCACCAGACATAGAACATCTTGTTATCCCCGCTCTTTTGTCCCGAGGACTTCCAAGTTGTGGAATTCCTTGCCGGCACATGTTTTTCCTTCTCCTCCGAACCTCCAAACCTTCAAGTCCAGAATTAGCAAGTTGCCTCTTTCCTCCTTGTCGACACCGACGGTACGGTAGTATTTAGGCTGTAAGCCCTCGTGGTGTGCTGTTGAAATATAAAAAATGTAATTATTTTTCTTTCAACCTAGAGATCTAAATTTCGGTATGTAGGATACGACTTATGGTAGACACTACTTGCCTACCAAATCTGGTTACTATAGGTTTTTTTCCAGAGATAATAAATTTTTCCGTAAGGAAACCCAAATGTATCTCTCACAAACTGGTTCGAATTTCCTGGCTAACCAACCTTTATAAGTCACTTAAAAAAGGAAGGTACCTACCAAATTTTGTCAAAAACGGTCGATTATTTTTTGTTAGGTATTGCTAAACATATAAAAATTTATATCGATAAATATATAAAATGTCTGGACGCAGCAAATGCGTTATGGTAGTGAATTTTCATAGAAATGACCTGACACCAAAAATTTTTTATAACTTTTTTTCTTCTAACATGAAAATTTAAATTTTGCTATATAGTTTCCTTTTAATATCGTTAACTTGCGTACCAAATTGGGTTACCATAGCTTTTCTATTTTTTGAGAGATTTTTTTTTTCGAAAGCAAACCCGAAATCTTCCCGGAAAACCTGGTTCTGTTTTCCTGGCTAACGAACTTAACCAGGTCACTTACACAAGGAAGTTACATGCCAAATTTTATCAAAATCGGACTATCATTTATCGGTGTGAGATATATATATATATATATATATATATATATATATATATATATATATATATATATATATATATATATATATATATATATATATATATATATATATATATATCACAAACTTATGAAAATTGAAACTGACCTGACCTGACCTGACCTGACCTCGGATATGGGATCCAGGGGTCCTGGTTTGCGCTCATTTGAAGACAATTTTCAAAATGCAAAAGTCAGGATCTCCCCATTAGTGAATTTTTCCGAGATTTTTTCTGAGAAAATTCACTAGAAATTGATATCGATAAACGTATAAAAATTCAAGCTGACCCAGGATGTGGGTTCTAGAGGACCTACGTGTGTGTGTGTAATTATGGATGACGTCAGATGCTGACGTCGATTGACCACAGACTTTTTTTATATTATTTTTTTAACACTTTCAAAAAAAAATATTTTCAAGAACACTGACCGTTTTATTATTAGTGAATTTTCTTTAAAAAAAATCACTAATGAGGAGATCTCGACTTTTGAATTTTGAAAAAATTTCTTCAAATGACCGCTATTTAGGACCCCTGGAACCCAAATCCGAGGTCAGTTTCAGACTTTATATGTTTATATATATATATATATATATATATATATATATATATATATATATATATATATATATATATATATATATATATATATATATATATATATATATATATATATATATGTTTATATATTTATGTGTCACACCTGTAACTAAAAAAATAATGAACCGATTTTGATAAAATTAGGTGAGTACCTTCCTTTCGCAAGTGGCTTGGATAAGTTCGTTAGCCAGGAAAATCCGCCGAGGTTTTCCCGGAAAATTTTGTGTTTTCCTTCGAAAAAAATCGAAAAAAAATTATATCTCCGGAATTAACAAAGTAAGGGCAACGAAAATTAATACACGGGTTTATATCATTATAGGTAACCTACCTACCAAAATTTAGCGCTGTAGATTAAAGGGCAAAAAAGTTACAGGCATTTAAAGAAAAATAAATTTGGGTTAACCTCAAAACGTCAAAGTCGCGATTTTAAACGTCAAAATTGTTAATATTTAGGCAATGAACCTGAAATTAATATGATATATGGAAGGAAAATGTCTCAAGAATAATGTTTTACAAAGCCTGAGCTCTTAGTTTCAATCGTCATTGTCCTTCATTTTACTAAAATATTCCCAGAAAATTCATTTCAAATAGACCCTTCCTCTGATGCTTTAGCAGTAGTGTTGGCTATAAAGTTTATCGTTTAATGGTATATAATTTTTGTCGAATATTCGTAAAAAATCATTAAAGCGCAATATATCCGTTATTATGCAAGTTACGAAAAAAAGTTGTATACATTAATTGTAGGGTGTCTTAAGCTACATCTTAAAAAATATTTCCACAATTACAGGGTGGCCCATAAATCGTTTGTGATTCAAATTTTCTTTTTTTTTAGTGAATTTTTTTAATCGATCACGCCCTATGTTATTGCATTTTTGTATTTTCCATCGAAATATAATACATATTTGTAAGAAAAGAAATTCGGGACGCAGCAAGTGCGTTATGGTAGCGAATTTTCATTAAATGCTTCAAATTTTGAATCAATTTGCTATTAACGTATAAGGTTGACCAGAAAACCTGTTTTTCGGAAACAATTTAAGTTTACTTTCGGAAATTTTTGTACATTTTCAAAAAATAAAGTTATTTTGATGAAACATGGTACATTGGTTCTAATATATAGATTATACTGGTAACCAAATTTGGTACCTGCTTTCTTTAAAACACATATTTGCTATTAAAAACATTTTTATGAAAATTAACTACCATAACGCACTTGCTGCGTCTAGAGTTTTTTGCGGATTATTTGGATTTATCAGACTAGGCGTAGATATATTCTTTACAATGCTTGCTAATTCTATTAAAATATATTTCTTTGTATTAGTCAATTGTTATTTTTAATTCTAATTCTAAAAGCCAATGTAACAAAACGCATTACAATGTTTGATTTTATAGCTGTAATTGTATTTGCTTAAAAAAAATTACCAAAGCGTTGTTTAATATTGGCTTATCCAGGTTCAACAAATGCGTGGTTCAACCACTTGGTTCAGATTACTGTACTCATCGTATCTACATTCACAGGATGGACTTTCAGTAATCCCAAATTTATGTAGATGTGCTGGGTATCTACCGTGACCAGATTTCAAGCGAGTCATTGTACTGGTGTAAAATCTGTTGGGCGAGTATCTTTTTTCCTGCATGGGTATCTACCGTGACCAGATTTGAGGCGAGTCATTGTACTGGTATAAAATCTGTTGGGCGACAATCTTTTTTCCTGCAGTGGAAGTTTTATATGTAAAAACGTATAATGATTACTTGAATTGTTTCTGTAGTTTTGGTAATCTTTTTCCCAGAGTCCAACGATATGCTGTCGTATTTGACTGCGTAAATCGTAGTGATGGATTTTAACGTCACATGGTATAACAGCTCTGACTACGGCTTCCTTTGCCAATCTGTCAGCTATTTCATTACCTGATATGTTTAAATGTTCTTTAATCCACCAAAATATTGTTGTTGCGTTCCTTGTGTTTAGCTGAAAATTAAGTTCTAAAATTTTTGATAGCAAGGGATTAGTAGAGTGAGCCAATTTAGCGTGCTTTATGGCTTGAAGTGCCGATGGTGAGTCGCTAATGATGATAATTTTTGGTATTCTATTTGTCTCAGCCCAATTAAGTGCTTTTTTTTTGTGGCCGGTAATTCATCACTATAAATCGAACTGTTAGGATGTAGTTTCCACTGAGACTGTACGTTTTTAAGTGGTACATAGAAACAGCACCAACGTGTGAGTAAATTTTCGAACCATCTGTATAAATATGTACAAAATCTGTATATGGCTCTAAATTAGCACAACAAATGTTCAAGCTTACACTTTGGTGTTCCGAGTAGTTTGGTTTGATGAACTTGAGGTGTCGCTACCAAAGATTCGTAGTTGTTTTGTAATTGATTAGTCACACACATCACCTCTATATGTTCTTGAAATTGAAGAAAGAAGTCATACATAGTGGTTAAAGTTGGATTATTTTTTATTCTCAAATATTTGTTTGTTAGTGTTTCAATAAACAGTGAATGTATAGCTGATACTTCTTTGAGTGTCGACTTAAAAGTTTTAGAATACAGTTTCCGGCCACTTGTTGAATACGTAGGTAAAAGGGAGGTTCTTGAGATTCTGCAAAAACTACTTAATTTGGTGTTGATTTTATTGCACCTATGCAAAGTCTTAGTGCTTCAAGTTGAACACGTTCTAGTTTCAGTAGGTTAGTTTTTGACAATGACCCGTATACTGTACATCCGTAATCAAGGATGTATCTTATATAAGTTTTATAGAAAAGGCGTGATATATCGACATCAGCTCCCCAGCCTAGTAACTACAGACCTCAAGAGATTTATCCCGCGCTCCCACTTTGATTTTATATAATTAGTTTGGGCATTCCATAACTTTTTGTCTAGAAAAACACCAAGGTGCTATGTGAAAACTGGACCCTTCGATGAGCACTGATAAGTACACTTGGAGAACCTAAATCACCACGACACATTTTTTAAAGGCCTTACGATCGTTTCACTAACCACGTTAACATCATCAGAGGATGGAAAAATTCTAAACTAAATTAACAGCTACAAATGTATTTATATGATACCTAGATAGACGAACTAAATCGAAGGTAAAATTGTAGTCAGAGACCCATCGTTTGTCTATTGTGTCTATATTGAACGTACGAGGTTGACGAACTACTTTAATCTCCTCGTTGAGAAATGGATGAGCTTTTAGCTAATTTACTGCAGAATGGGCTAAAAATGAAAGGTGCCGCGTTATTTAAGGAAGCTCACGTTCTTTCTTGATCTACAAATTCAATATGTGAATACTAGAGCCTGTGATGAGCACCGAAAAGCACATCTGGCGACAAACCAATAACTGCCGCAAATCTTTTTTAAAGAAAAAACAACCGTTTAGCACACAATGTTAACTCCAACACAGGATGAATATTCTAACTAAAATTCTACATCAAAACAAGTATTTATATTGATTTCTTAGATACAAAAGAAAACGAAAGGGGATTTTTAAGTCGAGAACACAATGTAGAGCCTTGTATCTCTATAGACCGGACGAGGTTATTGAACATACTTTATTATTCTGCCCAACAGATTAGGAGTGTTTAGCCGGTCAAATGCAAAGTGAGAATAAAGGGCCTGAAATCAAAGGTGCCGCACGGTTCAAAGTCGTTTTGTTCTTAATTCATCTTGTACCATATCGTAAATGTGCAAGATGCTCACAAAATTTGCTGGTTAGGTTCCTCCTAGTTTGACCCATGTATTTCAGATTACAATCTTTGCAACCTATCTTATAAATATCCGACATTTCAGTGGCTTTGTCTTTGTCTTTAGTATTATCCAACAAATTCTTTAAATTACTTTTTGTCGAAAAAGTCAAATGTAAATCGGCTTTCTTAAAAAATACTTTCCAAACCCTTTTTGATACGTGGTTCATAAGGTAAACACAAAAAAATTCTATATTTTATATTTCTTAAATGTTGTGCATTCAGATATAATTTTCTTTGTTCTGTCAATAAATTTTTCCACTAAACAAGCCGAATAACCCTTATATCTCGCCACGATACTTTTACTTAACGGAAAATTTATCAATCTATTTACCAAGAAATTTAAACTAGCGGTTTTTTTTTGTGCAAACGTATGATGTGAGTCGTTTGGAATGTAACTAATAGTGGCAGTTTCTTTCCTGTAGACATCGAATTCAAGCGTCATTATTTTTAGTAACTAGTACATCTAAAAAAAAAGGGTTTATTGTTGATTTCTATTTCGTGGGTAAGTTTTATTGAAACAAATTGACTATTTAGTTTTTTAGTAAATTCTTCAACCTTGCATAGATTTGTTTTACTCACTGCAAAAATATCATCCACACAAGGAAACCATACATAGGTTTTAAAAAATAAAAATGTGTATTTCCCTAGAGTTTTTGCTTAAACAAGGATGTGCGCCAGTTATCGGTTTGTCGCCAGATGTGCTTGTTGGTGCTCATCACAGGCTCCAATATTCACACAGTCAATTTGTAGATCAAGAATGAACGTAAACTATCTTAAATAACGCGGCACCTTTCATTTTAAGCCCATCATCCTTTAAATTAGATAAAAGCTAATCAATTTGCCAACTAGGAGATTAAAGTAGTTCATCAACCTCGTCCGTTCAATATAGACACAATAGACAAACGATGGGTCTCCGACTACAATTTTACCTTCGGTTTAGTTCTGTAACGGGCGCTCTTTGACCTCCTCCACTTATTTATATAAAATTAATATTGTCAATAACTCTTAATCGTAACACCGAGCGTCTGGCGTTTTGGGAGATAAAACATGTCCGTAATTTTTATTTAGATAATTAAATCTCTTAATCAGCCCTATATGGCCTATTAAAATGTGTTATTGGAATGAATACTGTAGAGCATGGGAATGTTTAATTTAAAACCCCAATTTTACTATACCCGCTACAGTACCATATACCCTGCGACCTCTTAAAGTCGCCCTCGTACGAGTTTATACTATTACTTAAAATGTAGGGTGGTTGGTTCACTATATCTAGAATGAAAATTCAGTCGTTTGCTTTTAAAACTACTTTAATATAATTTAAATTAGTTCAACACACAAGATTTACAAAAGGAAAAAAAAACCTAGAACAGCAATGTTTAAAATATGACTTTACTTAATTGCGCCTCTGAGAACGGAGCATTAAATCTTGAGCAAAAGGCGCCTCAAAAGAACATGTCTTAATTTACCCTTCCAGTAATTTACCAGGATTTACTTGTTTTTAAAAGTGTTGCGAAATTAGAACTGATAAAATGTTAGCCTGAGCTTAACTACAATATATACATAAGCCCCTTTTTAATTTACCCCCCAGAGGTTAGTTATCTTATCTAAATTACTTTAATTTTCTCAATCCCCACCTACTACACGTATTCTTACTTCCTTGACAAAAACTATTCTATTTATCCCTTGAACATAAATATACTCCCCCGTAAACTAGTTTAAATTATTATGGAACAAATCTGATGATTTTTTGTTTGGTTTAGATTTTATTATGTTTATGGTAAATTCTCCGATACAACTACCATGTATGCCACTTTTATCTTGACAACAAAAGAAAATTATGGCTAGCACTTACCCCTTTTCGTTAGAATATTCCAGTAAGAAGAAAAAAAAACAATACCGACTTTGCAAGGGCACTCCAGTGCCCCATCCCTTGTAGGTTTGAATAGTTATCGAGCGATAATGATTAATTAATACAAATAAAATAATAAAAAAACTCCCTGTTTAAACCTTTAACTAAATACTGACTCTCCCGTGTCACTCAGTACCACCGTGACTTCCCGTGACCCGCGTTCCACTAACTGTCCACCCGCGTTCTCCTTTTCAAAGAAAACTGCCTTTTCCCCCGTACCTGTGTTTTTCCTGACTGGACAGAGTTTAAGTCCGAACTCTAACCTCCTATGTCAGCGCTTCGGTATCGGTTTATTCCAAGTACTTTCATCATATCTTAACTCGGTCGTGCGATTTTGATGATTCCACGGCGTTGAGTTTCAACATATTTCCACGTTTTTACCAGCAAAGTATCAACGTCTCTACCCGGTATTTGCTCACATTAAATTGCCATTCGAGTAATTAAATGTTGCAATGATCTACTTGATTTGTATTTTCATAACATTCGGACAATTGTTCCAACGCAATCAAATATTAACTTAGCGAATTTTATGTACTGTATATAGGCTGTCCCGTGATTACAAACTCCAAATCAAATAACATTATTAAATGGTATCTAGTCACTGCATATACTGTCCCGCAATTACAAATCCCACTTAAAAGACCCCCTATTTAGCGGTATGTATGTACTATAAAGGCTGGCCCATAATCATAGTTGGCCTCCTGGACACTAGCCAAAACTCAAGCAGGTAATCTTGCTTACAGTTCGTCTATGTAGGTATCATATAAATACATTTGTAGCTGTTAATTTAGTTTATAGTTTTTTCATCCTATGATGTGGCTAACGTGGTTAGTGAAACGATCGTAAGGTCTTTAAAAATATATGTTGTGGTGATTTGGGTTCTCCAAGTGTACTTAACACCAGGGTATTTAAATTCATTAGTAGTCTTGATCTGAAGTTCGTTTGTATTAATTTCTTGAGGAAGTGTCAAGCGATGTCTAGTAAAACACATCACGGCTGTTTTTTGTTCGTGTATTTCAAACTGCCTTTCTTCAGCCCATATTTTCAGCTTGTAGATAATTTGCCTCAGTTTTAATATGCACACTGGATATGAATTTTCAACACCATACAGGCATATATGATCTGCAAACTATATACATCAACTTGGCCGTCAAATAGTTTGTGCAACCTATGGGTGTAAATATTAAATAAAATCGGGCTAAGAATAGAACCCTGTGGCAACCCTGTTCTTACCAGGCGTGCTCAATGTAAGTTGTTGTACTTATCTCTAGCGAATATTGGCCTATCATTATACAAACTTACTATATTTAGAACCGTGTTCGAGGGAATGTCAATCTCTTTCTTATCTTTGTATAGCAGCTTAAAGGTTGACCCTGAGTATGCACTTTTGATGTCTACAAATAAGCATATGAGATATTTATTCTCTGAGAATGTGATATGTATTTTGCTAACCAAATGATTGATGGCATTAATTGTGCCCAGCCCTTGTCTAAACCCATACTGTCCATTTGGGAGGAAGTTACCGTGTTCAACATGCATTCCAATCTGTTTGATCATGTGTTCAAAACTTTTTGTAAGGCAAGACATTGATGAAATAGGACGAAGTGATGAAGGTTGGGAGCTGGCTCTGATAAGAGTATTTTTGTTACGCTGGGTGACATAGGAGCGCAATGCATCTATACTTTTTCGTTTAAAAGTACGCTTCGCTTGCGCATCGACCTTTTATAATTAAGATAATTCTCCCAGTTTGAAATCAACTTGTACTCTGTTAATGCGTTTTTACGTCTGATTGTTATAAGGTTAGTCATTATCTCACCAAATCGGTTTACTTGTTCCGTTATTGATGACACATTTACATTTCTTCATCAATTCGTCTGCAGTCCAATTAAGTACTTCCACAAAATGTGTAAATTTTTCTGATGTGCAGATGGGAATGTCTAATAATGCGTCGTCTAAATAATTTTGGAAAATGTCCCAAGTATGTTCCCTCCAGCGACGATATGGTTGTTTATTATTCATAGTTTATTGTTGATTTAGTTCTATATTTACTACATAATGGTCTGAATCAAGTGTATCATGAGAAACATGTCAGGACACGTTGGTTGCTAGTGCGGGCGAATCAAGTATTAAATTGACGATAGACGGGGACTCAAACGGCCTCACGACCCTAGTTGCAGATCCATTGTTTAATGTAGTTAAGTTTGAATCATCAATAGCATTTGCCAGTGCGTTACCACTAGGATAATCTCTATTAGATCCCCGGAGTCCGTGATGTGAGTTGAAGTCACCGCCTATGATTGTGTTTACATTATTAAATTGTGACAAAAAATTTATACATTACATTGGGTGGTTTATAAATTGAGACTACATCTACACTTAGTTCAATCAAAATGATAGCACAAACATTTACATCGTCAGATGGAAGGTTAATGTGACTAAGTATTTTGAAATGGAGCGGGTTGCTAAACAATATTGCAACACCTCCTCTCCTATATTGGGTTCTATCTTTACGGATTAGGTTATATCCTCGAAATTGAAAAGTAGTGTTATGTGGTTTAAGAAAAGTTTCACTTATTAGCAAAATATCTATTGTTATTACTCAAATACTTACAAAAATTAACTCGATTCCTAAGTAATGATCATGAATTCCACTGTAAAATATGGATTATGTTTGACGAATAACTATTTGTCGTCACACTGACATTGGATTTTAAATTTATAAAAACCCTTTGCATGTGCTCTCTAAATCTGTTTTCGTCTATACTATAATTATTTTGGTAAGTAATTTCCTTCAGGGTTTGCAACATTATTTCACTGACTTGTTCAAATAATTTTTCTTTGTACTCTATTAGTTCATCTCGGTGTGGGTTGGGTAAAACTGTTTGTGAATTTGGTTTGTCTCGTGTAGAAGTAGGTGACCGAGGAGCTTTACGTTTTTATAATGTGTTTGCAGTACTGCGTGATGGTCTATTAAGGGTTTGTCGTTTGGGTGTTGAATTGTAAAAGGGCTTCGAAGCATTAACAGTGTTGGAGGGTGGATACTGGTTTTGGTTTTTTTTAAAATTGTCTAGTAACTCAAAACGGTTATAAGTGGTGACTTTGGCATAAGAAGGATTGCTTTCTAATTTTTAGGCCTCCTTAAAGGATGTTGTGCATCGACATTAGTTTCTTAATGTTTTTTGTTTATTATATATCAAGCATGATCTAGATCTGGTTTGATGGTCAGTATTTTTACAATAGATACAATGTTTTTTATTGGTACGATTTTTATCGTTATGTACCCGTCCGCAAGTTTTACAGCTTTGTTCAGAGTTCTTACAAATCTTGTAAGTATGGCCGTAGCGCAAGCATCTCATGCACTGCACTACTGCGTGGATGTACGGTTCTACTATTGAATTTACACCATTAATTCTTATTTGCTTGGGGATTGTATCGCCAAGATAAGTTATTACCATAATTTGTCTCTTAACGAGTTTATTTGTCCGATCTTGATACATTCGCTTAATTTCTACGACTTCAGTACGACTTTCAATTTCTTTTGTCAAGTATTACTCGTCAAAAGAAGTATCTACTTGCCTAACAATACCTTTACGTTGGGTATAATACCTTTGAATGTAAGCTAAGAGATCATTATCTAGAAATCATTTATTATTAAATAAGTTATATGCCGCAGTGTGCAAATTTAACAAGACTTTTATTTCATTATATCCCACTGACCGGATATCTATAATTGTTTTTTATAACTATCATTTACACTGATGTAATGCCCCACACGTATGGGGAATAATCTTCCAATATTTCTATTTTTGTGTTCGACATGAACACAATATGGTCCATTATCCGAAGACATACCTATTTTCAAAATCAATATTAGGAAGAACGGAACCCTTTTCATTGTTAAAATTATCTGCACTACTGCTTGAAGGCGAAGAATTTAAATTAGTAACGTTATCACTTACCGATAAGTCCATATTTGTTTTTTCCGGGCCCCCTGGCCCCCAGTAGGCGTGTCCATTACTCACCCGAATAATATTATCAAATTTGTAAAACACTTTTACCTATTTCAATTTAGCAATATTATCTGAAATATCTATTGCACTTATATTAACTTATCTCTCGCTGCCTTGGTTGTGCCTTTTACCAACTTCCTTCACCTAAATCAGAATAATTTTTAAATCACTATCTAGCTTTTTCGTTTCCACGTCAGCTTCCACTGAAAGCGAACAAAAGACTGTAGAGGACCTAGTTGTGCTCATTTGACAAAATTCTTTCAAAATTAAAAAGTCGCGATCTCCTCATTCGTGAATTGTTTCTACGAAAATTTTCTAATACAATAAATAACTTGCATATTTTTCGCTAGGTAATATGTATGAGACAATCCTCATACATGTGGATTTACTTACGAGGGAAGATTAAAATGAAATCTACCTAAGTAGGAAAGAAAATATTTAGAGGAAATTCAAAATTAAATTTTTCTACACATTTGTCTGTTAAACTTTTATTAGCAATTAACACACGCAAATATATTTAAAACCTTTTTGAAGTTCTATGAGCCAACCTGCCGTCGTCTGTCATGGTGGAATCACACCCGTTAGTGCTATCCAAATAATGTGTTGAAATGTTTGGAAATTATTCCTTTAAATATATAGGCCATTTTCACTTGAGTCTTCTTTGTGTTGGATGATCTAAAATAGTTGTTGTAATCTCATTAGTATGTGTCTCAAGCCTTGAGTAATGTTTCTCTGCTCGCATTAACTCGTGGGATTTTCAAATTGCTGTGCAGGGTGTGGATTGATACATAACATTTCTTCATCTTCAAATCCATTTGTTTCACTTCTCTTGACATAGTATGTTGTCCACGTCAGTCGAACTACATAAACAGATATCTTGCTTCACTGGCTGGTGGTAATTGTTGACTATTAATACAGACTACGGACACTATTTATGCTTCTTAGTAAAAGTAACTTGGATGGACTTTGTCTCATTGACTTTAATCTTCCACTGGTGCAGCCAGTTTCCTTATTTAGAAAGGTGACTTTCAATATACTTTAAGCAATTTGGAGAAGCAAATACCTAAAAACGAATCGATAGATTTTGAAATTACAGCTCAAGTTTTGAAATCAAATATCTACAAAACTAATTGGTGTATTTAAAAAATGCGACTTTGAATAGAAAATCCAAAGAGCTTTCCAAAAAGATGCCACTCGACATACGTCCCCTATTCATTCAAATTAAGGGGGTGAAGTCATCCTCGCTGGGGGTTGACTGCTGCAAATACCTAAAAACGAATCGATAGATTTTGAAATTACAGCTCAAGTTTTGAAATCAAATATCTACAAAACTAATTGGTGTATTTAAAAAATGCGACTTTGAATAGAAAATCCAAAGAGCTTTCCAAAAAGATGCCACTCGACATACGTCCCCTATTCATTCAAATTAAGGGGGTGAAGTCATCCCCGCTAGGGGTTGACTGCTACAAATTCTGTTAAGGTAAAAAAAAAGAAAAAGAAAGAAGTGTCCCTCAGCAAGTAACATCGACGTGTTTTAGGAGTTTTTAGAAATTCTCAGCAGTGCTTGGAACAACCTTTTATAATGAACATCCTGTATTTACTATATATATATATATATATATATATATATATATATATATATATATATATATATATATATATATATAATATATATATATATATATATATATATATATATTCATATATATATATATATATATATATATATATATATATATATATATATATATATATATATATATGACGACGGAGTTTAGCAAATGATGACTGTGGTCAATTATATGAATAATGTATACTTGGTATAGGTCACTAAAATCACAAAAAATATTAAGTTGATAGAGGTGCCAATAAACTTACGTAAAACACCCACAACCTTTTTTATTGACTTGATTTTACCTTAAAAGAAATGTTTGCAGATACTTGTTATGAATGACTCCTTCAATGAAACACTATATTCTTTGTTTATTGAAGCATTGTATATTTTATTAATATAAAACCAACAAATAAATATTATGTACAGGTGCTTAACTCGATAATCTAGTTCGCTGGTTTTCTATATATATATATATATATATATATATATATATATATATATATATATATATATATATATATATATATATATATATATATATATATATATATATATATATATATATATATATATATATATATATATATATATATATATATATATATATATATATACACATGTTTTGCGAAGTTTCTGCGCCACCTAGAGACTCCTAGTTTTTTTTATTACATTGGAAAAACCTTTCGGTAGGCTAAGATCGTTGGCCAGTTTTGACAGTCCAATTTTGCCATGGAAAATTGTAAACTTTCTTCTCAAAAATGAAACTTAACTGAATTCGAAAAATGCTTCAAAATATATTCCCTGTTATTAAAAACCTAACTGTATATTACAAAGTTCAATTAAATAAACAAAAATGGATATATTAAATCTTTTAGTTGTCAATAGTTGTTACAATCAGCTTGTCACATCATTTGAGTGATGTATTGACCAAAAAGTTAACAATATTTTCGAGTGGAATTGTGTATAAAAAGCAGCTGCTTAGATCTAATGCGTGTGTTTGTTTAGAAAAAAGAATATCATTGGAAGATTATCCACACCTAAATTTGACATAAATAACTTGAAACAGGTCAAATGGAATGCTATGGTATGAAAATTCGGTACTATAACGCACTTGCTGCGTCCAGACTTTTACAGCTCACCAAGAAGACATATTTCTTGAAATAATTAGTTATACTCTAGGGCAGTAGTCGCCAACCTTTTTAATTTGTTGAGCTACTTTAACAATTTTAGAATAAATAGTGAGCTACCTAGTCGTAAGCGATGTAAGCCAACCTAATTGCAATAATTCACAGTAGTATTCGATATGCACTTATTTGTTTTACTAATTAACTAATATATACTTCTAATAAACTAATAACAGAATAACTAATATTACTAATGCATACTACACAAATACTTCCTTCCCAGCAACCGCAGGTGTTTCAAAAATAAACAAAATTTTTATGCAGCCACAATGGCATGTCATATACGATTTAATAAAAGTAAATAAAAATAACCAAAGGCAACGGTTGATTATGCCGTCCAGTTTTAAACTGAGCGTAATTTCGCCACGCCAGGCATATTTATCCCTTTCGAAGCAACATAGATCGTTCTCGAACATTAGCGCACTGGTCGGTTCTAGCCGATTCTAACATGGTGGCGTCGGCGGCAGATCGCTCAACGCAGTGATGCCGCTGCTTGTGCTTATATATATATATATATATATATATATATATATATATATATATATATATATATATATATATATATATATATATATATAAACATTTGAAACTAACCTCAGCAATCCTACAGTTTAGCTCTCCTTACCGGCCAGATTCTTGCTCACACGAGTTTCTGTGTTCGAGTCTACGCGGCACTTCTACTACCTTTCCCTTTCTCGACTTAATAAGGTATTTTTATACGCATTGTGCTTCATTTATAATTTTATGGCAATGAACTATATATGGCATACTTTTTTATGGCTCGTTCATGACTTTCATTTATGTTTAAAAAAACATTGACCCAGTAAGTGCCTTATGGCAACGTAAAAGGTATATAAAATTAGGTAGTACTTGGAGTACATTTAGTTTCTGTGTAAATCGTATAATAAAATGTACACACTTTAGATAATTTAAGTTCACTTTTTATGACAAAATAAAAATATTGTCCACGAAATATGGTAATAATTTATCTGTGATTGGTAGGGACTGAATAAAAGTATATTATATTATATATATATATATATATATATATATATATATATATATATATATATATATATATATATATATATATATATATATATATATTTATTTATTTATTTATTTATTTATTTATTTATTTATTTATTGAATAAAACATTCGGTTCTTTGTTTATTGAAGCATTGTATATTTTGTTAATATAAAACCAACAAATAAACATTAGGCCTTATTATCTACAGGACGGGTGGTGCTAATCTCGATAATCTAGTTCGCTAGTTTTATATAGCTTGAGTAAAAAGACTTAAGTGGGCGTCTTACAGAACATATAGTGAAATCGTGTGATTTAAATACAGACGCAGAGACTTGCGCTGTGGCTTCACAGAGAAAATTTTTCGCCTTACGATCTCTTAAACGGCGAAATCGATTGCAGAGGAAAACTATCTCTTCTATTTTCTTAACAAAAAAAGAAATATGTAAAATGACGTTAAAATTAACCTAAATATTTTCAATTTTAAAAGTAGCTGCAACGCACACTTCGTAATAGTTTTCAGACCATATATTATTATAGTAGGCGTGTGTCATAATTATGACTGTTTCTGTCAAAATCACGTCTTACACATAATGCCTCGTTAGAAGTTTTAATATGTATCAAGATTTAAATAACTTGCCTAAAGGTAATTAAGTTATTAAAATTTAAAAAACCTTTATGAAAATTTGCTACTACAACGAACTTATTGCGTCCGGTCTTTTTGTTAAGTATGTAGTCTTCTGTGCGGATTGATTTATGAGAGCTCTAAGGTTGTTTCTTATTTTTCAAATGGACAATTCTAAATTATAGGTAGCTTAAAGTATTTAAAAAGTTAGCCAACATGTATGCATGTAAAGAATATTATGCATGTTCACACTTGATTTAAAATTAGAGTGTTATTATATTGTGCTTAATTAAGTTTGTAATAGTTGTAAGTATGCTTAAATTGTACTGTGAGCTAATTAATACGTAGTAGAAAATTAAATTTATTTTAAAGCCATGGAAGCCAAACAAATTAAAATATATACTTCACCTGGAAAACAACCTTGATAAACGCTAGTTGCATACTTTAACGTCCTCAGTATGCAAAGTTTATTGGTAATTCCAATCCACAAGTTTTCTGTTTCAAATGCTTAAGTAATGCTCGACATACTGCTACACTCTGTACCATTGAAATTACAATACTCAGTAAAGTTAGATATATGTAGCGATGTAATTGAAATTGTTCGAAAGGATAAGAGGAATTGATAATATTTTAAAACAAATTGATTAGAAAGATAAAAAACTAGTAGCAAGTTACTCCCTCGCACAAATATTTAACCCTCTTCAGCTTCTCGGGACATGCTGCGAATGGGATGATCAATGCCTTCCTGTGGCTATGCCTTCCTGTGACTATGCCTTCCCGTGGCTACTTGTCCCTAGCCAACCTCATGACTCATGATGTAGACGCTAAGATACACAATGGTACCTTGCAACCGACTCTGCCTTCTACCTATCATCCCATACCAATTCGATAGGTAATAAGTCAGGTGATCTTACAGGTCATGGAAAAATGGTTATATTGTTGCAAGAAGCCTGTGCTAACCGTAGCTGTACCTATGTGGACTATAATTATTTTCCTGAACAATTGGGTTTTATACTTGTTGAAAGTAAAACAACACAATATTTTGTGGAGCGTTATTAATGTAGGTCTGTTTATGCCTAAAAAAAGTCTGGACGCAGTAAGTGCGTTAGGGTAGTGAATTTGGATAAGAAAGCCATAATAGCAAATGTCTTTTTTTTAAAATGAAAACAGGCATCAAATTTGTTTACTAGTCTAACCTATGTAGTAGATACAATGTACCATATTTTATCAAAATAACTATTGTGTGAAAAAATACAAGCTTTTTCAGAAAATGAACCTCAACTCTTTCCCAAAAAACTGGTCCGATTTTCCTGGCCAATGAACATCTTCAAACTATTCACCAACCTACCCGAATATAATAACTTTTCACTTGAATTTGAATCATATAAGTGGAAAAATACTCATGTTTTCATGCCACAAACTGTCAGAAATAAGAACATTACTTAATTCTGGCGCTTTAAAGTTTCATTTGAGATTTGTAACAACAATTTATCAACTACATATATATTCTAAAACTGCAAACGTAGATAATCCAATCAAATTAATTATTTGCTACCTTTTTATACCAAATTTAAATATTTAAAACTCTGGACGCAGCAAGTGCGTTATGGTAGTGAATTTTCATAAAAATGTTTTTAATTGCAAATATGTGTGTTTCCTTTTTAAGAAAGCAGGCATCAATTTTGGTTACGAGTATAACCTATATAGTAAAAACAATGTGCCATGTTTCATAAAAATAACTTTATTGTGTGAAAATGTACAAAAATTTCCAAAAGTAAACTTAAAGTGTTCCCGGAAAAACTCGTTTCTTGGTCAACCTTATAGGTTAATAGCAAATTGAGCTATTCAAATTTGAAGCATTTAATGAAAATTCGCTACCATAACGCACTTGCTGCGTCCCGAATTTCCTTTCTTACAAACATGTATCGCTGAAAAATTCAAAAATGCAATAATATAAGGCGTGTTTGATTAAAAAAAAAAAGAAAATTTGTATCACCAACGACTTATGGGCCATCCTGTGATTGTAGAAATATTTTTTTAAGATGTAGCTCAAGACACCCTATAATTAATATATACAAATTTTCTTCATATCTTGTATAATAACGGATATATTGAGCTTTATTGATTTTTTACGAAAATTCGACAAAAATTATATACCATTAAACGATAAACTAAAGCTAAGGCTACTGCCAAGCATCAGAAAAAGGGTCTATTTGAAATGAATTTTCTGGAAACATTTTAGTAAAATGAAGGACAATGACGGTTGAAACTAAGACTTCAGAGTTTGTAAAAGATCCTTCTTGAGACATTTGATTTCCATATCCCGTATTAGATTCAAGTTCTTTGCCTAAATGTTGCCGATTTTGACGTTTTAAATCGCAACTTTGACCTTTTGAGGAAAACCCTAATTTATTTTTCTTTAAATGCCTATAACTTTTTTGTCTTTTGACCTACATAGCTAAATTTTGGTAGGTGGCTTACGTATAAGGATATTAACTAGCCTACCAAATTTGGTTGCCCTTACTTTGTTAATTCCGGAGATATAAATTTTTTTCGAAAGAAAACACAAAATTTTCCGGGAAAACCTGGGCAGATTTTCCTGGCTAACGAACTTATCCAAGCCATTTGCAAAAGGAATTTTTCCACCAAATTTAGTCATAATCGGCCTATTATTTTTTGAGTTATCGGTGTGATACATACATATATATATATATATATATATATATATATATATATATATATATATATATATATATATATATATATATAAATATATATATAAATATATATATAAATATATAAATATATATATATATATATATATATATATATATATATATATATATATATATATATATATATATATATATATATATATATATATAAACATATAAAAATTGAAACGGACCTCGGATATGTGTTCTAGGAGGCCTAGTTCGCGGTCATTTGAAGAAATTTTTTCAAAATTCCAAAGTCGGGATCTTCTCATTAGTGAATTTTTTTTAAGAAAATTCACTAATATAAGAAAAATATAAAAAATGTGCTAAATAATCACATAATCTGATTGAATCATGGTATACGATTCTAAAAGTAACTGTTTCCAAAACTGGTGTCTGTAGGTATAGGAAGTGTTATACAAAATTTGAAGCAGAGGGCAGGCCCTTCGTTTCTGAAAAACAAAATACAGGCTGTGCCATTTGTAAAAATTGAATTACGGCAGTTTGAATTTTTCCAAATCAGTCACTCTTTGAGAGCACCCTATATACGGCATCTCGATTTTTTCGACGAATCATATAAAGGAAAACGTCTTTGAATTCGTTGCTTTCATGCGACTCTATTTATTGGTGAAAGCGCCGTATCACAGATTTTCATATGCGCCAAAAATGTGAAAAGTTGCAAAACAAATGAAACAACAAACGATCTCCCCTACCAATTTTTTTCCAATTTTTTTCCCACAAACATGCATTATAATGTCATGCAGAATTTAAAAATGCAAGAATATTAGGGGTTTTCGAAAAAACATAAAATTTGTATCACCGACCACTTCTGGACCAACCCGTAATTATAAAAATAATGTTAGAAGATGCAGCTCACGACACCCTATAGTTAACGTATACAATTTTTTCTCGTATCTTGTATAATAAAGGATATATTGAGCTTTACCATATAAATGCGTGATCCTTTAAATATGAGAATAGAAAAAACTGAAATCAACCCCAGATGTAGGTTCTAGGGGGCCTAGTTCGCGTTCAGTTGATGACATATTTTCAAAATTCCAAAGTCGCGGTCTTCTATTAAGCGAATTTTTCTACGAAAATTCGTTAAAAATTATAGATCATTAAACAATAAACTCTATATCTAAAACTACTGCCAAAAGCGCCAGAGAAAGGGTCTATTTGAAATTTATTTTCTGGAATTATTTGAGTAAAATTAAGGACAACCTTTATGGTTTTAACAAGCCTAGCTCTCGCAGTTTCTTGATCGCTTCATCAGGCCTACGATAATAAAAACAAAAGTATCGGCACATTGATAACTATACAAAAGGTTTAGATCGGTCAAATTGGCTAAAAAAGAAAGTTTCAGATTTAAACAATTTTAGCGCGCTGCTATTGAAACAGTGAAAATAGATTTCCTATCTATGTACCATCGCAATGGGTATTGCTGGCAAAGGGTGCTAAAAATATGGTGAGAGAGCACACAATAAAATGTTACGACTTTAGGTTCCAGTATATTTTACAAAAAATAAATTTTCTGTAAATTAAAAACTATTAGGTACCTACGTCATTACATCAACACCTTTCATCATTTAACATATCGTTTTGAGTTGTTACCGTACTGTATTCGGGTGTCAATGTTACCAAGTGAAGATATACGTATACCCGTGATGAGTACTGAAAGGTACACTATCGAAGGTTGCATTAATATGGTTATTTTAAATACAACACAATATATGTTTATACCTACCAACCGCTAGGTATGTTGAAACTACAGGAATAAACTAATGGTTTTTCTTGTTAATACGTGAATCACAATCTCAAACGTGGCTGGTCAACAGAAATTCCTTCAAGGTCATATAATAAATACTAAACTGTTCTGCTTGTTTGACTGTAGTAGTTTCCTATTGTCTTATTTCACCTTTGTTTTGTCTTAGAAAACAATGGTTATGATAGCGTATTTCTTTACATGCTTTATGTAATTCATGGATGTAATTTTACAGATGAAAGCGGAGAATATAACTTTCACAGTCACATATCTTTAACGGACTCCTGTGTCATGTAGTGAGGTTGTAAAAGTGTTTACATCCTTAACAAATGAATGTGAAATAATCAAGCACCAGAGGTTTTAGAGAATTTTCATAGAAAACATTCGGAAGTAGAGGTCACGCCTTTCGAACATAAACATGTTTCTTAAATCAGCGCTGAATTAGAGCCTTTAGAGTCCATACTTGAAGCCAGCATTTTTTTACATGTCTATAAAAATATCTAACGTTTTATCTCTCTCTATATATAATAGTATATATATATATATATATATATATATATATATATATATATATATATATATATATATATATATATATATATATATATATATATATATATATATATATCAGATCCAGCAACACCTCCATGGCGGCCATCCTTTGGATCTTGCCTAATTTTTGTTTGGCACTGGATTGTGTCACCTTAGGCCACCAGACCAGTGCCGCGTATGTTAACGATGGTCTGGCCCACCCTTGTGTACAGCCAGTGGGCCATACTAGGTCTTAGTCCTCGCGTTTTACCATATAGCTGCCTAGTGACGGCTAAGACCATGACTGCCTTACGCAGTATTTTTTAATCGTGACCATTCCGGGTTAGCTTAAGGGTCCAATACGACCCCAAGATATTTACCTCCCTGGCCATTGGACACTGACTGTGTAACATTTCCTTGGACTATGATGACAATGTCGTCCACATAGCCATGTACCTCATACCCCTCCCGAGAGCTTCCCCAGCAGGCCGTCCACGAGTAGGCACCGCTCCCCTGCGGACACCCCGCCGCGACCCCCGCCAGCAGAGTCCCTCCCTCGAGAGAGGTGAACACCGCCCTGTCCTTGAGCATGGAACCGATCCACCTGCAGCAGGTCTCCTCTATTTTACGCCCCCTGACAGCTGCAAGAACCGATCCAAATGAGGTGTTGCTGAAGGCCCCCTCGATGTCTAGGAAGGACCCCAGCGCCACCTCCCTGTTCTCCAGCTTCAGCACCAGTTGGTGCAGTGCTGTTTCTGCTGAGAATCCTGCTCTGTATGCATATTGTCCGCAGTGTAGGGGATATGTTTCCAGTACACCGCCCCTAATGTGCCAGTCGAGAAGTTTTTCCACTGTTTTTAGCAAGAAGGACATCATGCTTATTGGCCTCAGGGACCTCGCCTGGTCTGTTGGATACCCAGGTTTAGGAATAAATACAACCCTGGCCAGTCTCCATGCCTTCGGAATGTACTCCAGAGCCAAGCTGGCCGTTATAATGAGGGTAAGCGCCGGCGCCAGTATATCTATCCCCTGTTGGAGCATGATGGGTATTATTTCCCATCATGCCCGGGGATTTGCATGGCTTAAAGCTGTTAATGGCCTGTCTGGTTTTGCTCCAAGTAACCACCTCTTTAGCGACTGTTCAGTCCACTCTAGATGCCCGCCTATAAGGCGGCTCTATTTCTGAGTGTTCCCAGTCCGGAGGTGATTGGTTTATTATGTTACAGCCAAGGAAGTGCGTCTGGAGTGAAACTTTCATGGTTTCCTCGCCCGAGCTTGTAAAGCCCACCGTGGATGTTTTAAGGGAGCCTATTTTGGTCTGAGTGCCCTTAGACAGGATCTTATGTAGTCGAGCACTCTCGGACGTGTTCTCTACTTCCTCGCAGTGCCTCCTCCACGACTCCTTCTTGGCGTCCCTCAGTCTTTTGTTATGGGTCGTTAAGGCCTGCCTATATTCATCCCATGCTGCCGACTTTTTGGCCGCATTAAACAGCTTACCAACCTCCTTTGCCTAAGGTCCTCGTTCCACCACGGGACGTTCCTGGTGGACGGCGTTATAGGCCGAGGTGATTGCGTCTCGTAATTGGGCTGCCGCAATCTCGAGGTCTACTGAATTGTCTATGGTACTTGTAACCTCCCGCAGTTCAACTGCTAGGTCTGCCCTATACGCATCCCAGTCCGCCTTGCGGGAGTCCCGGTACCATACCGTTTGTCTTTTGACTTCAAACCGGATGTATCTCTGGTCTACGCTACTCACTTTCACAGACACAGCCCAGTTTTTAACAAAGTCACCCAGAAACTGAGTGGAAACTGTTATATCTAAAACTTTCTCACGCCGTGTTGTGACGAAGGTCGGTTTAGTAACTCTATTCAATATGTCTAAATTAAATTTCATAAAGAATTGTAGAAGTGCCTCACCCCTAGAGTTTGTGTCCGAGCTTCCCCATAACTCATGGTGCACGTTCGCATCCATGCCGATGATGGTCTGTCATCTACCTGCTCTGCTACCCACCATCAAGCTGCTCCAATGCCTTGGGTGGAGGAGAGCTCTTGCTGTCCCCTGGCAGATAGTCTGACACGACAGTAATGTCTCTCGGTCGATCCGCTCCTCCACATCGGATTTTGATCGTTGCCAAGTCCCTGGAACAGAAATTCATTAAAGGCAGAAACTCTATCCCTTCCCTGACAAAAATGTAGGCCCTCGGGTTCTCGCTGGATCTGCTGTAGGTGAGCTTTCAGCAGCTCCGCCGAGTCCCTTGATCTCTCCTGTATAGGAGTATGGTTCCTGGATGAGGGCCACAGCCGTGTTCCTCAGAGCCATCAGTAGTCCGGCCGTGGCTGCCCTACTGTGTTGGAGGTTGACCTGAACGAACCTAAGTCCCATTAACCCCTAATTGCTTCCCCAGTGGGCGGAAGCTAACCCTTCCCAGGCTCCAGAATGTCTTGAAGGAGGTTCCTTCAACGGCTCTGTAAGACGCCTGGTCGATCGAGAAGGCACGAGTCTGTCCTTTCTTCTCTGCCTTCCTGCTTAGAATCGACCAGTGTTGTGTCCCCAGTTCACATTTTGGTGGCAGTTGCAGAAGCTCTCGGCCACCGCGTTCCACTACTCAACTCCGGAAGTGGCGATGAGATAGCCTCCGCTGTATATCAACTTCTTGAAGAATATCAACTAAGTGCACGCGTTGAAGCTCTTTGTTGCGTACTACGGAATCAAGCACTGGCCGCTTGAGTTTTCCTTGAAGAAAAATTGGAAAAAGATTTGTTATATTTTCCTTGTCGCCATCACATCTAAGAATTAATTTTAAAATGTGCCTTTGAAGTTTGCTTGTGTACCTCATCTGGGCCGGATATAAGTCAATTTCAGCAGGTCTGAAGCCAAATCGACTTAACACGTTCTCAGCCTCGACTTCGGGATAACTATGTCAGCGTTAGGATTGGAAATTACCGTAATGGTATTCTACAATTCTGTTCCAATCAGCTAGAATTACATCATCCTAGCGAAGATTACAAAGAGTTATTAGAACTTGCGATATTGTTTCTAGGTGGTCACCTACCCAAAGAAGTATCATTTCGCCTCCCGGGAGCATTCCTCCATGCCAGATGGATGACAAAGGCTATTTATTGTGTAAAAATACTTCTCTTCAGGAGGCAGTTTAAACTAACGTCGCATGAAATTAAAGGTCTTAAGGATAGTTGTATTTTTCTCACCAACCTTTACATTAAACCGTGGTTTTGTTGCCCCACAGCGGCGAAGGCACCCCTGCAAAATATAAATTTTCTTAAAG
Source organism: Tillus elongatus (assembly GCA_964006375.1). Classification (NCBI taxonomy): domain Eukaryota; kingdom Metazoa; phylum Arthropoda; class Insecta; order Coleoptera; family Cleridae; genus Tillus; species Tillus elongatus. The sequence goes on from OZ023262.1 coordinate 152,716,010, forward strand.
ATTTTTTTTTAAATAAAAATACTCACGAAACATTATCATGTAAGGCGATAAAAAAGTTTTGTGGCCATCTTTGGTATTTGACAGCGGAACGAATTGCTTTGGTGCTTTCCGACGAAAATATTACCCTGGAAACAAAAATTGACATTGCAAAAGCAATCGAGGGAGATAAGGACATTGAGGACGATTTCCAAAATATGAAACACGCTTTACTTCAAGAAAAAGAAGTTATATATATATATATATATATATATATATATATATATATATATATATATATATATATATATATATATGTTACATCATCCAGTCGCTACAATGTTTTCCATAAAAAAAATCTGTTATGTTTTTTAAACGATTTAAAATTGGGTGTAAGTTTTTGTATCACAACCCGTCCACTTGAAACTCTAGAGACGATTTTCAAAAGGGATTGTCAATCGTCAAAGAGCTTAAAGTTGTCAATGACACTGTCGAGAGAGGAGTCAAACTTATGGAAGACTTTAACAGTATTTTAATAAAAAACGAAGATCAAAAACAGTTTCTTTTATAGGTTGTTAAGGACGATCGGGAAAAGTCTTCCAGCAGCACTAAAAAAGCACGTTTATCAACAGTTTAGATACAATTAGTTTGTCTAGATGCGATAGTCTTTTAATATTTGCTTGTTTTGACTTACCATATTTTGTGTTTTAAGTTTTAATTTCAAGTTAAGTTTATTAAAAAGGTATGTTTGTTTTAATAATAAAAAAATGTATCCCGCGCCCAAAAGAGGGCCCCTGAAGCACGGCTTAGAGTTAATTGATTGGGCTCCTTTTGCACAGCTAATTATATCATTTAGAATACTTTTAAGGGGTGAGCCGGACCAAATTCCAAAAGTATTTTTATATACATGCAAGGACCACCATGATATATATATATATATATATATATATATATATATATATATATATATATATATATATATATATATATATATATATATATATATATATGTGTCACATCGATAACTTAAAAAATAATGGACCGATTTTGAAAAAATTTTGTGTTTACCTTCCTTTTGCATGTGGCTTGGACAAGTTCGTTAGCCAAGAAAATCGGACCAGCTTTCCCTGGAAGAAATTCTTTTCTCCCGGAAAATTGTTATATATTTGGAAAGCTGTTGCAACCAAATTAGGTAAGTACGCGAGTTTATATCATAAAAACTAAACTATGTATCAAAATTTAATTTTCTACGTTAAAAGGAAAAAAGTTATATGCATTTAATGCAAAAAAATTCGGTTTCTCTGGAGGCCAAATGAGGATAAAAGATGAAAAACTTTTGCATAACAAACACGATTAATGTAATTTTATAGACAACAAAAACGTTTCGGGTTAGGGGATCGAAAAATATTAAAACAGGAAAATAAGCTTTCGTACTCCAAAACAAACAAGATTCTTAAAGCCGTAATATAATAGGGCATAGTAGTAGTCCATGGCTACAATACATGTTATATTCAACTGACAAATCATTTTGACAAATGTCAGAACTACTTTCAAAATGACATGTAAATAAATATTTTCTTTGCTGGTATATGTAATACAAATATAGGCATATTTTTCTTATATTTATCTTTATCTTTGGCCATCACAATTTTACTCATAGAGTAAAACTACCAGCTGTAGAAATTGATATTACTAATAGAATAAAATTAATCGCAGATTTCAAATATGCAATAATATAGATGTGATCCGTTTGAAAATAGTGCTGCAAATTAAATCATAACTTCCACATAGCTGTGATAATCAACTCTCCTCAGAAAGGCAATCTCATGAAATCAATTTAGGGTCCATGACTTGACCACAAAGAAAATATTCGTATTACTGTACACATAAACTTCTGAAACGTTATATTACTAGGGTTTTATGCAAAGAATGTCAATTTTCATCAAATCACTCATGATTTATCCCCCACCCCCTGAAGCAATCTTACCCAAAAGCAATTCGAAGCGTTCACTTGTCGGGTGCTAACTGGATGATAAAATTTGAAGATGATACCTCAATTCGTTCGAAAGTTATTGCGCCTACAGACAGACGTAAAGACCGGCAGACAAAAAAAATTCGTTCCAGAATCAAGTTTTCTATATGTTTTGAGACCTTTTGCGCCGTTTAGGCAAAAAAAATCGAAATTTCTGTCACCGATAGCCACCCCCACACGTTCAACCCCTAATTTAATTTCAGCAGAAAATGCCATATGTTTCATGAAATTGAAGGTTTTCTAATAAACAAATTATATTACTGAGTTTTAAGGAAAAAATGCCAATTTTCACCCAATCACCCCCCATTCACCCCCGAGCCCCTGGAACGATTTTACCGAAAAACAATTAGAACCGTTCGTTTATCGGGTGCTAACTGTGTACCAAATTTAAAGACGATATCTCAATTCGTCATAAAGTTATCGTGGCTACAAACAGACAGGCATACAGACCGATAGACCGACAGACCCACGACCGACAGACTGACAAACACAAAAAATTCGTTCCCAAATTATGTTTTCTATATGTTCTGACAATTTTTATGAGATTTATGCGAAAAAACATGTTTGAGATGTTTGTCAACGTATTGACGATGTGGAACTAAAATCAAGTTGCGGTGGTCAAGTGTCTGAAAAAATAATATTTTAAGAACAGCTCATATGTCTGAAACTATCAACAATTATACGTGGAGCTACCTCTCAACATTAAGATAAAAGTGTGGACGCAGCAAGTGCGTTATAGTAGTGAATTTTCGTAAACATATTTTTAATAGCAAATATGTATTTTTTAATGAAAGCAGGCATCATATTTGGTTACCAGTATAACCTATATAGTAGAAGAATGTACCGTATTTCATCAAAATAACTTTACCGTTTAAAATAGTACACAAATTTTCAGAAAATAAACCTAAAATGTTCCCGAAAAAACTGATCCGAATTTCCTAGCCAACGAACCTCTTCAAGCTATTTATCCACCTAGCAAAATATAATTAATATATATTAGAAAAGATCCGCAAAGATTTTTTATAATAACTTATTAAACATTTATTAGGTACCAAAATGGCACAAAAATCTTACAAACACTTATTTCTACGGAAAACGCAAAAAAATTCTGAAAAAACTGCCTTTTTTTACAAAAAAATTGCCTAAAGATTGAAAAAAAAAAGAAAATGCAAAAAATATTTCTAAAACTAGATTTTGTAGGTACAATAGGGAGTTGTTCAATTTGAAAAAGTTGAATTACGACAGTTTAAATTTTTCAATTTCAGTTACTGTTTGAGAGCGCTCAATATACGGCATCTTTATTTTTCGACGAATAATATAAACGAAAATCGCTCTGAATGTGTGACTTTCATGAGACTCTCCTATCTATCTAACGCCGTATCATAAATTTCGATACGTGGCAAAAATGTGAAAAATTGCAAAACAATTTAAATAACTGCAAAAAGATGAATGTTCTCAAATTTTTTCCCTACAAAAATGCATCATAATTCAATAATATCATTCATTATAATTCAATAACAATTAATATAAGCCTGTTCGAAAAAAGTTGTATCACCAACGACTTATGGGCCACACTGTTATTGTCATAATAATTTTATAGGAAGCAGCTCAAGACACCCTATAATTAACGTACGTATTTTTTTCTCGTATCTTGTATAATAACGGATATACTGAGCTTTATCGTAGAAATGCGTCACCCTGTGTAAATGAGAACAGATAAAAACTGAAACTATAAACTCTATAACTGAAACTACCGCCAAAGGGTATATTTGAAATTAATTTTCTAGAAATATTTTGGTAAAGTGAAGGACAATGACTGTTGAAGCTGAAATTTAAGGGCTTGTAAAACACTCTTCTTATGACATTTTCTCTAGATAACCCTTCTTCGTTTCAGGGTCGTTGCCTAAATGTTGCCAATTTTGACGTTTCAAATCAAGACTTTGGCGTTTTAAGCGGAAAATCTTTTCTTTTCTTTAAATGACTATAAGTGACCTCGGATACGGGTTCCAGGGGGCCTAGTTCGCGCTCATTTGAAGAAATTTTTTCAAAGTTCAAAACTCGTGATCTTTGATTTTTTAAGAAAATTCACTAATACCAACTTATATCTAACTCTATGAGTAAAATTGTGATGGCCAAAGATAAAGATAAATATAAGAAAAATATGCCTATATTTGTATTACATATACCAGCAAAGAGTATATTTATTTACATGTCATTTTGAAAGTAGTTCTGACATTTGTCAAAATGATTTGTCAGTTGAATATAACATGTATTGTAGCCATGGACTACTACTATGCCCTATTATATTACGCCTTTAAGAATCTTGTTTGTTTTGGAGTACGAAAGCTTATTTTCCTGTTTTAATATTTTTCGATCCCCTAACCCGAAACGTTTTTGTTGTCTATAAAATTACATTAATCGTGTTTGTTATGCAAAAGTTTTTCATCTTTTATCCTCATTTGGCCTCCAGAGAAACCGAATTTTTTTGCATTAAATGCATATAACTTTTTTCCTTTTAACGTAGAAAATTAAATTTTGATACATAGTTTAGTTTTTATGATATAAACTCGCGTACTTACCTAATTTGGTTGCAACAGCTTTCCAAATATATAACAATTTTCCGGGAGAAAAGAATTTCTTCCAGGGAAAGCTGGTCCGATTTTCTTGGCTAACGAACTTGTCCAAGCCACATGCAAAAGGAAGGTAAACACAAAATTTTTTCAAAATCGGTCCATTATTTTTTAAGTTATCGATGTGACACAAATATATATATATATATATATATATATATATATATATATATATATATATATATATATATATATATATATATATATATATATATATATTATGGTGGTCCTTGCATGTATATAAAAATACTTTTGGAATTTGGTCCGGCTCACCCCTTAAAAGTATTCTAAATGATATAATTAGCTGTGCAAAAGGAGCCCAATCAATTAACTCTAAGCCGTGCTTCAGGGGCCCTCTTTTGGGCGCGGGATACATTTTTTTATTATTAAAACAAACATACCTTTTTAATAAACTTAACTTGAAATTAAAACTTAAAACACAAAATATGGTAAGTCAAAACAAGCAAATATTAAAAGACTATCGCATCTAGACAAACTAATTGTATCTAAACTGTTGATAAACGTGCTTTTTTAGTGCTGCTGGAAGACTTTTCCCGATCGTCCTTAACAACCTATAAAAGAAACTGTTTTTGATCTTCGTTTTTTATTAAAATACTGTTAAAGTCTTCCATAAGTTTGACTCCTCTCTCGACAGTGTCATTGACAACTTTAAGCTCTTTGACGATTGACAATCCCTTTTGAAAATCGTCTCTAGAGTTTCAAGTGGACGGGTTGTGATCCAAAAACTTACACCCAATTTTAAATCGTTTAAAAAACATAACAGATTTTTTTTATGGAAAACATTGTAGCGACTGGATGATGTAACATATATATATATATATATATATATATATATATATATATATATATATATATATATATATATATATATATATATATATATATATATAACTTCTTTTTCTTGAAGTAAAGCGTGTTTCATATTTTGGAAATCGTCCTCAATGTCCTTATCTCCCTCGATTGCTTTTGCAATGTCAATTTTTGTTTCCAGGGTAATATTTTCGTCGGAAAGCACCAAAGCAATTCGTTCCGCTGTCAAATACCAAAGATGGCCACAAAACTTTTTTATCGCCTTACATGATAATGTTTCGTGAGTATTTTTATTTAAAAAAAAATCTTTAAGAAAATTTATATTTTGCAGGGGTGCCTTCGCCGCTGTGGGGCAACAAAACCACGGTTTAATGTAAAGGTTGGTGAGAAAAATACAACTATCCTTAAGACCTTTAATTTCATGCGACGTTAGTTTAAACTGCCTCCTGAAGAGAAGTATTTTTACACAATAAATAGCCTTTGTCATCCATCTGGCATGGAGGAATGCTCCCGGGAGGCGAAATGATACTTCTTTGGGTAGGTGACCACCTAGAAACAATATCGCAAGTTCTAATAACTCTTTGTAATCTTCGCTAGGATGATGTAATTCTAGCTGATTGGAACAGAATTGTAGAATACCATTACGGTAATTTCCAATCCTAACGCTGACATAGTTATCCCGAAGTCGAGGCTGAGAACGTGTTAAGTCGATTTGGCTTCAGACCTGCTGAAATTGACTTATATCCGGCCCAGATGAGGTACACAAGCAAACTTCAAAGGCACATTTTAAAATTAATTCTTAGATGTGATGGCGACAAGGAAAATATAACAAATCTTTTTCCAATTTTTCTTCAAGGAAAACTCAAGCGGCCAGTGCTTGATTCCGTAGTACGCAACAAAGAGCTTCAACGCGTGCACTTAGTTGATATTCTTCAAGAAGTTGATATACAGCGGAGGCTATCTCATCGCCACTTCCGGAGTTGAGTAGTGGAACGCGGTGGCCGAGAGCTTCTGCAACTGCCACCAAAATGTGAACTGGGGACACAACACTGGTCGATTCTAAGCAGGAAGGCAGAGAAGAAAGGACAGACTCGTGCCTTCTCGATCGACCAGGCGTCTTACAGAGCCGTTGAAGGAACCTCCTTCAAGACATTCTGGAGCCTGGGAAGGGTTAGCTTCCGCCCACTGGGGAAGCAATTAGGGGTTAATGGGACTTAGGTTCGTTCAGGTCAACCTCCAACACAGTAGGGCAGCCACGGCCGGACTACTGATGGCTCTGAGGAACACGGCTGTGGCCCTCATCCAGGAACCATACTCCTATACAGGAGAGATCAAGGGACTCGGCGGAGCTGCTGAAAGCTCACCTACAGCAGATCCAGCGAGAACCCGAGGGCCTCAAGCCACAAGCAAAAGGAAAGTAAACACAAAATTTATATATATATATATATATATATATATATATATATATATATATATATATATATATATATATATATATATATATATATATATATTTGTGTCACATCGATAACTTAAAAAATAATGGACCGATTTTGAAAAAATTTTGTGTTTACCTTCCTTTTGCATGTGGCTTGGACAAGTTCGTTAGCCAAGAAAATCGGACCAGCTTTCCCTGGAAGAAATTCTTTTCTCCCGGAAAATTGTTATATATTTGGAAAGCTGTTGCAACCAAATTAGGTAAGTACGCGAGTTTATATCATAAAAACTAAACTATGTATCAAAATTTAATTTTCTACGTTAAAAGGAAAAAAGTTATATGCATTTAATGCAAAAAAATTCGGTATCTCTGGAGGCCAAATGAGGATAAAAGATGAAAAACTTTTGCATAACAAACACGATTAATGTAATTTTATAGACAACAAAAACGTTTCGGGTTAGGGGATCGAAAAATATTAAAACAGAAGAAACAGCTTTCGTACTCCAAAACAAACAAGATTCTTAAAGGCGTAATATAATAGGGCATAGTAGTAGTCCATGGCTACAATACATGTTATATTCAACTGACAAATCATTTTGACAAATGTCAGAACTACTTTCAAAATGACATGTAAATAAATATTTTCTTTGCTGGTATATGTAATACAAATATAGGCATATTTTTCTTATATTTATCTTTATCTTTGGCCATCACAATTTTACCCATAGAGTTAGATATAAGTTGGTATTAGTGAATTTTCTTAAAAAATCAAAGATCACGAATTTTGAAAAAATTTCTTCAAATGAGCGCGAACTAGGCCCCCTGGAACCCGTATCCGAGGTCACTTATAGTCATTTAAAGAAAAGAAAAGATTTTCCGCTTAAAACGCCAAAGTCTTGATTTGAAACGTCAAAATTGGCAACATTTAGGCAACGACCCTGAAACGAAGAAGGGTTATCTAGAGAAAATGTCATAAGAAGAGTGTTTTACAAGCCCTTAAATTTCAGCTTCAACAGTCATTGTCCTTCACTTTACCAAAATATTTCTAGAAAATTAATTTCAAATAGACCCTTTGGCGGTAGTTTCAGTTATAGAGTTTATAGTTTCAGTTTTTATCTGTTCTCATTTACACAGGGTGACGCATTTCTACGACAAAGCTCAGTATATCCGTTATTATACAAGATACGAGAAAAAAATACGTACGTTAATTATAGGGTGTCTTGAGCTGCTTCCTATAAAATTATTATGACAATAACAGTGTGGCCCATAAGTCGTTGGTGATACAACTTTTTTCGAACAGGCTTATATTAATTGTTATTGAATTATAATGAATGATATTATTGAATTATGATGCATTTTTGTAGGGAAAAAATTTGAGAACATTCATCTTTTTGCAGTTATTTAAATTGTTTTGCAATTTTTCACATTTTTGCCACGTATCGAAATTTATGATACGGCGTTAGATAGATAGGAGAGTCTCATGAAAGTCACACATTCAGAGCGATTTTCGTTTATATTATTCGTCGAAAAATAAAGATGCCGTATATTGAGCGCTCTCAAACAGTAACTGAAATTGAAAAATTTAAACTGTCGTAATTCAACTTTTTCAAATTGAACAACTCCCTATTGTACCTACAAAATCTAGTTTTAGAAATATTTTTTGCATTTTCTTTTTTTTCAATCTTGATTGCAGAGTAAGTGTATATTTTGAATTCTATGTACCCTTTAGGCAATTTTTTTGTAAAGAAGGCAGTTTTTTCAGATTTTTTTTGCGTTTTCCGTAGAAATAAGTGTTTGTAAGATTTTTGTGCCATTTTGGTACCTAATAAATGTTTAATTAGTTATTATAAAAAATCTTTGCGGATCTTTTCTAATATATATTAATTATATTTTGCTAGGTGGATAAATAGCTTGAAGAGGTTCGTTGGCTAGGAAATTCGGATCAGTTTTTTCGGTAACATTTTAGGTTTATTTTCTGAAAATTTGTGTACTATTTTAAACGGTAAAGTTATTTTGATGAAATACGGTACATTCTTCTACTATATAGGTTATACTGGTAACCAAATATGATGCCTGCTTTCACTAAAAAATACATATTTGCTATTAAAAATATGTTTACGAAAATTCACTACTATAACGCACTTGCTGCGTCCACACTTTTATCTTAATGTTGAGAGGTAGCTCCACGTATAATTGTTGATAGTTTCAGACATATGAGCTGTTCTTAAAATATTATTTTTTCAGACACTTGACCACCGCAACTTGTATTTACTTCCACATCGTCAATACGTTGACAAAAATCTCAAACATGTTTTTTCGCATAAATCTCATAAAAATTGTCAGAACATATAGAAAACATAATTTGGGAACGAATTTTTTGTGTTTGTCAGTCTGTCGGTCGTGGGTCTGTCGGTCGTGGGTCTGTCGGTCTATCGGTCTGTATGCCTGTCTGTTTGTAGCCACGATAACTTTATGACGAATTGAGATATCGTCTTCAAATTTGGTACACAGTTAGCACCCGATAAACGAACGGTTCTAATTTTTTTCGGTAAAATCGTTCCGGGGGCTCGGGGGTGAATGGGGGGTGATTGGGTGAAAATTGGCATTTTTTCCTTAAAACTCAGTAATATATTTTGTTTATTAGAAAACCTTCAATTTCATGAAACATATGGCATTTTCTGCTGAAATTAAATTAGGGGTTGAACGTGTGGGGGTGGCTATCGGTGACAGAAATTTCGATTTTTTTTGCCTAAACGGCGCAAAAGGTCTCAAAACATATAGAAAACTTGATTCTGGAACGAAATTTTTTTTGTCTGCCGGTCTTTACGTCTGTCTGTAGGCGCAATAACTTTCGAACGAATTGAGGTATCATCTTCAAATTTTATCATCCAGTTAGCACCCGACAAGTGAACGCTTCGAATTGCTTTTGGGTAAGATTGCTTCAGGGGGTGGGGGATAAATCATGAGTGATTTGATGAAAATTGACATTCTTTGCATAAAACCCTAGTAATATAACGTTTCAGAAGTTTATGTGTACAGTAATACGAATATTTTCTTTGTGGTCAAGTCATGGACCCTAAATTGATTTCATGAGATTGCCTTTCTGAGGAGAGTTGATTATCACAGCTATGTGGAAGTTATGATTCAATTTGCAGCACTATTTTCAAACGGATCACATCTATATTATTGCATATTTGAAATCTGCGATTAATTTTATTCTATTAGTAATATCAATTTCTACAGCTGGTAGTTTTATAAAAACAATTACCGTACAACTTCATTAACGTGCCTGCTATTTTTTGAGATACAGAAATGTTGCTAAAAAATGGCCCTATTAACCTAACGAACTTATTCCCATAATTTCCAAAACGAAGATATCTGCCAAGCGTTATTAAAATCAATCATTAATTGGGTCCTGCGAGCCCTAGTTCACTCTTAATAAAAAAACAATAATAACTCAAAGTCTCCCCATTCATTTTTATGCATATAGTTGCACCCGGTTACACCTGATATTGAAACGAAAAAAAATTATATTGTCACACCCGTCTCTATGATAATTAAGTTTACATACACTGTTACTTCTATGGTCACAAGCATCTTGTAAGTGTGTTGGTAAGAGTAAACACTCTGGTTATATATTTATAACGAACCACAAGTGACAGGAATGATGTAGAAAGGTCTAGAATCTCCATGGACAGTATAAAAAGGCAACCGCACATGGATTAAGCCAGCGAGTTGGTGTTGGTGTATATAAGCGATCATAGAAGGCGTATAGTGGAATATAGTTCTATGGGCATTTAGTAACAGAGAGAAATATTTTAGTTGATAGTGGTGTTTTAAGATAGTTGGTTATAATAAATTAGTAGTTTGAAAAGCTGTGTTTTGTCAGTCAACAAATCCAGAACCCCGAAGAACGTAAAAACGGGTGTCCGAAGTGGAATTTTTAATTTTCAGAATATTCGTTGAACAACGTGGAAAAGTCTTGAATCTTTGGAAGATCAGTGTCAGCAGTAATTCATAACTGGGTGTGTTTTTGAAACAGAATAATCTGTGTACCAGCCTACGTCTATGTCTAAGACACGTAGCGCAACAGCCAATATGGACACCCAGCTATTGGAAATGATTAAAAAATGGATTAAGAAGCTAAATTAGCACGAGAAGAGGCTAAATTAGCACGAGACAGAGCTAGAAAAAGATACCACGAAACCAAAGAAGAAATGAGGAAAAGAGATGAAGAAGTCAGAGAAGAAATGGGAAAAAGATATGAAGAGCCCAGAAAGGGGAGGAAACCGCAAAAAAGAAATGAAGAAAGGAGATGAAGAGGCCAAAAAAGAGATGTCAAAGAAAAAACGAAAAAAAGAGATGAAGAGGCCACAAAATGAGACGAAGTAGCCAAAGAAGAAATGAGAAGAAGAGATGAAGAAGTCAGAAAGAGAAATGAAGAGACCGAAGAAGAAATGAGGCGAAGAGATGAAGAAACAAAGAAAATTCTGCAAGAACAAGCCAGCAGAATTGAGAATATTACTTTATGTGTGGGTTAACGTATGAAGCAGGTAAGAGACGACATCTTCCAGCAAGTAGAAAGCCGAGTAAGGGGTATCAGCTAGGATGTACATGACAAGCTAACGATGAAGAATTTCAACAGAAAACGCAAACACTAGAAAAGAGGTGTAAGACCCTAGCCAAGGGAAACATCAGACTCGAAGATAGCCCCGTACTAAGAATTGAGGTTCCCACATTGGATGGCTCAGTTCCATGGAGTAATTATATATGCCAGTTCGAAGCCGCCGCTACAGAGAATCGTTGGGGCGAGAGAGAGAGAGAGAGAGAGAGAGAGAGAGAGAGAGAGAGAGAGAGAGAGAGAGAGAGAGAGAGAGAGAGAACGCGACCTCGTTAATTGTAGCTCTCAGAAGGGATGCCCTAGGTGTTTTCCAAGGTATTCCCAGGGAAGGACCGTTGAGTTTTGACAGCATTAGGAATCAATTAGGGATAAGGTTTGGCGACTAGCATTTACAACAGTTATATCGATTTCAGTTGAAAAATCGCTGTCAGAAATCTGGCGAAAGTATCCAAAATATCGACGCCGACGTTATTAGACTGATACAATTAGCCTACCCGATAGCTCCGATGGAGTTCTTAAACCAGCGGTCGCTGCAAACCCTCATTGACGGTATCAGAGATACCGACACCCAACAGGCGCTCAGGATGACAGACACAAAAACTTGAACAATGCTTTGGCACATTCCTTGGAGTTTGAATATTTTAGTTGATAGTGGTGTTGTAAAATAGTTGGTTATAATAAATTAGTAGTTTGAAAAGCTGTGTTTTGCTAGTCAACAAATCCAGAACCTCGAAGAACGTAACAATATTATTTGCCTACTTAGTCATATTTGAAACCTGTTTTTTTTTAATCCGTTAAGGAGGAGATTGTATTATATATATATATATATATATATATATATATATATATATATATATATATATATATATATATATATATATATATATATATATATATATATATATATATATATACAGATCTCCTCATTAACGAATTAAAAAGAAATCAATAAAACCAGGTTTATATATATATATATATATATATATATATATATATATATATATATATATATATATATATATATATATATATATATCCGACCGATAACTAAAAAAATAATGGACCGATCTTGATCAAATTTGGTGAGTACCATCCTTTTGAAAGTTGCTTGGATAGCCAGGAGAATCGGACCAGGTTTTTGCGGAAAATTTTGTGTTTTTTTCAAAAAAAAATTATATTTCCGGAAATAACAAAGTAAGGGCAACCAAATTTGGTACGCATGTTTGTATTATAAAGGTGACCCCTCTAATTTAGGTCTCTAGCTTTAAAGACCAAGAAGTTATGGGCAGTTTAAGAAACAAATTTTGGAGTTTTCCTCAAAACGTCAAACTTGCAATTTGAAACGTCAAAATTGGCAATGTTTAGGCAAATATCGTGAAACAAATACGGATTAAAAAAAATGTTGTAAGAAGAGTGTTCTGCGAACCCTTCAGTTTCAGATTCAACCGTCATTGCCCTTCATTTTATTAAAATGTTTACAGAAAATTCATTTCAAATAGACCCTCTTTCTGATGCTTTGGCAGTCGGTTTAGTTAAGTTGATGCTTTCGCTGTAGGTTTAGTGATGTTTATGGTTTAACGATCTATAATTTTTAGGTAATTTTTGTAGAACAAATTCGTTAATGCATTCTGGACGCAGTAAATGAGTTTTGGTAGCGATTTTTCATTAAATCCTTCAAATTTCAATAACCCAATTTGCTATTAACGTAAGCTTTATTGGTTAGGAAACCAACATTTAAGTTTATTTTCGGAAAATTTTTGTATATTTTCAAACCATAAGTAATTTTGATAAAATATAGTACATTGTTTCTACTACATAGGCTATACCGGTAATCAGATTGATGCCTGCTCGCATTTGCTATTAAAAACATTTTTATGGAAATTCACTTCCATAACACACTTGCTGCATCCAGACTTTTGAAAAATGTTTATACATTTTGAAACAATAGTCATTTCGATGAAATATGGTACATTGTTTCTACTATAGACCAAGTTTGATGAACTGCTTTCATCAAAGAAAGACATTTGCTATTAAAAACATTTTAAAGAAAATTCACTACCATAACGCGCTTGCTGCGTCCAGACTTTTTTTTAGTTTGGCAAAGTAATTAGTTAGAACCTTTCCTATTAGCGAATCTTTCGTAAAACGAAAAATTTACTATCTGTGTTTATATATATATATATATATATATATATATATATATATATATATATATATATATATATATATATATATATATATATATATATATATATATATATCCGATAACTCAAAAAATAATGGGCCGATTTTGGAGAAATTTGGTACCTACCTTCCTTTTGTAAGTGGCTTGGATAAGTTCGTTAGCCAGGAAAATTGGACCTGTTTTTCCGGGAAATCTTTGGGTTTTCTTTCGGAAAATTGTTGTATCTCCGAAAATAACAGATATATAACAACCAAATTCGGCATATGCGTTTCTACTATCAAACTTACTCCACATACCAAAATTCAGATCACTAACTTAAATGAAAATAGTTACAGGCATTTAAAAAAAAAAGAATTGTGTACAACTGGTGATCAGAGGAAAGCACAAGAACAAAAGATGTTGTGTGATTAACAAAACCAGTTGAATATTACATACAATCGTTAAGTTTTCTTGACGCCAAAAGGTCAAGAAGTATCAGAAAAATATTTGAAAATGTTTATAATTTTTCTTCTTGAAACGTCAAAGTCGCGATTTGAAACGTCAAAATTTGCAATTTTCAGAGAACGAGTTTGAAGGAAATACGGATTATGTCGAAAAAATGTCGTAATAAGTGTATTTTACAAAGCCTTAAGTTTCGGCTTCAACTATCATTGTCCTTTATTTTACTAAAATATTTTCTGAAAATCCATTTCAAATAGACTATCTTTCTGATGCTTCGGCAGTAGTTTCAGCTATAGAATTCATGGTTTAAAGTCTATATTTTAGCAAATTTTCCAATTTTCATTATTGAAGAGCTTCAACTTATGCATTTTAAAAAGATTTCTTCAAATGAGCGCGAACTAGAATCCCTAAAACCCATATACGGGGTCAGTTTCAGTTTTGCCTGTTTACACATATACAGGTGACGCATTTCTACGGTAAAGCTGAATATATCCGTTATTGTACAAGATATCAGAAAAAAGTAGATACGTTAATTAAAGGATGTATCGAGCTGCATCTTACAAACCTATTTTGACAATCACAGGGTGGGCCATAAGCCGGTGGTGATATACGCTTTATTTTTTTAACACCCCTTATGTTATTGCATTTTTGTGTTTTACATGGAATTATAATGCATGTTTGTAAGGAAATACAATGATATCGTTCATCGTCTTTGAGTTATCTCAATTGTTTTGCAAGTTTTCAGGTTTTTGGCACATATTTCAAACACATATCGCAAATTGTGACACGGCGTCTTCATCAATAGATAGCGGAGCCCCATAGAAATCACGCATTCAGAGAACTTTTTGTTTGTATTACTCGTCGAGAAAATTAAGCTACCGTATACAGGCACTCTCAAATAGTGACTGAATTTGTAAAGTTTTCGCAGAAATGTTTTTAGTGTTTCCGTAATAATCATTTTTGTAAATTTTTGTGATATATTGGTAATTAATAATGAATGTTTAGTAAGTTATTCTGAAAAAAGTTGTCGAATTTTTGTGAAAAATATTATTTAGTGTAACATTACTGAAGGCAATTCCTGTAAAAAAAAATGGTGAATTTTTGTAAAAGAAATTTTCATAATTTTTTTTGTTCAATTTTGGTCCTAAAGCTGTTGGTGAACAATTATATCTTGGCAGTTGTGTAAATAGCTTGAAGAGGTTCGTTGGCCAGGAACATCGAACCATTTTTTTTGGAACTTTCAAATTTTCGGGAAATGTTTATACTGTTTGAAACAACAAAGCTATTTCAACAAACTATGGTACATTGTTAGTACTATGTAGGTTATACTGTCATCCAAGTGTCCTTATTTTAAAAACAAGGCATATTTGCCATTAAAAACATTTTTACGAAAATTCGCTACCATAACGCATTTGCTGCGTCCCGAAATTTTATTTTAGATTGCTCTCGAGTGGCTCCGTGCAATTAGAAATACGTAAAAATTATGAATATGGAACAGCATTACAGATTTAAAGGCTTAATTTTATGTTGGCGTTAAAGGACATCAAATAAAACACTTCATTGCACTTGTCGCGCCGTCCTGTTTTCATTGAAAGTGTGAATACAAGAATTTGGCCCTCCGGCTAAACAGATCCGAAATATCGAACTGTTGATTTCTCTTGCCTTCCGTTCTTTGTCAGATACGTATGGTCTCCATGGAAACTGCAGTAAGGGAGAAACGCATTGCAGGACCTCACCTAATCCTCTAAAGGACGCCCATAGAATTCGTTATGCATTTTATCTAACTTTCTAATTCGCGTTATTAATAAAGTTAAGTTATTTAAAGTGTGGAAATAAGTATCCAGAAAATCTTTTTACCCACAAAGCACATCGTATCGTTATGTGCGATAAAATTATTTTTTCAGCGCGGAAAGCCTGTTCAGCGCAGTATTTATGCGAGCGAGATGATGAATAATCAACATCAAGAATCCCTGCAAATTGAAATCACCCCTGTAATTTAATTCTTATGCAAATAATTGTACACATGTTATTGGTTTCTTGGTTTGTGTACCTGTACTTTATAAAAATTCGATTAAACACACATCGGTTATGTGTGTGTATGTGTGTATGTTCCCTTAAGTTTGACCTTGGAAGATTTCCATTAGTCACAAGACATACATCGGTTATCTTTAAGCCATTTTATTAAACGAAAAGTATATTAGATTGAAAAGCTGTAACACCTGTTTTAAATTGGTGAGTTTATTAAACAATTTTTGACAACTGCTATGCATAAGCTTATTAAACAATTTTTGACAACTACTATGCAAGTTACTCCCTCTTTTACTTCTTCGTTGTTTTGTGTTCATATTGGCATAATTACTAGGAAAAATATTTGTTAATTATGCACAGTGATTCAATTTATAGGCTTATTATCGCTGTGAATACATTAACTTGATAAAAATCTGGACGCAACAAGTACTTTATGGTAGCGAAGTTACATGTGATGATTTTATAATGATATATATATATATATATATATATATATATATATATATATATATATATATATATATATATATATATATATATATATATAGTTTAAGTATAGATTTGTATAAATTGTTGTTGGCATAAATAAATAATATATACATATGTATGTATGCATATATTTACACACACACACACACACACACACACACACACACACACACACACACACACACACACATATATATATATATATATATATATATATATATATATATATATATATATATATATATATATATATATATATATATATATATATATATATATATATATATATATATGTGTGTATTCATACAAATCTATACTTAAACTTTACAACAAAAATGTTAAAGCACATAAGTATGCTCATACTTGTGCGTGCTTCGCCTTATAATTAGTGATCCTATTAAAGCATACACCACAACAATTTTACATGAGACATCTGACCGTCCTTCACTATTTAAATTCTCAAGCATCCCACCATCCACTACACACACACTCTCACCTCTATTCCAATGTGAAAAAATGAGGTATATCTGTCAACAACAATCGCTCGAAGCATTCTATCCCTCTAACGCCTCTCTGTTCGAAACGATCGTGTCTTCCACCCAATCTACACCAAGCACAACTAGAAGAGAACCCTGTCTCCAATCAATACACAGTCAAAAGCAACCACTCTCGCTTATACACACATTTATACTTACCCACAGACACCCGCTAGCTCCTGCCCTCGCACAACCACCCATAAGTCAAAAGCATACACGCACACATACCCGACATACTCACACGCTAGCGCTACCCCCACGCTTGCACACCCACGTATACATCATTCCTCCATTGCTATTCATTCGTAACAACAATTATAAGATGTCTTTATGTACCATAGTTTTTTCAAAAATTCTGGATTAAGATTTCTAATCTTTCGTAATTTTGCGATATGTATTCCTTTAGTTTTTACGAAATTTATAATTCTTTTCTATAATCTTAAGTTTGGTTGGTACAAGATTATGTAATCTTGGTCCAAGAAAGTCAATAGTTTTCCGCGAAATATTTTTTTTACATCTTGATGTTAGTACATTTCTATTTGTCACCTGTCTTGTTAGATATTGATGTTGTGTTTGCTCTTGTAATAAGGCTTTCTCGTGAGTATACTGTACGAGCGCAAGAATATACAACCCCTAAATAATGTTCAAGGAGCGGAGGATAATTAGGCATAAAGCAAAAGTCAAAAGTCTCGCTAATGTTTACCAACAACTCTACTTATAACCTTGCTTGGTCTACATAATACATAAATTGCAGACCTCATCAGTCAGCATTCCTTGTATTGTTTTTTGTTTATTATTTAGATAAATATGTAATATTATTTCAATGCCAATGTTTATGATACTTATGTAACCTACTTAATATATATGAATTATTTTAATTTATGGTAGCGAATTTTCGTAGAAATATTATAATATAACAATAATACTAAACTATATTTTCATGACTTGGAATGCCCTCTTGGATAGTTTTCTGTTCTATGAATATACTGCCGAGTAGAAAGGAATGACGTCTCTCTGGATAGCTCTGACCTGACTGTTTAATTTACCTTGACCTAAGTTTGGTACTAACTATAATAATTAAAAGAATATTAATATGTATACTACCCTAGGATGATAATTGAAATAAAAATAATAAAAATAATATTAATATATATATACAACTCTAGGATGATGATAGAAATAATATTAATGTGTATATGACCCTAGGATGATAACAAAATTAATAATAATGCGTATACGACCCTGGGATAATAATAAAAATAATAATAATTTAAATGATCTAATAATATATGCCCATTTTGTCTCGAGGATAGAGTCTTGGGAGATGGATATTTTGCCATACTGCTTCACCATAACTTCTTTCCTTTGGCCTTTACATGTGATTGCAATTCTGGATTCTCGGGGGTTGATGAACATCCATGAGTTTCTAGTGTACAGTTGCTTCCAGATTATCGACTTGACTTTCTGGTGATGGATTGGACACGTAATTTTGTCTTCCCTCTGGCATGTCTTCTCCATTTTGCAGTTGTGGTTGCTTTCCATGCTTCTTACCATGGCTGGGGAACACACATATAGATTCTCAAAGATTGGGATGCTGTTTGTGAGTTCATTGTCTGTTATCTCTGTCATTGTGAAGTAACTGAACAGATGATTTGAAGAACTGTTTCTGCTTGCTTGCAGAGCTCTTCCAACTCCACAAAAACCAGCCTCGCCAACCCTGAGTCCTTTTGGAGTGTTTTTTCTTTTACACTTGACTTGATTTGACTACGCAGAGGCCATTGTTTGGTTCTTCTTCTTAAATTTACATTTAAACCTATGCTTCCATTGGCGAAATGTTAAGCTTGACTTGACTTGACAGCGCAGCGGCCATTGTTTGGTTAATACCCTGTGCCCTGCGTGTACTCTCTCCTTCTTGACTTTCCATTTAAACCTATGCTTCCATTGTCGAAATTGTATCTTATACCCAGCGTCCCAACAATATTGCTGAGTTTGGTTTGTAGCTAAGCCTCCCATTATTGTCGGATTCTTCTTTCGGCAATTTTGCAATAGTCTGTGATTTGTAGCTGGACCATTTACTTAAATTGAACCCACCTGATCTGATCCTTTTGTTGAGTTCTGTCTGTACTAATGCTTGTTGCTTTGATTCCGTTCCAGATTGAATATTCTTGATATAAAAATATTCCTTCTCTACCTTTGTTTCTATTGGAAGTTTTTCTGTTTGTACTAAGGCTTGTTCTACCTCTTGTACCTCCTTCTTTACTTTTGTCAGTGATGTTTCAAAAATTGATAAATTGTTCTGTCCACTTACATCTGTTTTAATCTCCGCCGCTGATTCGGCTCCAGCTGTAAGATTATCTGAATAAATTTTTAAATTAAATCTTTCCTGCTCGTCTCTGGCTTCTTCTACCTCTGGTACCTCTTTACTTAAATTTAAATTAAATCTGTCTTGCTTGTCTGTGGCTTCTTCTATCTCTGGTACTTCGTTTTCGAATGGAACTTCAACTTTTAAATTAATTAATTCATACATATTGGTGATGCGTCGTCTTGAGTAGTCGCATATTCTTTGCTCCCGCTAATAGGTGATAAAATGGTGGTTTGTTAACTAAATAAAGTGGTGCAAGCAATAGATCTGTCCATAATAACTATCTAGCTGGAGTTTTGAGATAGTGCTGGTAAATAATACTGTAAAAGTAGTGAATATTGGCCATTTGTTCTAATAACGCTACCGTTTGCTTCTGGTTAACGGATTTATATGATTCAACCACGTCGATAAAATGCCTGTGACAAAATCACAGGATTTTGAAATTCGTGCAATTTCCAGTGAGGTTTTTGAAAGTAGGTTAGCTGACCATAAATTTATTGAAACGCTAACTAACAAAATAGCTGAGGTGGTGGTGTCAAAATTACAACCAATCATCGATGACCTCCTCCAAAGATATGCCAAATTAGAGGGTGAAATGGTTCATGTTGAGAAGGAAAACGAAAAATTAAAAAGTGTAATAGAAGATATGGAACAACACATGAAGAACTCTAAAAAAGTTAGAATTTATGGTATTAAAGAGGAAATAGAAGAAAATACAGGGGAAACAGCATTGAAGGCTATTAATGAGAAAATACCCATTAAACTCAACTCTCAAGACCTAGTCAAATGCTACAGAATTGGACCTTCCAATGATAGTGTTGAAGATAGAGCCAAGTCAAGACCCATTCTGGTTGAATTCGTGAGTCAAAATGTATGTAGTCAGCTGTGTACCAGAGAAAACTATTCAAGAGTTGTGGCATTGGAATATGCGAAGAGCTTACAAGGGCCAAACTTCTTCTCTACAATAAAGCAGTGGAAAAGCTGGGTCGCACAAATGCTTGGGTTTGGAAAGGTAACATCTATGCTAGGATAAAAAATAAAAAGATAGTTATAAAAACCGCTGAATCACTGGATAATATATGATGAACGGGAGCAGCCTCGACAAATTCACTTTGTTTGTTTGTTCCTCAAGTAAAATTAGTTATCATATACTTTTGTTGTATTTTATTGGACTTGCACAGCTATAATTCTCAACAGAAGATAAACTTGGTTTTGATACAGGTATTTCGTACATTTTATTTAAGGTCTTGTTTAACTGATTCATATCTTTTTTAATATCAACTGTGATAGCACACTGATAGGGTGTTGGAATTCATTGGAGTATTTATAATATCGGTTTAAAATAATTGTGTTTATTGTTTTTACTAAAATATTGTAAGGGATTTTCGACTTTTGTTGGCGAGTTTTCATTGATTTCATTTTACTTTTATGTCCTGTTTCGTTTACAGAGGTGGGAAGTAATTACTCTGGATAGATACATGGCGGAAGCTAGCGATTTTTTTGAAATTGTTGATGAATCTTCAGGTCTTCCCGATGCTGTCTATAAAGAAATAAGCGAGTATACTTGTGAAATAAATTATCAGGGAATTCGGTTCAATGTTCTTCAGATGAATATACGTAGTGTCAACAAAAATTTTAACGAGTTTTTAATTATGTTAGAGTCTTTGAAAGGTGCTAATCTAGATTGCATAGTATTGTCAGAGACCTGGCATGTTTCTAATTGTCTGGATTATCAGATCAGTGGTTATGAGTTGATATACAATGATAGTCGTTTCACACAGAATGATGGCGTTATGCTTTATATAAGAAATAACCGTCCTTTTCAGGCGGAAATAGAAATATTATCTGAAACTGGGCTCATCAAAGTTTCTACAAATTTATTGCAATATAAGATTAATATTACAGCTATTTATAGATCACCGTCATCTAATGAGTACACATTCATTCATGAATTAAATAATTTTATTAAGGCCCGTGATTATGGTGATATAGATTTAATAATAGGTGATACAAATTTTGATATTTCCAACCTAAATAATAGTAGTAACTTGACTTTTATAAATATGATAGAATCTCACGGTTACAGCCCGTATATAACTAAGCCCACAAGAATCACAGAGGCCACACAATCGTGTATTGACCATGTGTTTGTTCGCTCAAACCAGAGATTAAATAATAAGATAGAAAGGGGGATAATTACAATGAAGCCAACGATTCTAACTACAAGCATAACAGACCATTTTTCCACTGTCTTTGAGATTGCAGCATTGGATAATAATGCTCGAAATCTCGATTCTGATAGTAATTGTTTGATACAGAACCGCAATTTTTTTACCAAGCTTAATGAAGATTTGTTGCTCCAATCCTTGCAAGATGAGGAGTGGCTTGATGTGTTGTCGGGCACTGATGTACAAACTATATATGATATATTTATAAATAAATTTCTAGTATATATACGCAACGCCACTGAATTCATTCCATATAAAAATGATACTAGTAATAATAAGAAGAATAGCTGGATTACTAAGGGTTTGTTGGCTTCACTCAACAAAAGAGATAAACTTAGAAAAAAATGGTTCAAAAATAAAAATAATACAGATGTTTATCAGGAATATATAACTTATAAAAACACTCTTTCATCCATTATAAAAACTACTAAAAATAATTATTACAAATCTAAAGTTATAAAAGCAGGTAACAATCCAAGAAAAGTATGGAATGTTGTTCGGCAAGCTAGCAACCATCGGGGGTCTCGTGTAGAATTATCGTCGTTAAGATCTAGCAATGGAGAAATATTAACTGATAGTACTCTTATAGCCCAGTCATTTAATGAATATTTTGCAACAATAAATGACCATACTGCTTCTAGAAATTCAGTCCCAAACATTGGAAGTAGAAATAATCGAGATAGCTTATTTCTTATACCTGTGGATGATAATGAATTAATTAGTGTTATCTCCTCTTTAAAAAAACATTGCTCTCCGGGAAATGACGGTGTGACTTGTAAAGCTATACAGGTTTCACATGCTTATATTCTTGAACCTTTAAAACATATAATTAATAAAATTTTTGATACTGGCGATTTGCCAACACAATTTAAAGAATCAGTTGTTATCCCAATACATAAGAAGGGAGATAAATTGGATTTTTCAAATTACCGCCCAATAAGTTTGATAAATAACTTTTGTAAAATTCTGGAAAAATGTGTAAAAAAACGGCTGACTCATTTCTTGGCAGAGCATGACATATTACACAGTAAACAGTTTGGATTCTGTGAGGGTAAATCTACGGAAGCAGCACTGCATGAGCTGGTTTCGGAAATCTTAAGTGGATTTGATTCAGATTCTAAGATTCTTGGAGTATTTTTGGATCTGCGCAAGGCATTTGATACTGTTAATCATGCCAAACTGATTATGAAATTAGAGAATATCGGTATAAGGGGAGTTGTTCTGAAACTGTTTGAAAGTTACTTTACAGACAGAATACAGCGAGTAAGGGTAAATGGTATGTTGAGTGACCCTATTGCCATGGGTTGTGGAGTGCCACAAGGTACAATACTTGGCCCGATCTTCTTTCTTATTTACATCAATGACATACTGTTGGAATATAGTGAGTACTGTACAGTGATATCTTATGCCGATGACACTGCCATTCTGATTAAAGATTCTTCCTGGAATTGTACATATTATAAGGCAACTGACATTATCAGGAACTTGTGTAATGCATTAAAAAATGATTGCCTTTATATTAATATTCAAAAAACTAAATATATGCATTTTTCCCCCACAGTTGCCGGACTGCCTCCTTCCTCGAGAAACATCGTTATCAATGATACGGAAACTATAAATTGTGTTAATAGCTTAAGGTATTTGGGAGTGGAGCTTGACCGGCACCTAAAGTGGCGGTGTCATGTAGAAAAAATCAACTTAAAAATAAGAAAATTAATTAGAACTTTTTATGAAATAAGACATAATATATTAAATTATGAGAATTTACTTGCAGTTTACAGGGCACTTGTCGAGTCGACTTTGAGATATGGTATAACATGCTGGGGCTCTGCTTATGGTACAACTTTGTCGCCTCTCCAAATTACGCAGAACTTTATACTGAGAATTATGCTTAAAAAAGACATTTCATTTTCTACAGAGTTGCTTTACGGGAAAGATATATTGGACATCAGGGGGCTGTATATTCTAACAACCATTCACCATGTACACAGAAGTAAAAAAGTACCAAGTACTGCACAACACTCTTATCTTACTAGAGGTGTGAGTAGCAAATCTGTTACGTCTTCTTATCACAGAAAAACGGTATCTCAGCGGTACATATCATTTTTTGGTCCAAAGTTGTACAACAAACTTCCAACTTCTATTAAAACTATTAAAAGTAAATACAAATTTAAGAGAGCGCTAAGATCTTATGTTGCTGATAATTGTGTTACTTTAAAGAATATTATAAAATAATGTAAAGTGGGGCATATGAGAACAGGAATAATTTGTAGTAATAAATATTTGCACGAACATGGCAGGTGCATTTTGTGAGTTGGGTGAGTGTTTTCGGGGCATATAAGTATTTGGCGGACTGTGGAGAGTGAGGGAAAAATGCGAGAGAAAGATAGGGTAATGGAGCATAGGGGAGGAGGTGACAGTGTAGAGTGGGAGGATGTTGGTGAGGGAGAATGTCAGAGAAGAAGAGAAGAGAGTCGGTGGATGTGAATGTGCTGATAATATGGTGGAAAAGATGTGGTGTGAAGTTGTTCTATGGTAAGACATATGAGTATTGAACTGGAGTGTTTCAAATTGGTATCTGTCGTTTCTACATTGGACAGCGCCGGGGGGGGGGGGGGGGGGGGTGAAATTAACTATGGTGTGGATGGCGTGTTTTAGTTTTGCTTGTTTTTATTTCATTTTAGTTTTTGCTGATTAAGTCGAGGAGCCTATTAGGCGGTTTTGCATTTGTTGTTCTTTAAATAAACATTAGTAGACAAGAGTAACGCAATATAAAATAGGTAGGTTATAATGTCACGGACAAGTGTATACTTATGTGACATAGATGTATGTATCTACTTTGTAAGCCTGGTTGTTTAATGTTTGTGTTTATCACTAAGTTACTAAATGTATTTGCATATTAAAATAAATAAAAAAATAAATAAAAATAAAATAAATAAATTTTTTTATGATTGCTTCTTGACGATGTTTTTGTGTAGAATTCCTCAACTCTTGAGTCTATTGCCTTTTGGATTCGCTCTTGGAATGCTGTCCGTTCCTTGTACAGGGGTGTGAAGATTGGTATTTTTATTTTTGGCAGTTTGAATGATGGAAACCTAACCCTCAAATAGCGGTGTGTTTGTTAATTGCTAATTAAATTTTATAAGAGCATAAGAATCTATATCTAGTGGTGTATTCAATTTTGGAAATAGATAGCTAATAAGTACACTTGGAGAACCCAATCACCACAACACATTTTAAACGACGTAACGATCGTTTCGCTAACAAAGTTAGCTTCATCAGAGGATGAAAATATTTTAACTGATTTTTACTTCTACATGTGTTTATATTGACTTTCAGGTAAAGGCGGAAACCGATAGTGGAATTTTTAAGTCGCAGGCGCCTCCTTTGTGTATTGTATCCTCAATCGCCGGTAGAGGTTGTTTAACTTCTTTTTATTATCCCAGCTGACAGCTTAGTGATCACGTGTTAATATTTTTGTTTGTAGGAAATATCTGCATTGTTTCATTATCTCTCTGGCGCGCTTTTGTCGGTATTTATATATTTTATAAAGCTTTCTATCAAAGGACTGCTCATGGGAGGTACTGCAAGGTACAATTATTACTACTATATATATATATATATATATATATATATATATATATATATATATATATATATATATATATATATATATATATATATATATATATATATAACATATACATATATACTTTAGAAGGCGTTCAACATTTTTTATTAATTTTAGATTCTCCTTATTCACGTGGTGATTATTATCACAAATATGTCGGACGACGGAAGATCTATCTATAGTATCGTATTTTAATTGTGCTAAGTGTCCTTTGAATCTAATGGCAATAGATCTCTTTGTTTGTCCGACGTTGATTGAGGATGCAACACACAAAGGATGCGCCTGCGACTTAAAAATTTCACTCTCGGTTTCGACCTTTACCTGAAAGTCAATATAAATACATGTAGAAGTAGAAATCAGAATATTTTCATCCTCTGATGAAGCTAACTTTGTTAGCAAAACGATCGTTAGGTTTTTAAAATGTGTTGTGGTGATTTGGGTTCTCCAAGTGTGCTTATCAGTGCTCATCACAGGTTGCCTCCATCACTTAGATAGCTAATGTTATATTAAAAGTTTTGACTCGATAATTCTGATTTATCATTTATAAATAATATTTAGTGTTAGTTTGTTATTTTCTTTTAGATATTAGATTCAACTTGAAAACTCAGGATTTTCAAATACGAAATATAAATTCATTCGCTGTCACAGCGAAACTATAGTCACAGAAGCATTGAAGAACATCCTAGAACTTCCAGAATTCGAAGGGCCACTTGCTCCAGTTAGCTCACGCGCTGGCTACGTCCTTCACCACTAAAAACCAACAGTGAAGCCAGAGAAGTATTCTCCAAGTCTGTATGCACGAAATATAAACACTTTTTGATTAAAAACTTTAAATTGATTACAAACCATAGGTATAGAAAAACCTTCCTATCAGAATGATCATTCCCTCCAAGTAAATTAATTATCATAACTAATTTATTAAACTTCCTTCTTGGTTGCATCTTTTATTTTGCTTTAAATGGTAATTATTTTCCAAAGTACAAATATAAGCCTGTTTTATCTTGACTACTGTTGCAATACTTCTGCACAGTCCTTACTTGTTGACGTTTCTTCAAAATATTTGCTTTAACTTTATTAATTTTAATTGTACTTCACTGATGTTTTTTACATACCTGGATTCATTTAAGTTTAATATAAATCAGGTAAATATAGATTATCAGTGACCATGGTATATAAACAGGAACTGTTTTAATGCTTGAAATCTATCCAATTATCTTCTAAAATTTTACAGGTTATAGATTACTATAAAACTGGATCATACTAACTTTTTATACTTGTGTTCACAATTTTATAACATTCTTCAAACAATTACAATTTTACTTGGTAGGTATTGCGTTAAATTTTTACACAATTTCTATGTGACTTTGGCATTTGTATCCCTTAAACTTAAATTCATTTTTTTAATATTATCTGTCAAATACGCAGAACTTTTTGGGCGTGCATTCTGCTTTCGTGATATTCTGCTACTTCCCCTGAAGTGAGACACAATTTGCCTATTTCCTTGTATGGCCTATGGCCATCTTGTTTCGATTGGTTCACTTTGAGTTATTACTCCCCGTATTCCTCCATTTTGACGTATCTGTCAGATTTCCAATGATCTTCTGAATATTTTTTTTCGATGAACACTTTGCTATACTTAAAACTTATCCAATGTTACATATGTGTTCCTCTCCTAACTACAAACATTTATAAACATTTTTATATGCAACATAACTACTTTTTAGGGTAGAAATGGGCCAGGGCTGACAATTTACTAAAATTGTTAGCTGATTGTATATAGTCTCTATTTTTTTAACACTTTGTGTTATTTGGAGCTGGCGTGACAACACACTACTTGGTTCCGCGACTAGGTGGCGACAAGTTCACCACTCACTTAGTGTTGGAAGGCTGGCTACTATAGCCGTATTACTTTAAATGTGTATTTTCGCAGCAATTAGTATGCCGTACTGATGAGCTCTAATTCGAGCGAAACCGGTCTATGGTTCTAATTGTTGTGAGAATGCATCTAGCCTTACATACTTTGTCCCTATATTAGGGTAGAAATGGGTCATGGCAGCAATTTACAAAAATTGTTAGTTGGTTGTAAAGAGTCTCTATTTTTTTTAACACTTTGTGTTATTTGGAGGTGGCGTGACAACATACTACTTTCCGCAACTAGGTGGCGAGACGTTTACCACTCACTTAGTGTTAGTTTTTATGACTTTAAAACACTTAAGCTTCTAAACTCAAATTACCTTTTTCAAATTTTATTCAATTTTAGGTGCTTATATTACATATATCTGTTTGTATTGTTTATTAACGGTTTAACTGTTTTTGGCACTTTTTTATACAGTCTAAGCTTCGTAGTGATACCAAAAAGACTTAACCTAACTTAAATATAGATTAAAAAAATTCAATCCTTTGTAAAATTTTCCTCTGAGTTCTATCAATTATTAGCATTTTGAACATTTGAAAAAGTAGCCACATTACGTATTTTAGTTAAATCTTAATACTTTGATGCATTAATTTGTCGTAATCATTGTTTAAGAAATTTTGACATTCTAGCACTTTTCATTTTAATTTAAATAATTATCGTATTTATATAAAACAGTTCTTTATCAAAGCTGTGCAAGTTTATCCTTATTAAATTGTTGATAAACTCTTACACTTTGGGTCAAAACATATAGGAAACATGATTTGGGAACGATATTTTTTTTGTCTGTTGGTCTGTATGTCTGTTTATATGTAGCCACGATAACTTTATAACAAATTGAGATATCTTCTTTAAATTTGGTAAACAGTTAGCACCCGGCAAACAAACGGTTCGAATTGTTTTGGGGTAAAATCGCTCCAGTGGGTGGGAGATGAATGTGAGGTGAGTTGGTGAAAATTGCATTTTTTCGTTAAAACTTTAGTAATATAACGTTTTAGGGTTTGTTTATTAGAAAATTTCCATTTCGTCAAACATCTGGGATTCTGTGCTAAAATTAAATTAGGGGTTCAATGTGTGGGGTGGAATATCAGTGCCAGAAATTTCTAATTTTTTGCTAAAACTGCGTAAAAAGTCTCAAAACATATAGAACATTTGATTCTGGAACGAATTTTTTTTAGTCTGTCGGTCGGTCGGTCTGTCGGCCTGTACGCGTGTCTGTTAGTACCCGCAATAACTTTCGAACGAATTGAGATAAAATCTTCAAATTTGGTATCCAGTTAGCACCCGACAAAGGAACGCTTCGAATTGTTTTTGGGTCAGATCGCTTAAGGGTGTAGGGGATAAATAGGGGGTGATTTGGTGAAAATTAAAACTTTTTCGTTAAAATTCTCGAGTATTATAAAATAATAAAGTTTATGGGTATAGGAATATGAATATTTTCTTTGTGATGAAGTCATAGACCCTGAATTCATTTCATGAGGAGAGTAGATTAACACAGCACCACACATATGTGGAAGTTATGATACAATTTGCAGCACTATTTTTTATCAATTTGAAAACTCATCTATACAAATTTTTATAATAGGACAAATACTTACTTGTTGAGCTATCAAAATAAATCGAAATTCAATATCTCACTTTAGCA
Source organism: Tillus elongatus (assembly GCA_964006375.1). Classification (NCBI taxonomy): domain Eukaryota; kingdom Metazoa; phylum Arthropoda; class Insecta; order Coleoptera; family Cleridae; genus Tillus; species Tillus elongatus. The sequence continues at coordinate 152,744,995 of OZ023262.1, forward strand.
CCCCGTATCTCTTTTAATTTTTACTTTTGGACTGAGCGAGTTTGGCTAAATCGTAATATTTTGATGACAAAAATATACTGCTGTTTTGTGTACCGTTGCTTTTGACCAATCTGTAGAAGTGACACTATATCGGTTCTATTATCAGCAAACGGGACTAATGTAACTTTGCCTAAATCTTGTATTACTGTGACATCAGAAAACTACTGCTAGTTTGTGTTCGAATAATTATGAGCCATGCCCATGCCTATATAGTAATGTTTTTGGACTGATTTTGATAAAACTACAAAAGAAAATAACAATATTGAGTTGTGATATCACTTTTCGGAAGGTACATTTATCACGGTAAAAGTTAACCTTTACATTTAAGCCGTTCCCTTTCAGCATCTTTTATCTTTCCCCAAGGCAGTTTATCTTCCAATGAAGCGTGAATTGGCGAACAAAATATAGCCGACGTCCATTACTAGAGGCGACCAAAAACACTGGTGGATGCTTAAAGGGTGACGCGATAGATATCGTTTTATCTAACAGATAATGAGTGAAAATTTATATAGGTACCTACACAATGATATGACATTTAACATACAAGTTCAAAGTTGGTTTTAGAATGTTTGTTTATTTTAACTTTTATTCGTACATTGTAATTGCAAGACGAGGACAATGGAAAAATTAAATTACTGCATTCTATAAATGATTATTTAAAGTTCCGAAGTTAATAGTTTGAAAATACCCTTTTACGGTTTGTATACACACTTGACATTTGAAACAGTGCCCTAACATTTAAACATGTAGAACATTTACCTGATTATTTTTGATGCACCTAACAAATACAAATTTATGCAAATGATAAGCTTTGGGCAGCTAATTGAAGGCCAAATTTCGAGAATAGATGAATCTGAAGAATCAGGTGACCCATTTTGAGTCATTATCAGAACTAAATAGAATCCTGAGAACCCTGCGTCTGACCGTTAGTTTAACTTAAATAGACAGTAAATTAAATTTTAATACGTAAATCGTGTCGAAACAAGATGAAACGACAATGTTGTACCGTATGTCCCACTCAAATGAGCTTATTTTCTAATGTACAGGAGCTCTCTTGTTTGCCAGATTACATCATGCGTAACTCAACCCAGACACTAAATCGCATGGCTTTTATCTTATTTAACTGCTCAACCCATATCCATGTAGTCCCATGAAACGTTAAATTCGATAAGATTTTAAACAAAGGTTACTATAGAGTTATCGTTTTAAAAGTTCCTAAAGCACATGGCCAAGCACTATTTCTTTTGTAATTGTTTTGTGCTTTTATAACTCAAGCTTCTTAAGATAGTTTTAAAAGCTCTTGCAGCTAGATTTTTAATACGTGGTTAGGTTAGTAATTTAAGTTTTTTAAATCGCTTAGATTACCTTCTATTTAGGTATACCGTCTAAAATCAATTGTGAATTGCTATATATGGGTGTGATAACGTACACAAATTATTTAAAGAGTAACACTTACCGAAGAAAATGGTTTATTTTCGGTAGTTTTATGTTTATGATATAAAATCTACAACAACGATTTTCTTACACGCTTCACCGAAAACCAACTCACACTAATCGCTGCCTTACCGTCCGATCCCACCGTCACCCATAGCAATAAAATTCAGTGGTTTAAACCGTAGTAATCCAAACTTCTAGACCAACGGATGACAACAATCAACAAACACCTTAACCTTTTAACACAAAACAGACATTACTAGAAAACGGATACGACAAACACCACATACCGAGAAACATTAGACGCCTTAAAACCAACCACCATACCACAACAAGAACAACAGAGAGTTCGGTCCCACAACAAAGCCTTCTTACTATACATTAAAGGCATCACCGACACAATCAGCTTCACAATAGAACAACATTGCTAGGTCTAAAAAACCAAGGATACGACTTCAAACGAAAACTACTGAGTTTATGAGATTCCTTGCTCCGGCTAATACCAAAGCCTCAGCCCCAGTCTACAACCTTAGAACCAGAATTATCCTCGAAACTACCGAGATCAAAAACGTTCCGATTGTTGCAAGATAGATGATGCTCTTTGACTTGCGGTTACCTGCAAAGTTATTATATCCTCATTACAAACATACAATGTACCCAATAATTCAATATAAAGTCTTACTATATCTGACTATTATGTGACCTAGGAAATACAATCTATCAACCCGTGTAATAACACCGATAACGACCCAGGTAGGCGTCCCCTATAAACAGCACAACACCTCAAGCGCAGTTGGATTACTCTCAGGTATAGAGTTAAACACGCAGACCATAGAGACAATTTATAGTGAGATGAGGGGGGTTTAAGACCCCGGACTCAAACTACAACAGCCAAACCCACCCGGATATTCCCCTATAAGGAATAAATATAAAGATTTAGGCTATAGATTTCCTCTCTTTTAGATTTAACGGAACCACTCTTAAGGAGTGGGCGATTCGATACCTCAAAGTTACTTGCTTTTATGAAAATTGGGACACAATTTGTTTCACAAAAATTCGCCATGTCTTTTACGAAGATTGGTTGAGTAATCTTACACGAAAATTATGTAAAAGCTTTGTTACGAAAATGTGAAGAAATCGTCCAACAAAGCATTGTTGGTAATTATTTTTCCGTTTCTACTGTCAGCACTATGTCGTCTGCATAAGTGAAAGCACTTCTTTATATTTTAAATTCATTTTGATGTGTTACTGATTATATTATGACCATTAAAAAATGAAGCCCCAAAATAAAACGAGCGTCTCGCGACAGTATAAACTGGGTTGCACTGACCATACGCATTGGGCACTGAAATGGTGCTCTCGGTCATGCCATGAAAAAATCTATAAATATCAAAATAATCTTCCTATAAAGTATTTTGTTCTTCATAATCAGTATATACCTATATAGTCATATATTATATATTTAAGATTGAGTATTATTAATCATTCAGTTTATTTTTAGAATGAGTTCCATCAAAAAGTGTAGTGAATGCATGAGTCTATTTAACGAGAAGAAACAATGTATGCGAAAATTCCATGACTTTGAGCCTAACTTCGTAGAGCGTGATGAGAAAGCAAAAACTGAATGCACCATATGCTCCAAGTTATTCTTTACCAAAATATGCTCTAAACAGGCAGATGATCTACTCACATAGAAGCACAGATCCTCATAATTATTCGAAGGCTTCTCGTTTGTCGTAATACATCAAGGTTATTCTGCCCTCAGGACCCCAAGATAATTTAATGGAAACATTATTCAACTAAAGAAGCTTGTATGCTCACCTCAATGAAAACCATTCAATAGATATTGAAACTGAAAAGATTGAGTTTAATGCTTTGAACAGTAAGTTCTTGATCATACATACTTGTAGATTTTCAGCTAAAAGTAAAATTATTTAAAAGTTAGTGGTTTTTTATTTCATTAAGTAATCAATTGACCACACCCTTGGTTTGTCAAGTTTTATGAATCATCTCTTATTGCTGTTAATGAAAAAGAAGGTTCGAACAACTTAACATTAACATTTGTTCATGTTTACTTTGTTTTTTATCGGCTAAAGCGATTAAGCGGTTTGGACAGGTATACGTATTAAAGATGCCTATACTGCTTCTATTTTTAAACAGTTTAAACAGTAACTGCCAATTATATATATATATAATAATATAATACGAGGGCGGGTCAATAAGTCCCTGACTTTTTGAATTTGCCGCCTCTTCACAGGAAGGGCAACACTGCTCCTGTCAACAAGCATCTGTCAGTTGACTCATGTCAAATTTTGAACAAGCTGCGTCATTTAGTTTGTGTTAGATATTGAAAGCAGACAGCCTCTTGAGTTATAACGAAAATGAAAAAAAGTGAATTTCGTGTGCTCATTAAACATTAGTTATTTTGCGGAAAAAAACATCACCCAAACCAAGACTAAGCTTGATAAATACTATGGGGACTCTGCACAATCAATTTCCATGGTAAAAAAGTGGTTTATTGAATTTCGTTGCGGCCGTACAAGCACAAATGACGCCGAACGTTCTGGATGCCACACCCGAAACAATTGAAAAAATTCACCATATGGTGTTGGCCGATCGGAGATTGAAAGTGCGGGAGATTGTGGAAGCCATAGGCATATCACATGGCTCAATGGTTTCGATTTTGCATGATCAGTTGGTTATGAGAAAGCTATCCGCAAGATGGGTGCCGGGTTTTCTCACAATCGACCACAAACGCAATCGTGTGACAACTTCTAAGGAGTGTTTGGCGTTGTTCAACAGCAATACGGACGAGCTTTTGTGCCGTTTCGTAACCGTGGACGAAACATGGATTTACCACAACACACCAGAGACCAAGCAGCAGTCATAACAGTGGGTTTTTCGTGACAATCGACGTCGAAGAAGGCCAAGGTGGGTTTATCAGTCGATCAAATCGTGGCGACCGTTTTTTGGGATGCACGCAGTATAATCCACATTGATTACATTCAAAGGGAAGAACAATCAATGGCGAATATTAGTAGTATGGATAAGCGGGTTCTGGAACACTTTAGGCGTAGGCGTCTGTCAACTGTCATTTGTCGAGTCTGTCACCTGTCATGTGTCAATTCAAGCCGCCTATCTTGGCACCAACCTGTCACTGTCAAAGAAAAAAATAATAGAAAAAGCAAACTAAAAAAAAAAAAAATAGAATCACGTCAAGCCGTTATCGTAAATTCTCTGCAAGGTGTCGCTACCGTATGATTCCTAGCATACGCATAGACCTTACGGGGGCCCGACGGGGGCGGGGGCGGGGGTTTGGGTCTGGCGTGGTTCGAGGCGGGGGTGAAGTGGGGGCTTCTGCTTCAGGACCGGCAGCGACGTAGTGTTGAGCTCAGTTTATGTTTGATTTGTTATGTAGTCGAATATATCGACGAAATAAACAATTTTATTAAACAATAGAGAAATCATAGATATAACAGTTTATAGAGAAATCATAGATATAACAGTTTATATCTTTAGCTAACGTAATATTTGCAAGTTGAACATCTAACATTCATTTGAGTGCCTTATAAAATGCAACTTCAAAAATTTTTGAATGACTATGACGATATTCTGCTTGATGATCATAGAAAAATGCTACATAGCCTTCATAAAAAAAATTTAAAATATGAACACCAAGAAACAAAAATTTCTTGTCATGGTCTTCATTATGTTAGCTGTATTTGGTCATCAGATGAGACAAAGGAAGGTCCAGACACCTGTGTATGTGTTCATCAGGAATTACTTAAACATAAAATACAGAAAATCATTAAGTTATATTTAAGAATTAGACCATCACTGAAATAAAAGTGTATCTGTATATTTGTAAATTAAGAATAAATATTTTAAATAAAACATGAAGCTTTAATTAATATTTTTTTATTTATATTAATAACTAATAGTGTAATACATTATAAAATAGGCGAATAAAATTTTATTTGTATATAAAATAAAATTAAATCACTTAGACAGGAGCATAATAACCATGATCTTCGAATGTTTGAGCGTACACAGGGAAATCCGTGTCATCATCAGACGTTGCCGCTTCTACAGGTATCTCCACGTCTTCTTTCTTTTTCAGTTCGAGTTTGTATACCTTCCGCTCCTGTCCATGGTTGATCAGCATGTATTCACCATTACCCAGCTCTGCCAACTGCTTATCACTGAACTCATTATACCTTTCGGGCAGGTATAATTTGCTGTCGCCATTGAGTTCAGCGATGATCCTTTCACCATATTTAGAAGTACCTCTAGTAAGATTGGTCAGAAGGTACGGTTTATTCTTTTCCATCGTTTCTAAATTTAACCACATGAACGCTCCTAGAGAATTGAACTTCTCTAGAGTACTCATTTTTTTTGAAGAAATTTTCTTCACCGATTGACTGGTTTTTTGCTTCTTGATAGCATTTGATGGGCTATACGAAGAAGGTGCTGCTGATCTTTTCTCCATAATAAGGATCAAGGTGTAGCACTGTATCACTAACAAGATGTGTCACTTCTGATTGTCGAATTAAACTGTAAATATTTAACAAGAAATATGATCTTAAATACCCTCTCACGTCCTGCACGTGTCTGATAAATAGTGAAAACAAAGATAACATGGAAAAATAGTTTTGTTACGATTTGTTTGAGCTTGAATTTAGGTTAGATTAATGAACTGTAAATTACACAAGATCCTTATTTGTGAGTTTAATATCAGCAAAATGTATAATTAACAGCATGATTTATTATTTAAAATATTCCAAAAAGTATCATAGAAAATAATGTAAAATATCAACATGAGATGTTTTTGTCATCGTATCTCTGCAGTTATGTAATTAAATTTCATTACAATAATGAACTTTGGATAACACGCGGTCTTATGTTGATGAATTTAAAATGTGACTTACAACATAATTATTATTACAAGCTGTTATTACAAAATATTATGTCTGATGAAATTATAATATATTTGTCGTCTAAGTATACATAATAATTAGTTTAGGAAGTAGAAAAATAATGATGACATTATTTAATGAATCAATTCAGAAAAACATGTTTTCGATAATTTTAAAGATTATGAAATTGAATATATTTTTGATATAAGTTTATTGGTCTGAACTAATTAACTGATGAAATAGAATAAAATATGTGGTCATAACAAGTTTAATGAAACCGAGTTTTCGAATACATAATAAATTTCTTAACAGAGCTATTAATTATATTGTTTACTTGTATGAGGTCAACAACTTGACCTCAAATGATAAGAATAAATTATTGTAAAAGTTTCCTAAGAAAGAGTTAACAGTTATTTTAAACAAAATTTCTACATCATACAAAGATAATTATATCAACTAATTAATAGCCGCCTGTTTTGTGTTTAATTATGAAATGTGGATATAATTTACGCATGTGTTTCAACATGATGACAAATATTATTGAGTATTTTTCTAATTACTTATCTTGTTATTCAAGATAATTCAAAGCGCGGTTAATATAGATGACTTCTCAAATATTTATTCATATATTACAGTTCTTTCGAAGCAGCAAGTAACCGGTTGCCTCTACATTTTGCGCGTAAATATTATAGTATTTTCAACTTAAAAATTAAATATTTCATTATGAGTTTTTGTCATATCTGCGGTAAACTATTCACACGGTTAACCGATTTTCGAAGACACGAACGTACGGTTCACAGTAATCTAGGCAAAGCACAATGTCCTGTATGTAATAAGTCCATGCGTCGGGATAACCTTTCCAATCATCAGAAACTTCATCTTGAATCAAAAAAAGCACAGAAGGTTTCTAAAAGTAATGCTAAGACTACTACTGTAAGTACGAAGATTGTTCAGTCAACTAGTAGAACAAAGGGTGCAAAAATGTGCGAAGACTGTTTGATTGAAATTTCTTTCAATGAATGGCAATATCATATAAGGACAAATAGTCACAAAGCAAAGGCATCTGTTCCGCATACAGAATCACTAAAGGTATTTATACTTCATTATTTGTTTTATCTATTTCAGTTTGTAACATATGTTATTTATAGGTAGTAAAGAGTAGCTTCAAGCGTCGTATCGAAACTTTTATATTCGAGAATAAAGATCAGTCTTGCTTAGACCCTCTTAAATTCTTAAAATTAGCTGAGGAATTAGTTAAACCAGAAATAGTTAAATATATTCAGAAACATATTGCAATTAAATTAAATTTAGAGCTATTTGCCGAATATGTAAAGTTCACTGAAAACGACCAAGAGTTTTCGATAAAATCTTTTCAATCTAAAATGTCTATCGCATTAAATAAAGAACAACTTTATCAAGTTTATTCTACACTAAATGATCAAATTTTGACTAAAATGGATGAATTTCAAGAGAGGAATAGTGGTTGGGCGTTAGTTGCCTTACTTCATTTGGAGATTAATATCAATAAATATAACCCTATTAGAGGATCAAATTATATAGCACTACCGAAAAATATTTTGTTAAAAAAGGCTTGCGTTAACGTTAAAAATGTTGATGAATATTGTTTTAAATGGGCCGTCATATCTGCTTTACAAACTATCGATTCTAGTAAATTACCAAATAGAGTATCGTCTTATGAAATTCAAAACATTACCGCAGACATTATTACTTTGAAAAATGATAAAAAAGTTGATTTCAGTGAACTTAGATTTCCATTAAATCCTAGCGACATATCGATATTTGAAAGGCTTAATAAAGATATAAGTGTAAATGTATTTGGTTTAGACGGTGATGAAATTATAGGACCATTTTATTGCACAAAACAGGAAAAAATTAATCACGTTAATTTGTTGCTTTTACAAAATGATGGGAAATCTCATTACGTATGGATTAAAAACATATCAAGATTAGTAAGTCATCAGACAACACTAAGTAAAAAACAAATATTCATTTGTAATTGCTGTTTGTTGCATTTTAGCAGTCAAGATTTTCTTAGTAAACATAAGTTAGAATGTAATAAAATTGTTACTGTAATGCCATCACCTGAAAAGTGTATATTAAAATTCGAAAAATATGAACGTGGAGTACAATTGCCATTCGTAATTTACAGCGACTTTGAATGCATTTTACAGAACATCGATACGTGTATTCCAAATCCTCTAGGTTCATCAACTACAGATATGCAGCAACATGTGCCATGTGCATTTGCGTATTACATTAAATGTTCATACGATAATACATTAAATAAACTACGAGTGTATAAGGGTAAAGATTCACCTTCAAAATTTATTCAAACTCTTTCTCAAGATATAATAACAATATATAATACAATTATAATGAAACCAAAACCTATGATTCATCTAAATAATGATCAACGTAAATTTCAAACAGAATCCAAAGAATGTTGGATATGTAAAAAGAGTTTAGGTACTGACAGAGTAGCTGACCATTGCCATTTAACGAGCAAATATAGAGGTCCCGCTCATAATGATTGCAACTTAAAGTATAGGACTCCGAAGTTTTTTCCTATCTTCTTTCATAACTTTTCAGGGTATGACTGTCACCTATTCGTAAAAGCATTAAATCAGATAGAAGGTGAAATAACTTTAATTCCACTAAATAAGGAAACCTACGTTTCTTTATCTAAACGTATATTTGTTGATTCAAAAGAAACTGTAGAATTGCGGTTTCTCGACTCCGCTAGATTTATGCAGTCTAGTTTAGCAAAATTAGCAGATAATTTATCAATAGAAAACTTTGAAAGTGTAAGAACGATTTTTAAAAATGACTCACAATTTAAACTAATTACTAGAAAAGGCGTTCTCCCTTATGAGTATATAGACTCATGGGAAAAACTAGATGAAACCGCTTTGAGTAGGTAATGCGACACTTGAGCCAGACAGGAAGTGGGGGCGGAGCCCCCCTACCCCTAGGGGCGGAGCCTCACCCCTTGTGGGCGTGGCCACGCCCCAAGATGGCGGACCCAAAATGGCGGACCCAAAATGGAGGAACCAAAATGGCGGAATAAAACATGGTGCCTTTCGCTTTTAAAGATGGTTGAAGACTCCATTATTTAAAGTTACGTCACCTCAACCTTTAGAGCCGACAAATGAGAGTGAGGTTGATAAGCGAGAATAATGGTATAGGTCGAAGACTTCATGATTTAAAGTTACGCCCCTATTAAAACAAACCATTCATAAAGCTTTTGTTATTAGACATAAGACATAATAATTAATATGTTTAATATTAGAGGCGGAACCAAAACGGAGGAACCAAAATGGCGGAATAAAAAAATGGCGGAATGAAAGATGGCGGCCTAACCTGTGATACCTTAAGCTGACATATACCCCTGACATTATAAAAAATGGCGGCTTTCGTTCTTAAAGATGGTGCCTTTCGCTTTTAAAGATGGTTGAAGACTCCATTATTTAAAGATACGTCACCCCAACCTTTAGAGCCGACAAATGAGAGTGAGGTTGATAAGCGAGAATAATGGTATTGGTCGAGGACTCCATGATTTAAAGTTACGCCCCCATTAAAACAAACCATACATGAAGCTTTTGTTATTAGACATAAGACATAATAATTAATATGTTTAATATTAGACAGACTATTAGATTTCGCATAGAAATTAGCCGAACGCCACAATTGTTATATGGGTAGGTTCTAAAAATAACACACAGAGGTCGTTGGCAAACAAAAGAAGGAAGTTCAGAAACAAAATAGACAACAGGTTCAAATAGGAAACCAAACTTAAATATCGTAGAGACAATAGAGGTCGCTGGCAAAACAAAGAAGGAAGCTCAGAAACAAAATGGACAACAGGTTCAACTCTTAAAAATAGGAACTTTTTTAGCCTTATGTGTGGGCGCGGCAAGTAGTTGATTCTATTTTGAAAGAGATACAGGTTCGATTCCTGATATAAGCTCCTTGATATGGTAGCGTCAAACAAATACAAAGAGGTACTGAATAACTAAACAGTAAGCTTAGAAACAATGGTTGGTTACAGGTTCAATTCCTTTCTTAGATTTAAAGCCAACCCCAAGTGTTTAGTGTCATGTTACTCGTCTAAGTAAGCAGAATTAAAAAATGGCGACTAAAATAAGATAAAAAACTTAAAACCCTTATCGCGGAAGATCCGTGAGATGTACGATAGAACCAATACATGCACGGTGTTAAGGAGGTCAAACCAAAGTGGAATATACAATAAAATGACCACTTCCGGTCTAAACTTTAAATCCTTATATCTTTTGAACGGAAAGTGATAGAAAGGAACCGACTTCAAAAATGTATGTTTCGTAACAAGGCCTACAAGAAACTGATATAAAAAACTTCAAACCCTTATCGCGGAAGATCCGTGAGATGTACGAGAGAACCAACACATGCACGGTGTTAAGGAGGCCAAATCAAAGTGGAATATACAATAAAATGACCACTTCCGGTCTAAACTTTAAATCGTTATATCTTTTGAACGGAAAGTGATAGAAAGGAACCGACTTCAAAAATGTATGTTTCGTAACAAGCTCTACAAGAAACTGAGATAAAAAACTTCAAACCCTTATCGCGGAAGATCGGTGAGATGTACGATAGAACCAATACATACACGCTGTTCAGCAAAGCAAACTCTATAAGCATATTCAATAAAAATGTTACTTCCGGTAGACACTTCCGGTATAGCTATTCTTAGAGCTACATACATGTGTGACACATCAAAATAATCTTCTTGTTGAACAGAAGAAATATAATATTTAAGTAAGTTAGAACAAGCTGTATTAACACCTAAAACCAACACACACTCTCTTGTAGTAGGTATAGAAGAGGGGTTCTGGAACCGCCACCCGCCACCGCCACCGGGCGGAGTGGCGGAACTGACCAGACCCGACGACCCCCGAGCTAACCCGAGCACAAGGTGGTGGACCCGACGACCTCCGAGCTAACACGAACACAAGGTGGCGGAGCCACTGACTAGACCCGAATATCTCCGCCACCTGACTTCGTATTTAACCCGAACAAGTAGCGAACTAACCTGAGATGACGTAATCAAAACCCAACTAACCTGTATTAGGTAAACGAGGAACCGCCATTTAAAATAACATGTGTAATTATTAGTAATAAACCACATGCCAAAGACTAACCTGGTTATTAAAATCAAATCAATTTAAAAGTATCTCATTAGAATTAATATAAAGAACGTCGTATGTAGGATGAAAATTAAGTCGATCGAATTAAATAAAGCGAAATAAAACGTTATGATTTTAGTGCAAACGCTTAAATGTTACACCAACCACCAGCTGATTAGCCGTTATCACAAGTGTTTCCGCTTTAGGTGAATAGCCTGCCAGTAACAGTTTAAATCGTCAGTCAGGCGCGATCATGACAATTATGTGTTTAATATTTTTTTGAATCGTACCTAAAATGCATCAGATGTTTAAGTGTATTACTGGTTGATTACATTTAAATAAAACAAGGTTATTTTTTAATAGCTGGAGAGGCTATATGTCTTACATAACGCATTGCTCTTTTGGAAATCTGTTTACAGGTGTTATTAATATGGAACTAGTTATTTTGTGTAAAGCGTGAACATTGGTGTTGGTGACTTTGTATCAAAATGTGTCTAGTTTTTTGTGAAAAATCAGAACTAAAACGTTTTACGAAAATAAGCTAAGTCTGGAGGCAATGACTAAGTCTGGTGAGTTGGTCTACTAATTTTTTGAGATAGAAATGAGCTTAAAACCTGGGTGCAGCAAGTGTGTTATGATAGCGAATTTTCAGATAAATTTAAATAGAAGTAAAAACCTTTTTATACTTTATCCGACGACTGTTTCACAGTTTTTGATATAGAAATGAGCTTAAAACCTGGGTACAGCAAGTGCGTTATGGTAGCGAATTTTCAGATAAATTTTCTGACGCTAAATAATCTGATACAAAATATTTTAGCATTGTTTTTGCTATATAGTTTTTATATCGCAAACTTACGAGTGTTATACAAATGAGCTTAAAACTTGAAGACAGCAAGTGCTTTATGGTAGTAAATTTTCATATAAAGCTTCTGGCACTAAATATTTGTAAATTTCCATAGAAAGCAGTTAATACAAAAATATTTTATTATAACGGAAACCTACCAAATTTGTTTATCATAACTTTTCTTGATATGATGTATAGAAAAATAACCTCGGTTCTAGGGACATCTGAAGAAATTTTTCAAAGGCTTGTTGAATTTAAAAATTTAGTTTTTAGGATTTGGAGCGAAATATTGATTATAGAAAAACTGTGTTACCTAAAAATGTTTTAAGGTTAGCGTATGCACCCAATAAATTTTTATTAGTTGGTTGAAACACTAGATGCAAAGTCAAAAGCCAACTAGCCTGTATTATGCAAACGAGTAATCACCTAAAGTCCTACGTGTTTGGTATTAAATGAATCGTCTTGATTCACATATTAAGTTAAAAGCAATAAAACTCAACACGGCAACAAAGCTCAGCTGTAAGAGTAATAATAATAATTAGATAAGTATAAAAGTTGAGAATTTCAAACGGAGCATTTAGTTGAAAACTGAAGCAGAACGAGTATAATATGGTGAACAACGGTAGAAAACGAAAATCTGCTAAAGCAGAAAATAGTGGTGGTAAAAAACTTAAAGTGCTACAAGACGTCTTACTGGGTAATGCAGTAGAAAGTATTATTCCAAAAGAAGAACCAAAAACGTTGGAAAACATGATAAGTGAACTATGTACATTATATCCAACAGCAGAGGTTGATGAACAGCAGAATCAAGCTATAGAAAATATAATTAATGCAGCATATCCAACAAACCTACAAACACCCTATCAGCCTACGCAAGAAGATATTTTCAATCAGAAGCTGGTGGAAATCACTAATAAAAGCATCGAGAAAAAATTGAAAACAGAAGACTGTGAACTGATGTGTCAAAATACTTTTTCTCTTACGTCGAACGGCGATAAGCTGCTTATCATTGGCGTTAATCCAGTTTTAAATTTTTTACCGTTAATTAAATTATCTCAGAAAAACTCTAATATACCTGTGTTTTTTGATGTGTGGACATTTGAAGAATTTTTAAACGTATTACCTACGATAATTTACAATTTGGAAAACAAATCTATAGAAACTAGTGAAACATATACTTTAACCAAATATCTTGTTAAATCACAAAGAAAAACTGTAAGTTTTAAGCTGAAACTATGTGGTAAGGAATATGTAATTAATTTTAAATTGTCAATTCAATCACTTAAAATACTAGAAGATATCGGTTGTGTAGCTAAAGATTTATTGTTAGAACTAAGCTGTAAAAGTTTCTTTAATTTGGAGATGTTTGCTGATGATTTAATGACTGAATTAGCTAAATTTAGAGACATTTCCCTAATTAGATGTGCCTTTTTCGTAGCTAGAGAAAGATATAGTGATACTTTAAGCATGGTATGTGAATTTGTTACAAAATACCAACACGTACTTAATGATATTGTAAACTATCGCAAATTTTAAATGTATAAATTGTAATAAAGAAATTGTGAAAAATATATTAGTTTTATTGAATAATTTTTACAAGGATATGTGTCAACACTGTTTAAAAATAAAAAATCTGAGAACACTATCTACATCCTCCGGAAAAACACATTAGGACCAGATGTTTCCAACGACTAATTAACCGCTATCTACATCCTCCAGAAACTCTATAGGATGTTTCCAACGACTAATTAACCACTATCTACATCCTTCAGAAACTCTGTAGGATGTAGATAGTGGTTAACGGTTAATTTCGCAAAAACTTGCGTCAGCTATGAGGTTTCATACACAGATCGTGAAAAAGTAACGCGGACTACTTTTTTACGATCTAAAATATTTATACAACTCGCCAATACCTGTAAAATCCAATTCGTCTTCATAAGGCAGCTCATTTAGGTTAGGCTTATTTATTTACTTATTTATTTACTTATCTATATAGTTATTTATTTACTTCTTTATGTACTTATCTAGTCAAACGTTCCTAATATTAGTTTCTATACTCTTTCAAGATTTCCTTGTGAAAATATTTAGTTTAAAGACGTGTTATAATGTCTAAAGTGATTGTAGAAATTGAAAATCAATTGTAATACTGCTTATATTTAAGCGACTTGTCATAAATTTGTTAATAACGAAAACTTTACGTTTAGCTTTGTGTTGAGTAGGTTGTTGAAATAAAAAAAAACATATATTTTACAATGTTTATTTTAATAAAAGCATATATTTTACAACGTTTGTTTTATTATAAAGTATTGTAATACAAATTATTTTATATCTTTGCTAGTTATCCATGAGTTATGAGATTTATCAAAACCAAGCCATTTCACATACGACTTGGCGCCTTTCTTTCTGATCACTCTTTCAACTAAATAATAATCAGGGGTTGCAGTCTTTTGTAGCTCCTCTTCATAAAATCCACCACTGATTGGTTTGCCTTGCATGTCTTCTATTAAATAGGTGGTTGGATTAGTGCAGTGAACTTTAGTGATTTTAAACAGCTCCGTTGACCAACGCGGTGTATAACCTTTCTCAAATAATGTTTTAGCTTTACTTAGACGTACAACATCACCCACTTTAAATTTATTTTTGTTAAACACTTTCAGATTCGAGTAAACTTGTTTCAGGATAGCTTCTTCATTTTTCTTGTTAACATCTTGAGGTTTTACACCAGTTGTTCGATGAACAGTAGCGTTGTAAGTAGCAGTGACATCAGGTAGTGTATTAACCCACTTGTAGGAGCCAATCAAGTTGAAATTTTTATATATCTTCTCTTTTAAGGTACGTATGACTCTTTCCACTATTGCAGCCTTCTTCACGCTATAAGTGCTGTAGTGATTAATGTTGTATTTTTTCATTAAGGCGTTAAATTTAGCGTTATAGAATTCTAACCCAAGATCAGACTGGATGTTAGAGGGTGCTGTACTAGTAGATACAATATCAGCCATAGCTTTAGTCACCTCTCCAGCAGTTTTAGATTTAAGAGGGCGAGTCCACACATACTTTGAAAAACAATTAATAACCACTAAAATATACTTGTAACCAGAGTTGTCTTTGTAGTAGTCTGTAAATTCTGCTAAATCAATCTGCCACAAATCATTTAAACCTTTGATTATTGTACGTCTACGTTTAAAATTGATTCTTGCCGGTTTATATAACTCATCAATAATTTGTTTTTTGGTATCAGATGGCTCAACTGTTTTACGTCTCATGGTGATGTTGGATTTAAAAGTATCCACTTATCATGTAAATCTTTTAGTTTGCTGTCTATCTCACCTAGCTTCTTTTTCAACTTGTTATTCTTTAACACATCAATATCTTTTAAAACTTGAGCAGCTATCGTCTTGTCTGAATTTTTCAATTTGTTTTCAAACTCGCTTTTAAGAGCAGCTAGTTCTGATTTATGCACAGCTTCAAGGGTTATAGCGACAAGACTCTGTGATACTTCATCTTTATTCTTCTTATACTCATCTGCCCACACATCGACAAATTTTCTATTCACACCATCAGCAGGCTCGATAGGATCACCTACGTTACATAATTTATGGTTTTGCACATCAAAATCACCACTTGTAGTTTTCGGAAATGTTTCTCTGTGCACAATTTTGTTTAAGAAGCTGGGAGTCTTTGCAGAACGTCCGAACTTATCGATAGACATTTTTACACTGAACTTATTTTATTTGATTCCAACTAAACTCCATTTTTGATATCCGTTTATCCACCATAACCCAAACTGCTGCCACTGCTTCATGAACTAGATTTCTATTTATCCCTTCGATAGCACCATCGATATACTCCTTAGTCACAAACGTTTTTTTAAGTTTATTTTCAATCGTAATCACTGCTTGATTTAAATCGTCTTTAGTAGCAAACGTATTTTTCAAGTCAGCTTCAAGTTTTGAAACTGCTAGATCTATATAATCTTTTTGAAGTTTAGATATAGCGGTATCAGCCATAGCAGTAAACGTTTTCTGAAGAGGAAACACTGTTTGATGTATGTACTCCTTGATATCCTCTTTAAGACTAATTAATGTTTCATCAATGCTAGTTTTAAGCGGAAACGAGCTGTAGGCTTCATGTTTAAGATCCATATAATTTTTCATTAATTGCTCTTGCAGCTTTTGTAGTGATTGATCAACACCAGTCTTAAGTGGAAATGAGTTATAGACTTCACGTTTAAAATCATCATAGTTTTTAAATTTATGTTCAAAGTCTTTTTTTAAAGCTTCCAACTCCGGTTTACGTACAGCGTCAAGCAGTATAGCAATTTGAAGTGCTACAGCATCTTTGCTCACCTTATAATCAGCTTTAGTTTTCTGATAGTCAACTTTAGTTTTCTGATAGTCCTCTATCCATACATCAACAAATTTTTTACTTACACCATCTGTAGGTTCAACAGGGTCACCCACGTTACACAACTTATGGTTTTGCACATCAAAATCACCACTTGTAGTTTTCGGAAATGTTTCTCTGTGAATAATTCTGTTTAGATGTTTTAAATTCTTTGCAGAACGTCCGAATTTATCGATCGGCATTTTGAAAATGGTGAAAAACACACAAATCTGTTTATATAACACCCACTTCCTTCAGTTCTTCAATAATAGACTGAATTTCGTTGTTGTGTGCGTTATTACCAGCTGCTTGAGAAGCTACTAACAGTCTAAGTCTATCAACCAACTCGTTTATATCATCCCAGTATACATACTCTTTCTGTTTTTTTGTATGTAGCATGTATGGCATACCACGGCCTAAAGTTACCGAGGAAGATCGCGCTCTAGCACCTTCTTGTTTTTCTAATATTGGTTTTAGTGAATTTTCATTAAGAAAATTCACTAATAGAGAGGTATCGATGGTGAGACTTTTGAAAAATTTCTTCAAATGAGCGCGAATTTGGTCCTCTAGAACCCATATCCAAGGTCGGTTTTGATTTTTATATGCTTATATATATATATATATATATATATATATATATATATATATATATATATATATATATATATATATATATATATATATATATATATATATATATATATATATATCCAACTGATAACTCAAAAAATACTTGACCGATCTTCACTAAATTTGGGGATTACCTTGATTTTGTTAATGGCTTGGATGAGTTCGAAGATGAGCACCGTAGGTTTAATTTTTTGTATAAAAAATGTAAAGGAAATTTTTAAAACGCAATATTTTTTTTTGTTTGAAGTACTGCAGTGATTCAAATGAAAATTTGCACATATAAGGGAGATGTCAAAATAAAGTTGGTAACCAAATTTCAACTTAAATGGTCCACGAGGAAAGAAGTTGTTCGAAAATAAAAAATGTGTAAGAAATAAATAATGTGTAAGGAATAAATAATCTACGACATCAGTTTGAATTGCATAGGCATTTCGCACATGCAACGTTGACAAGGATAGTTAGAGTATTAATGTGTTTTTTATTACTTTAGACCCGAAAAATGTAAATCGTGGAAGCCAGACAACGGTAGTTAAATATAAATAAGCAGGGTTGTCAGATATAATAAAAATTATGTTAGTATGAAAACATATGGACCTAACATATTTTTTTTAAAATTATTAATGACACAATTCAAACAATAATCGCGGTACAATAACCAAACATTTTGAATTACCAAATCCGTATCATATTTTAAATTAAAACGTATTTGTTACCAAATCCGTATCATATTTTAAATTAAAACGTATTTGTAATTTACAACTTTTTTTTTTATTTTCTTAAGTATAATTGAAGACGGGGATGTAAGATATATGCCCGGTTTCACAAACGCTGGTTAAAGTGCCGGTTAGTTAATCCTCCGTTAACGTTAATCAATGATTAAATATTGGCGAGCGTTTCACAAAGCATTTTTAACTCCCGGCGATTAGCAGTTGATCCAACTTGGCAACAATGCAAATACGTCACTGCTTCGGTGTTTGACAGTTGAAAGACAGCATGCAGCATGACAGCATTATTTGTTATCGTTTGCGGTAACGGTGTTTTGGAATTGTGTGATATTTGTGTGTTTAATTAATTAGTAATAAGAGGACAGACCTTGGAACCTGCAAAGAAAAAAGTGATGCCTGGCAGCACATCACTGTCCAGTTTAATGCCCAGGTGAGAAGCGATAGCCGTTCTCAACAGCAGCTAAGGAACTTATATGACAACTTGAAAAGGAATGCTCGAAAGCAAATGGCTACAGAAAATGTAAGTCTATTTTCGGTACAGTTATCAACATATTTATTAATTACAATTTTTTTACTAACAGAGACAGCGCTATGAGGACCTAGGTGTGTCAAGAGAAGAAGTGGGAAATTATCAAAAAGCAAGCTGCATTGGAGAAGGTAATTATATAACCTTTTTGAATAAAAAAGTATAATAACTATGTAGTAGTTAGAGTTATTTTTGCTTATACTGTGGCATTCGATCATTGTTCGAATATAATTTTATGTTCAACCATATTTCATTATTTTTTATAATCATGCCTATATTTCTTAGATAAACACATAGGTGACATATACCCACTTACATAACACACGTGTGCTTATGGTTATAGATAAGCCATAACTAATTTATAATTTACTTGTAGAAAGAACGGCAAGAAACTGGTGGTGGTACCTGTTCTACCACTCTACCGGATGTTGGCAGTCAAGTATTGGGTTTGCTTGGGGACCAAGTAAAGCCTTTAACAAATCCTGCTGATAGTGCTGCAATATATTTTGGTAAGATCATTTGTATTCAAATGTAATATAAGTTGTTAGTAAGTAAATTATATTTTGATAAAAACCGATGTGGGATAAAAGCTTGAAGTTTTATTGTTTTTTCTAAAATAATAATCATATATACCTAATATACCTTAGAAATGTACTGTGAGATTTCCATACTTTAATGATTACATACAGTTTTTCTACTGTTCTAATTATTTTACTAGCAAGACAGGTCCTTACCTAGTTTCGTCAATAGTTGTTGATTTTATAGTTTCTAACAAAATTGTAATTTATCATCATAATACAAAACTTAAAAAAACAGCATATTATGGGCAAGAATATGTTTTTTTTACAATGAATCAACAATAGCTAAAAGCCAATGTATTTTTGCTAATATGTAAAATGGAAGGTACCTTTGTTTTAAAATATCAAAACCACTTTTAAGGTCGGCTTTTTAGTAAATTTTTATTTTAAAAAATTCCTCAATAGAGGGGTATCGATGGTGAGATTTTGCAAAAAAAATTTCTAATGGGCGCGAATTAGAACCCATATCTGGGGTCAGTTTCCATTTTTATATGTTTATATATATCCAACTGATAACTCAAAAAATAATTAACCTATTTCGAAGAAACTCGACAGGTGCCTTTCTTTTATTTATGGCTTGGATGAGTTCGTTAGCTAGGAAAATCGGTCAAGGTTTTCCGGGAAAATTTTGAGTTTTCTTTCGAAACAAATTTTTTTCTTCGATAATTACAAAGCTCTTTTAATGAAATTTCGTTAATATCTTGCCTTGGAAAATACCTTACTACATACCAAAATTCAACTGTGTAAGTTTATAGAAAATTGAGTTATTCAAATTTTACTCTACATTATCAACCTCACCATTGCTACAGTACATAATAAACTGGACACTACACTTGCCCAGCTGCTGTAGATATCATTACATGATATGTCTATAATATTTTGACAAAGCAGGCTTTCAGAAAGCACATTTTCTTTAAGTTTACACATTTGTTTTAAATACACCTTTTTTTTTCAGATATTGATCTTCCACTATTTATTGAACCCACTCCCGAACCTTATACTATTCCTGATATCAGTACTCCTGAAACTTCTGTACCCAGAAAAAAGGCTCCAAAAAAGATACTAAAAAGAAAACACAAGGCTGAAGAGCTAAAAAAAATTTATTTTCGTAAAAAAATTCAAAATGCTGACTTGCAAAGAAAGCAAATGCTGCAGCAGCATAAAATACAAATGAACATTTATAGGCTACAGTTACAAAAATTAAAGCAATAAAGTCTGCTTAGTTTTAAATATTTGTTTTCTTGAAAGATTGTTGATATTTATTTTTAATTTCCATTTATACATTTAACTTACAATAATGTGTATAACAATTTAATTTAACATTGATATGATGACACATAAATCCAACAACTCCTGTATGCCACCTTAGTTATGTATGGTATTATCATATTACATTATATGTTTTAATCAGAGAACACTTCTGAAGATAAAAAAATTATATATAAAGTAACTACAACTATATTAGATTAAATTGCAACTAAATTAGATTAAATTACAACATATTAAAGAAAAAAGAGCATGGTCTCACAAAAGCAGTAAAAATTAAGCACTGAAAGCAAAACCTATAGAATAGCAACACATTGTTTTATCTAGAAAATAAATCTTATATTTCCAGTATGTATTAGGCAGAGGACCCTAGATATTGATTGTTTCACTTGATTTGAAGAAATTGAAAAACTAGCACATCATGTTGGAGTATATTATTTTATGAACTCAATTTATTAGCCTAATTTGCCCAATCGACTAATTTACCTTACGTAATAAAGAAAAGCGATCTTTCCCTTGGGAGATGACAAACGTTTAATAAAAATAACCAAAACGCTTGGTATAACTTCACGCAAGTATACTTTGTTAGGTTGAAACACAGTGTTTCGGTCTCACAGTTATTATTGATGAACGTAAGATACCTATATATTAAAAAGTCTAGACACAGCAACATGATCTGACAGTAAACATTTTTTTTAATTTAAAGCTTATAACTTTTGTTCTTGTAACATAAAGATCTAAATGTTGGTGTATAGTTAACTTTTTATATCGTAAACCTTAGTACCAAAATTGGTTGACATAGCTTTTTTCTTTCGGAGATACGAATTTTTTCTGAAAGAAAACCCAAAATTTTCTCAGAAAACCTGGTCCAATTTTTCTGGCTAACAAACTTATCCACGCCATTTACAAAAGGAAGAAAGGAAGGTACCTGCCAAATTCTTTCAAAATGGGCCCATATTTTATTGAGTTATTGGCGTGATATATATATATATATATATATATATATATATATATATATATATATATATATATATATATATATATATATATATATATATATATATATATATATATATATATACATGTATCAAAACTCAAAGGTCGTGATCTTCCCATTTGTAGATTTTTTATACAAAAATTCACTGAAATGAAGTGCATACTGAATTATTATGCACTGAAATCTCCAACTTAAATACAGATACATTTGTTCATCTTTAAAATAACCAAAAAATAGCTAGGAGACTTGAAATACTGAGACTGAGCTTAAAAGTTCAGTATATCCTATGAAATTTCATCGTGTTTCCATTATTTTTACTTGTCATACCTAACCCTGTAAGTACCTTGCTATTATATAATATTATATACCATATAACTAATTATTTTGAAACACGGTGTTTACAAGTGTTCTTCTTACAGAATCATTTTGGTGTGTTGTTGTTGTACTCTCCATGCCTTGATTGAAGACATCTTGAGCAGACACAGCTTCACCAAAGACATCCTCAGGCAGTTCTTCGTCATCAAAATCAATTGCCAAGTTATGGAAAATACAGCAGGCCACTATAACTCGTAACACCTTTTCTGTCTGTAAAGCCATACCATGCTGAAGGCAAGGAAAGCGACGTTTCAGTACTCCAAAACACCGTTCGATGGTATTCCTTGTTTTGATGTGAGCTGCATTATATGCTATCTCGGCATGGGTCTGTGGTCGCAATATGGGTGTTAATAAATATCTCCTACATGGGTATCCACTATCTCCGAGCAGGAAGTTGCTCCCATATAAACCCCTCTCAAAATCAGATGGCAGTGGAGAATCGTTAAATATAGTGCTGGCATGCACTGATCCAGGCCACCTAGCAATGACATGCATTATCTGTAAATTTTTATTTATTATTATTTGTGTATTTATAGAAAAAAAGCCTTTTCGGTTTCTGAACATTTCTGAAATGTCTCCCCCAGGTGATTGTATCTTAATGTGAGTACAGTCAACTGCACCTATTACACAGGGAAATCCCGCTATTGTAAAGAAATCCAGCACTGTTTTTTGAATTTCTTCTCCTTGTGGCATCTTTATAAATCTTTCACTCATAGAAGAAATTTTAATAGTAACTTTATTAACTATTCTGCATACTGTGGCCTTCGACACATTAAAAATGTCACCAATCACCTGCTGGAAGCTCCCTGTAGCATAAAACCGCAATGTAATCAGCATTTGATTCATTGCTGTCAATGCCTTATTCCTGTTAGTTGCTGGTTCTAGGTCAGGTCCAAAAATGTGAAGCAGCTCCATAGTGGCTTCTTTAGAAAAGCAAAAACGTTGCTTAAACTCAATATCATTATATATTTCAAAGGGATTAGTTCTTTCCCTTATAAAACGAATCCTTCTTGGCGATTCTCCATCAGAAAGTGATGACAAAGATGTATCAGGCATTCTAAAATATAAAAATATATAAATAATTGTAAGAAAATGCATATATTTTAGTTAAATATATATTTCTAATCATGTTTTGTTTCATTTTTATGTATATATTTATCGAATTTTGCTTAGAAACAGACATGAAATTTTGTAAAAAGAATCTGTCAAAATTGAGTCAAAAGTGTTTACTTTTGCAATTATCTTGGTATAATTATTCATTATGAACATAATGTGATATAATTTAAGCAATTACTTACCTTATTTCTTAAAAATCTGTTAAAATTGCAATAAAATTGATATTTACGTTGAAAACAGCAAACCTCAAATGTCAAATAGCAAATGACATTGCCATAGAACAACTGCTAATCGATACTTAACCATCGATTAAAGTTAATCGACTGTTAAGCAAGTTTAACGGTCGATTAAGCCTTAATCGACCTTTGTGAAACACTTAACGGGGGATTTTGCATATTTAACGACCGATTAGTTAATCGACTGGTTAGTTAACTTTTGTTATCACTAATCGGGCTTTGTGAAATAGAAAATACATTTTAATCAGTCGATTAAGCCTTAACGGACCGTTAAATATTTAATCGAGCTTTGTGAAACTGGGCAATAATTTTCTCTGTTAGTGGCCTGGGCTGGAATAGTATACGCATGCTGGGAGAGTTTCGAACGGCATGGTATTCGTTGATATGTGGTTGGTTGCATAGGCTCGAGGTCCGTAGATAGAATCGTAAGAATCACGTTCAATTGATGTCTGGCAACAAGGTACGATCATGCTGTCACTTGTCACTTGCGATGTAAAATTCAACCTGTTGCCGTACAAGAAAATTCATTTCATTGCTTTTATTCGCATAATTGAGATAACTGTAAGAAATTGAGAGATATCCTACATAGATTGCATGGAATAGCCGCTTTGCTGGACTACAATAGGTTGAGTTAACAGGTAACCTATACAGGACTCACTCGACATCAGTAGTGTCTAATTAAATCGAGGCACGATAACCCTCAACAAGAGGTAATGTAGACTTGCGAATTTATTTTTTTATATCTCTATATCCGATGTTTCGCATTTTACAGGGATGTAGTGTTAGGCAATTGAAGTCCTTGCTTTCACCTAAAGCGGCGTGGTGTTTGGCAATATCTAGTGTTGTGTAAATAGAGGCAGTTTCTATTGTTGGGTAGCCTCTGGATGTTTTATGGTGTGTATTTCATTGTTTCTGGTTTTAAATTAATGGTCCAATTACGTATGGTACAGAGTCACAAGCATGGTATGGTAAGGAGACCATCTTTGGATTCATTTGCAGGTCGTAGTGGTAATCGATTGTCATAGTTGTACTTCCAGACAGTCGAATGTCAACCGAGAGATCCAAGGCAGGATATAGAGTTTATGGTTCAGATAAGTTGTAGCCTGTATGCTTATAAAAGACATATTACTTTTGACCCTTTTAACGGCATTTATGAATATAATAGCTTCCTTTTGACTGGTCATTAGGGTGATTAGTAGATTACGTTGCTATTAACAGACAGATAAAGGTATCTTGAGAGTTTGCAATGCTTCATGTTTATTATTTGAGCTGTCTGAAGCTTACATTGATATAATTGGTCAGAATTTTGCGTAGGTGACTCAGTAATTATTAGGATATTTTTACCAAGGTGTACAGCTTGCTTCACATACTATACAGAGTGATAATATTATTTGAGCTAGATATAGGATCTTAATACTGATATTTTTAAAGCGTATGTGAACTACACATATACACGTTTTGTGGTAGCTTCTTGATTTTAATGTAGTGATAACTAATTATACAGCTTGTCTTGTCATTGATATCCATATAATTGATAGTAGTTTTTTATAACTGGAAACCATACAATTAGTTACAGCGTAGGATATTTTGTTAACCAGATTGGTTACGGTAGCTTAGATGACTCTCAATTTGCTTGCCCTAATATTTGAAGGTGTATATATTCATCGTTGACTCATTGTGTGACCTATTATAGTATCTGATTGTGTTTTTAATACACCAGAATGTTATTATATTTCTTTTTTGTACTTTGTGTTATATTTAGTCTGCATTTACTCTCTCATCCCCGAATCAGTGATACTGTTTTAACTAGTGTGTATTTGCTGCTATATTAGCCCTGGGATATCGGACAAGCGAGCATAAGTTTATGTGTATGTGTCATATATTATTTAGGAGGATCTAATGGTTGCATATTTATGCCACTTACATGCACCCACGGGTACTTTCCTCTTTTAGGTTAATGTAAGTTACAACATTTTAATATCCAGTCCTGCAGAGTTTTTGTCATGGGTTTGACGTCCGACGTATCTCCCAGGTTGGTTTTAGGTACAGCTACCAGTGCAGTTCAGCGAGTTCTTGATTATAGTTGGATTGCAGGTGATTAAGGAGAGGTATTGTGTGATAACATCTTACTTTAATATCCGGTACTGGGTGTAAAACAATCAAGTGGCGCCCCCTTTATCTTAACATCGTGTTTAAGGAACCCACGGCCTACTCCACTGTCTAAAGGCTGCCGGCCACCTAGAATACCGGTAACTTTACTCTATATTTCCAATAGATTATAACGTTGGTTGTGTTTGAAGTTTAATAGGTAGGTTATAGCCGAGAGGGATTATATAAACAATTTGGGCGGTCACAAAGTATGCAATGGCTGGAAATTATTTTGCGCTATGAGGAATGTCTCTGAATGTAACTCAAAGTTAATAAGATGTTCACACTTTGAAAAGTGTTAATCGATAAAACACTAGAAATCAGGTTATATTTTTGTTCCATAATTACCTCAAATATTTTGTTTTTCTACCTAGTTCAAACTATTTTCTTCATTGATATCTTCTATTCCATCTCAAACAAATCGTTTCTGTGGAGTTCGAAGTGAAACATTTCTCTAGTTTGTTTACCTCTGTCTTGTAAAATATGTTTACATTTACTGATGAAATCCAATTTCCTTTTCCGAACTTACTTTTGCATTCCTTTATAGCATATGTTATAAAACCAATTGTATTTGCAGTAATTTATAAATGCTTCTCTTCTAACATATCTGATTACACAGATAACCATGATTACATAGAAATTAAATCTACTTTGCAAAGTATACAATGGCTAGCAATGATTTACCACTATATATCATATCTCTGAATATAACCCAAAGCTTAATAAAACTGTTTCAATTTTGAAAGGCATTAAATGACAAAATACTAGAAGTCCGATTATAGTGTTTCTTCATAATTAGTACCAATGTTTTACTTTTCTACCTGTTTCAAAATATTTTCTAACTTACAAATGCTTCTGTTATAGCTAATATGATAAATTATACGACAGTGATCACAGAAAAATATTTCCTCATACATACACATATGGTACCAGAACAGTTTCTAGGCGTGACAAACAGCTTTGCCAAGGGGTCCATTAAGTCCTGGATCAGAAACGAACATCAGGTGTACTGGGCAGACCAGGGCTCACACACGGGAAGTCAGTAATTGAGAAATCCAATTTAAAGAGAGCTGTGGAGCTGCTAAATCTTAGCAGAGGACAGCCCAGAAACACCACAAGACTCTTGACGGTACACATGGCCGTCTAGAAACACTTGCATAAAATGGGGCGCTTCCAGGGGGACCTGGCGTGCAGACACTCCCGCTAGGGGAAGGAACCAGCCCAGCACATCTTATGCGAGTGTAAAGCTCAGGACCGCAAAAGACTGCTCTACGATGAGTCTAGACCGGAGACAGGGCAATATAAAAATTCAGCTTGCCAATTACTGTGCAGACTAGTTCAAGGCGAAGTGATTTTTGGAATGTGTAAAGTAGAAAAGACAATGGGCATGCACAATAAACCAAAGGCTGCGGTGCTATGACGCAGACGACCCCTAAGGGAGAAAAAAATACATATACAACGTAGTGCATTTGACAAGGGTTTGAAAATACAAAATTCAGACTTTAATATAAATTATATCTTAACATATATTTTCCTAATTTGAAAACCATATTGCCACAGAAAACTGAAAATCATGTGGTAACACTTTTATATAGTTAGTAACAATGATCTGTTTTCTTAAATCAAAAATATTTCCTATTCTGAAAAACATAATGCCACAGAAAACTGAAAATCATGTGGTAACATTTTTAATATTTAGTAGCAATGATCTATCTGTTTTCTTAATTCAAAAATATTTAATTTATACATTATATTTGTTTTCTATGGATGTCAATATTTTGTTTATTTCATTACAACATGTGGTATAATTGCTGATGAATATTGTGCATAATTGACTGCTGAGGCCATAAATTTTTTTTTAGACGTAGTAGGCAAAGTAACACAATCCATATAATGCATATGTAATCTATAAAAATTCACTAAAAATTGTTCGTGTAATATTTTATATGTTTATATATTCTTCTATAATAAAAAATAAAAATCCATGTTGTTAAAAAAAGATACAAGTAAATAATTTCAAGCATTTTAAAATACTTTGGTTGCTTGTTTAGTGTCACAAATAAACTGTTTAGCTGCTATAAAGGGTAATATCATTTGCATGTCCATTTTGAGTGTACTCTACATCATTGACTAAGAAAACAGTATTGCAAATATTAAACTTAAAATTTTTGTACAGGAAAAAATGTAAACTGAAGAAAAAAAAGTTAATATCCATAAACTACATATTTAGAATAAAGATTAGCATAAAGTTTTCCAATAGTCCCTATTTCATTTTATAAATATTAACATATTTTTCGAAAGTAAAAATGTTTAAGAGATAAGAATTTTATAGAGCCTCGTTGATCCAGGGGTAAGAACGTGTGCCTCAGAACCAAAGGGTACTAGGTTTAATTATTATTTTTTTCGCTTTTCCACTCATATTTACAGTTCCTTTTCCTCGCCCTACACCCTTATCAACTCCTGGTCCTGTAACTTTTTTAGAGGTTGTTTATAAGAAATGTTTGTTGTGGGTTATGCACCTAGGAGAATCCTAAGCATGTTTCGGAAAACAATTCTCAAAACCCTCCATGAGGTAAACTGCTAATTTACCAAATATATATATATATATATATATATATATATATATATATATATATATATATATATATATATATATATATATATATATATATATTTCATTTTGTGCAGTTTAGACAAATTAAATTCCCGATTGTCACTTATTTTGTTTATTTTATTAAATTAACCCACTATAAAGATTTATCTAGAGATCTTGTATTTTATTTGTCCCTTTGGTAGTACCTTTCTTTTTATAAATCAAACATCTTAATCTTATGAAAATTCACTACCATAACGCACTTGCTGCGTCCCGAGTTTTATTACATGTTGATATTTGGTAGAGGTATTTCGTAGAACGTCTTCTTTAGGATTGTTCTCTTTTCTGTGAAGACTAGTAGTTGCCATAATGTCTGCGTAGTCACGTAAAGCTTCCCGATTGTTCAAAGCACTCATACCAGGTTTTCTCAAAAATATCAATTCCAACAGATGATTAGTACCGTAATATCTTCTGTCACCAACCACAATTTGAAAGGTTTCTCTATTTTTAAAATCTACGTTAGTAACAACAAATTTAATAGGTTTGTTTCCAAACATCCAAGTGTTGGTAGCTTTATCATAAGTAACACCATATGTTTGATCACAGGAATGATTATCTGTAAAATATTTATCAACATAATATCTAACAACTATTGGATAGGAACTTAACATTCGTTCGTACACTGCTTTTGGTGTATTTGCAGCAGCATCTAATTTTCTATAAGCTTTAGTCGCCCATAATTCAGGTTCTGGTGCCTCCGCCTCCAATTCAAACGTTTCATCATCACTAAGGAATGGAATTTCCTCCTTTGCTGCTGTTGGTTTGACATCAACTTCAGTTTTAGTCGGTTTCTGTTCAGTTGTTTGAGTAGTAGCCAATAATGTAGCAGGTTTCTGTTGCGTTGTTTGAGTAGTAGCTAATGATGTGGTGGTTTTAGTCGGTTGGTGTTGAACAGTAGCCAATGCCATGTTTTTCGATATATCACTCAAAGGTTTTAAGATGGGTTTATATAAACGTTGTAATGTTTCATCTGTCTCTGTTTTGCCAAGCTTCAAAGCTAAATATTTCTTTCGAATTATCTTTGATAGATCAGCTATTTTACGTTGTATATTTGGTGGTGCTACTATTTTACGGTGACGAGCAGCTTTAGATTTTTTCGACATGTTTACTCTATGTCGAACAACTTAATACTAACGTTTTCCAGTCAAGTGAGATATATAAAGTGATCAAACCCTTTGCGGTATCTTCCTTGTGTTAAATCAGAATCTTTAACGACAACCACCATATCATGTTTGTTTTGCCAGCATTCACCACAAAGGAGCTTGAACTTTTCAAAACTCATATCGGTAGTTACATGATCATCATACACATGTTTAAGATTAGTTTCATCTTGTTTAAATAAAACTATAATGTTAGCATTGTCACGCACCAATTGCTTCGGAACTTTGCTATATGTCTGACATAAGTAGAAACTATCAATATTTTTATGTCTACCCATACAAAAATACGATTTTATTTTATCTTGCCTATCACAGGCTACATCATCAAATATAAAAATTGAATTACTCTTTGCATCTGCAGGATCTAATATCTCTTCGTTTTCACTATATGGATAGTATCCAACACCTTTTGTAGCATCCAACACCTCCTTTAACATACTGTATTTAGGTTGATATAAAGACTTTGAATATACGTATACGTTTTGAAATTTTAAACCGTTGGGTTCAAACAACAAACTTAACATAACATTTGTTTTACCACATCCACTTGGACCACATATCAAACATCTAACTGTGTTTGGTAAAAGAAGTCCATGTCTTTGCTGTTTAGGTGATGGAATGGTAACAACATCATCTATGTTTGTGACTGGTAGGGTAGCTTTTGCGTGTTTAACAATACGCATCGTTAACTAAACTAAAACTTTTTACGAGTGCAACCATCTATATAAATACTCAGATTTATCATACCTCATTAGCAGTATAAATGTTGGTGTGTCAAGGTGAAGGTCTTGTTAACACAGCCATCAACAAATTACCTGTTGAGCTGCATGTTCCTGGTTATCAGTTTTGTGGTCCGGGTACTAAACTTGAAGAACGTTTAGCAAGAGGTGATCAAGGTATCAATCCTTTAGATCGTGCGTGTCGAGATCACGATATCGCATACTCTCAATCAAAACAGTTGAGTGATAGACATCGAGCTGACGAGGTGTTGGAGAACCGAGCGTGGGAGAGAGTAAAGTCGAAGGACGCAAGTTTTGGTGAAAAGTTAGCTGCTTGGGGTGTTACAAACACTATGAAAGTTAAAAGAAAGCTTGGTATGGGTTTAACCCCAAAGACAACCACCAAACGTAAACGTAGCAGTAAAAAAGTAAAATGTGGCGGTAAAATACCATTTAAAAACATAATAAATTTAATGAAAGGTGCCATAGCTGTGGGTGCGGAAGTTCCATCTGTAAAAAATTTACTACATGTAGCGAGAAAAGTAATTAAAAATGCTGGTGGTCGTAAGAAAGTCAAGACACCTAGAGTTATTCCAGTACCGAAAAGTGGAGGTTTCCTTCCACTACTACCTTTAATTTTTGGTGGTCTATCAGCGCTAGGAGCTCTAGGTGGTGGTGCTGCAGGCATTGCTAAAGCAGTTAACGATGCTAAATCAGC
This sequence comes from Tillus elongatus, assembly GCA_964006375.1. NCBI lineage: Eukaryota > Metazoa > Arthropoda > Insecta > Coleoptera > Cleridae > Tillus > Tillus elongatus. The sequence continues at coordinate 152,775,638 of OZ023262.1, forward strand.
CAAACAAAAATTGGAAGAAGCAAAACGTCATAACCAAACGATGGAGGCTATTGCTGTTGGTCACCGAGGTAGTGGCTTGTATATGAAGAAACAGCGAAGCGGTTTCGGTTTGTATTTACATAAACCAAAAAACGTGTAAAGTGTTTACCAGCAAGACCTCTAACAAATATAGATCTTGTGAAATTTGCTGGTAAAATGAAAATTCCATATTTTAGAGGTGTATACATGCGAGATACTTTACCATCGAATGGATCACGCAAGAATGAATCATTTATCATGAATTTGCAAACAAACAAAGAGCCAGGTAGTCATTGGGTTGCAGTTAAGAAACGTGGTGACACAGCCGTGTACTTTGACTCATATGGAAACTTGAAGCCACCAAATGAACTGTTGTATTATCTTAAAAACTGTACTATATTGTATAATCATGATGTATATCAAAAGTATAATACTTATAATTGTGGCCACTTATGTTTAAAATTTTTAAATAAAAGACTTAAACAGTAGTATCTGTGTTTCAGTCATGGCGCGTACGTTTGCTTTGAAGGGTTCTACGTCCTCTTTATCGATGGAAATATTTCCACCGTTAGTATTAAAACCACACTTTGAGTATTCGCTCGCGCTTGCAAACTTTCATACATATAACACTATACCAAACATAGAACGTGGGTGTAATAAGTTTCATTATTTTTCTGCTGTGAGTGGTAGAAAGATTCGACAAGAAATAAGTATTCCTGATGGTTCTTATGAAATCAGTGATATCGAGAAATACATTCAGAATGAGTTGTTACGACGTTATATTAAAGATAAACATCTGGATCCTGCAGTAGAACACAACATCGATGTGGTAAAACTGTTTTCGCTAAAAGCCAACAACAACACTTTGAAATGTGAGATTACATGTCAATATGATATAGACTTTTCTACCGATGCTTCAATAGCACCAATATTGGGATTTTCTAAACAACGTCTTGCTACAGGTAAACTTTACGTTTCCAATTTACCCGTAGAAATTGTACGAGTAAAGACGATTCGTTTGGAATGCAACATAGTAGATGGTTCTTACCACGATGGAAAACCTACACATACAGTATATGAGTTTGCTCCTATGGTAGACCCTGGTTATGCGATTGATATAAAACCATATAGTAAGGTTTTTATGCCTCTTACCACACGTATCATTTCGCATATAAATGTAAACATTATCGATCAGAATTCAGTACCTGTGAACTTTCAAGGTGAGGAGATCATTGTGATATTGGAGTTGAAAGAGACACCAACATATTATGCTGATTATAAATAGTAGTAATCAAACCGCTCCAGCTTCAGTATCTTCGCTACCTGAGTCGAAAGCCGTTCTATCTTGGGAGAACATACAGTTTCTACAATCATTGGGTTACGATGTTAAGCAAACTACATATATTCGCAGACCCTGTGCACGACGAGTCAATCAGAGGGGAAGAAATACACACATACGCTCCTCAAACCAGATCGTTTGACCATAATGATACCTGTGAGTTTGCAATCAACCAACAAGATATTTTTTACGATTGGTCTTCATCTGTTCTACTGATAAATGGTAGTATTGAGACGAGTGGTACGATTGGAACTGTAGAAGTAACGTCTAATGCAGCAGCTCATTTGTTTTCCTCTATTGCGGTTGAAATGTGTAATCAGATTATTGAACATGTGAGAAATCCTGGTATAGTTACATCAATTAGAACACTTTTGGAAGCAAACAGTGATGAAGCAAGAGCTCTGATTCCAGCGGGATGGCATCCAACCGAAAACAATGTGATGTTAAAAAATGAACGTTTTTGCTACTGCATACCTCTTAGCTACTTGTGTAATATTTTCAGACTATAAAAGAGTGCTTTTCAGTAAATTGCTTCTACGTCTCACTAGAGCTCAGAATGATAGAAATTGCTTTATTTTGATTGGTGCCGCAGATGCAGATAAGGCATTAAAGTTTAACATTGAGTATATGGCCTAGTGAAGTTATACAGCAGCAATTATTAAAGTCGATTGCTCTAGATAAGAAAATCCTTATACCATACAGAAAATGGGAGATGTATGAATTACCAAATCTAAATAATTCAACGAAAGACTTGTGGTCTATTAAGACATCCTCAAACACTGAACGACCCAGATTTGTTATTGTGATATTCCAAACAGATCGATACAGTAACGTTAGAAAAGACATCAACGAGTTTGATCATGTGGGTATTCGAGATATAAGACTTCACTTAAATTCGAAACAAATCCCCACAGAGGGTATGAACCTGAACTTTAACCAAGCAAATTACGTCGAGGCATATAGAAACATGATTGAATTTCAACGTTCGTATGTTGGCAGAGAACCACAGCCTACCTTGGATTACAAGTCTTTCCTAAAATATCCCATGTTTGTATTTGATTGCTCCAAGTATAGCGACTCTATAAAACCTTCTACTGTGGATATCAAATTGGAAATGGAAAGTACTACCAACTTTCCCACTCACACGAAATGTTTTTGTGTAATTATACATGATTGCGTCATCGAGTATGCCCCACTCTCCAACATCGTACGCTATATAATGTAGCTGTAAGGATGCTGCAATCACTTTCACGATGAGGTTCGTAGTCGTTGATACTCAGGGTTTTTGTCTGCCTGAATTTACACCTAAAGAGTGTGATTTATAATGGTTTCCAAACAGTGCATTGTGTTTTTAAACCGCATACACCATTACGTTTACTGTATGCAGACATAATCAAGCAAGTGAAGTTTCTACAAACACAACACCATTGCCTTGACTATAATTGTGGTGATATTAATTTAGAAGAATTACCAAACATAATAGCAAAACATATTATAGCCCAACGTGTTGACAGAATTTATGTTAAAGGTGAAAACAAGCAAAGGTTTTTGTTACATTTACTATCAACCTGTGGTTATCAAGTGGATGTTATCAACCTGGAAACCAGTGAACGTTGTCCAAAGTTAGTGCCTGATACTCCTTTGTGTATGGATCATACTTTAGGATATAATAGAAAATGTATCTGTAGCATAAATAACTGTATATCATTATTTACTTATATTGTAAGCTTAATGCCATAATAAAACAAACGTTGTAAAATATATCTGTTTTTTATTTTAAACTACTTTAAAATACATTTATTAATATTAATTTCCAACCACATTAGTCTTTCCAACATCCATCCGCTATCACCTTCAGCAAACTCTAAAGATTTTGTGTAAATCTCCTCAGTAAATTCTTGATATATATTTTCAAAGTTAGTTGCCACTGTGATATTTTTATTTTTAGTATTAAATGACTTCATTTCTTTTTTATTTCGACTTTGGAGGCACATACAAACCAAACAATTCTAGATTCATTTTGACTGTATCGTGTTTGGCTAAAGCAGCCTCCATCAAATGAAACAATTTATGCTTCACACTTTCCATGGCAAGTCGTATATCACTACCATCCATACTAATACGATAGGTAGCCATTCTGTTTTTAAAAGCTTGAGTTAACATATAAACTTGTTCAACTTCCCACGGTTCACACACTTTAGATTTGTGAATTTCACTACGTAAATGTCCAGAGAAAGCACTCTTTTTCACTTGTAACGAGCACGATTCACAGTATCTCATCTTAACTATAGGTGCTTAACTAATGAGTAAAACACAGACATCTTCAGTTTATATATTTTTATTAACAAATATGTTTACGATAAATATCTTTAAGTACAGTGTAATATTTAAAACCAAAATACATGAGCATAAATATGACAAGACACATAAGAAAACCAGTTGATATAAACATAGAAATATAATTTGAAGTGAACAGGTAAGAATCATTTAACACAAGAGTTCTCCAGTCAGCTGTCTCACCTCGGGTGCCATGATCAAACAAAAACATAAGTTTATAATGTACTATATCAGTCTTAATATTGGACATGTTGTATGTTGAAACTTCAATCGCTTCATCGTTGTGCAGATATGTTCTTGGTAGTCCAGACCATTTGGTGCACTCATCGAAACAGATTCGCACTTCTTTCACATTTGGTGGTTTGTAGACGTAAAACACATTTTGACACAATGCTGTCAGGATGTCGAAGCTTGCTTTAAGAGGTGGTGCCATTGATGAGGTTATTGATGTCGGTTAGCACTTGTTCTTGAGCGTAATGCAAACACTCTGACATGTAATACTTGAATGTTGGAGACATGTTGTTGAGTAGGGTTTTTATCACTCGGATGGTTTGCGCAGCACTCACATCTGAATTACCCAGCTCTGTTAATGTTTGAACGATGTCGCGAAGAAAACAGTCATATATCCAAGCAAACTGTGTTTCTCTTACATACTCAAATCTTTCCTTAATGATTTCCTCATGCTCCACCAGCTTTTCTACAGTGTCTTCATTTAGATACATAACCATATGTGTAAAACAATTATTAACACATAAAACTTTTTCACTTAGCATAGTTGCAGGAGAGATTCGACAGTAGCTCGTCTGAGTTACAGCATGAGTTTGTTCATTATCTTTAAACCACTTTGCAGATAATGCACGTATGTTATCCATAAAATCGTAAAACTGCCACTCTTCCAATGCTAGATATTGATTTTCTTCATCTAGAGCCAAAGGGTTAACAAATTTCACAAGTATTGTGAACTCATTTCTTGCACTAACACCAGTCACTAATTTTACAGATCTTCTGATGTTGAAAGTTGTTTCCATCAGCATCCTAGTATCATCTTGATATTTGTTAAACAATAACTTTTTCCTATGATGTTCACGGAAATCAGGACCATCGTTTTCGTCACACATTGTTTCAGCACAACAATTCCAAGCAGCTTTCATAGCTAGAAATTTTAAACTAAACTTGCTATCGTAAACTCTGATGTTAAATAGGTTTTCCCTCTCCACTTTAATTGGTTGTATTCTTCTGGTTGGTTGACTGTTAAACTTTAAAAATCTTTTACAATCACTAAACACCTTATAATATTTCGCACAACATTCCATGTTCTTTATATCACAGCTTTCTGTGTAAACTAAATATTTCTAATGGTTTCTACATCGTAATAACTTTTATATTGATATTGAGCTTCTCCAGGTAAATATTTGAAAAATGGTTTGCTTAAATGCGCTCCTGGACGGTATCGAATGAGCGCTAGAGCGAAGAACTGTGTGGAGCAGTATCCAGCTAAATATATATCACATAATTCAACTATATGACCACTCTCATAGTCTTCACCTTCAGAGTCGCGTTCATCTGTAAAAGCCTCGCTTTGTATTTCCAACACCAACTGTTTTAATTCACACACTTCATCGCCTATTCTATTTTTACATCCATACCACTGCTCGTAGTTATACGCCATACTTAACAAATAAATATTTGTTTGAAATTCTCAACCTTTTATACAAAAAAAATTCTAGATTTTTATCTATTTCATATGACTAAGGTCATTCAGCGGAAATAAAACCACAAACAGGAAATATGAACTGCTCACAAGGTTATTTCAACAGCTGCAAGGAAACTATGTTGGCTAACAAGGTCAATTTCGGGAAATGCTAAATATAGTCATAGTTGGAAGCGATATCGCGGCTACCACTAGATGTATTGTTGCCAGCTCTACTTTCAACAGATTCTTTAAATCAAACCGATTCCAATACGACTTAAGAATATAAATTTTTTATTGTACACATGTACATATGTTAAATTTGGATTCTGCTTACCTAGACGAGTGATATGACACCAAACACGTAGGACTTTAACCAACAAATAAAAATTGCTTGTGCGCATGCGCTAGCCGCCATGTTTAAATGGCGGTTCCTCGTTTGCTTAATACAGGTTAGTTGGCTTTTGATTACGTCATCTCAGGTTAGTTCGCTACTTGTTCGGGTTAAATACGAAGTCAGGTGGTGGAGATATTCGGGTCTAGTCAGTGGCTCCGCCACCTTGTGTTCGGGTTAGCTCGGAGGTCGTCGGGTCCACCACCTTGTGCTCGGGTTAGCTCGGGGGTCGTCGGGTCTGGTTAGTTCCACCACCACCACCGCCACCACCGGTGGCGGAGTGGCGGTGGTGGCTCCAGAAGGAACCATCTATACCTACTACAAGAGAGTGTGTGTTGGTTTTAGGTGTTAATACAGCTTGTTCTAACTTACTTAAATATTATATTTCTTCTGTTCAACAAGACGATTATTTTGATGTGTCACACATGTATGTAGCTCTAAGAATAGCTATACCGGAAGTGTCTACCGGAAGTAACATTTTTATTGAATATGCTTATAGAGTTTGCTTTGCTGAACAGCGTGTATGTATTGGTTCTATCGTACATCTCACCGATCTTCCGCGATAAGGGTTTGAAGTTTTTTATCTCAGTTTCTTGTAGACCTTGTTACGAAACATACATTTTTGAAGTCGGTTCCTTTCTATCACTTTCCATTCAAAAGATATAACGATTTAAAGTTTAGACCGGAAGTGGTCATTTTATTGTATATACCAATTTAGTTTGGCCTCCTTAACACCGTGCATGTATTGGTTCTATCGTACATCTCACCGATCTTCCGCGATAAGGATTTGAAGTTTTTTATCTCAGTTTCTTGTAGACCTTGTTACGAAACATACATTTTTGAAGTCGGTTCCTTTCTATCACTTTCCGTTCAAAAGATATAACGATTTAAAGTTTAGACCGGAAGTGGCCATTTTATTGTATATTCCAATTTGATTTGGCCTCCTTAACACCGTGCATGTCTTGGTTCTATCGTACATCTCACGGATCTTCCGCGATAAGGATTTGAAGTTTTTTATCTCATTTTCTTGTAGAGCTTGTTACGAAACGATATATTTTTAAAGTCAGTTCATTTCTATCACTTTCCGTTCAAAAGATATAAGGATTTAAAGTTTAGACCGGAAGTGGCCATTTTATTGTATATTCCACTTTGATTTGACCTCCTTAACACCGTGCATGTGTTGGTTCTCTCGTACATCTCACGGATCTTCCGCGATAAGGGTTTTAAGTTTTTTATCTTATTTTAGTCGCCATTTTTTAATTCTGCTTACTTAGACGAGTAACATGACACTAAACACGAGGGGTTAGCTTAAGAAAGGAATTGAACCTGTAACCAACCATTGTTTCTAAGCTTACTGTTTAGTTATTCAGTACCTCTTTGTATTTGTTTGACGCTACCATATCAAGGAGCATATATCAGGAATCGAGCCTGTATCTCTTTCAAAATAAAATCAACTACTTGCCGCGCCCACACATAAGGCTAAAAAAGTTCCTATTTTCAAGAGTTGAACCTGTTGTCCATTTTGTTTCTGAGCTTCTTTGTTTTGCCAGCGACCTCTATTGTCTCTACGATATTTAAGTTTGGTTTCCTATTTGAACCTGTTGTCTATTTTGTTTCTGAACTTCCTTCTTTTGTTTGCCAACGACCTCTGTGTGTTATTTTTACAGATTTGATATTCCCTCATTAAATGTAAGAAGGGCTTTATCTTCCAGCTCACATTTATATAATATTAAAACATATTAATTCTTATTTTGTGAATCATTCAATTGTCTAATAATAATAAAATATTTAAATATGTTACATGTATGGTTTGTTTTAATTAAAAGTCGTATATATACAAATCTGAAACAATAAATTAACAAGTGCTTGATTAGCCGCGACGGTTAAGGTAGTCGTTCCTCATCTGAATGTCCCGGGTTCGAAACTCACCTGCTCCAAATGGGTTTTTTCAATATCCCCAGAATAATAGAAGTAATAGGTCAGACACTTTGGAATGTTTGCATGTGACTGTCTGGCGCAAGTCATGTGACGTCACTGGGCCACGCCCACAAGGGGTGGGGCTCTGCCTACAAGGGGGAACGCTCCGCCCAGAGGGGTGGGGCTCCGCCCACTAGGGGTGGGGCTCCGCCCACTAGGGGAGGAGTGGGGGTACCCCCACTCCTACCCCCACTACCTGTCTGCCTCAAGTGACGCCATACCTACTGCTTTGCCAACTCAATCTTGTTTTAATAGTTCACTGACAAATTCACAATGTTCAGATGATGACTATAGCCGCGCTAAGATGGTTTGGAAACATTTTCGATGTTCTAGTTTATGGGAATATTTGAAAATTTATCTTATCACAGACGTTCTATTGTTAACAGATATTTTTGAGAATTATAGAAAAATTTGTTATAGTATATATTCGTTAGATCCTTGTCAATATTATACTTCTCCAGGATTGTCGTGGGATGCTATGCTAAAATACACAGGTATTGAACTAGAACTTTTAACAGATTTTAGCATGTATTCTTTTATTCAAAAAGGTATCAGAGGAGGTATTACTCAGTGTTCGCATCGTCATTCTGTGTCAAATAATAAATATATGAAAGATTATGATGAAACTAAAGATTCAAGCTATTTAATTTATCTAGATGTAAATAATTTATACGGCTGGGCTATGTCCGAATCCCTCCCTTATGGAGGATTTAAATGGGTTGAAAAAATCGAAGATATAGATATAATGGCTATTGAAGAAAATTCAGAAATTGGATACATATTTGAAGTTGACTTAGAATATCCAAAAGAACTGCATGATGATCATAATGACTTACCATTTTGTCCCGAAAATAAGTGTAGCCCAGTTTCAAAACTGCCTAAATTAATAACAGATTTTAATAGTAAAAAAAACTACGTCATCCATTATAGAAATCTCCAACAATGTTTACGACATCATTTAAAATTAACAAAAATTCATAGGGTCTTGCAATTTAAGCAAGCTAGATGGCTGGAAAAATATATCAAACTAAATACTCACTATCGTCCTATAGCAAAAAACGAATTTGAAAAAAATTATTTCAAGTCTAAAAATAATTCTGTTTATGGTAAAACAATGGAAAACGTTGACAAACGTAAAGATGTAAGGATTGTAACACAATGGGAAAGCTCTGGGCGTAGATTAGGTTCTCGAGCCTTAATTGCGAAACCAAATTTTCACAGTGCAACTCAATTCACTACCGACATGGTAGCTATTCAATTAAGTAGAGTGAAAACAGTTTACAACAAACCAATATACCTTGGTTTTACTGTTTTGGAACTATCAAAATGGTTAATGTACAATTTCCATTACGATTATATGAAACCTAAATATGGTAAAAATTTATTGCTTGATTATATGGATACAGATTCATTTATTTATTATATTTTAACTAAAGATTTCTATTCTGATATAACAGATGACATTGCAGAACACTTTGACACATCTGAATATGATCCTAGTAATAAATATAATATTCCACTTCTAAATAAAAAAAAAGTAGGCTTAATGAAAGATGAGAATAACGGAAAGATTATGAGAGAATTTATAGGTTTAAGATGTAAGATGTATTCGACAGATGTAATTGATGACAAAGTTACAAAGAAAGCAAAAGGAATTAAAAAGACAGCTGTAGATGGACTAAGTTTAAGCGATTATAGAGAGTGTTTGTATAAAAAGAGAATTTTTTATAGTAATATGCTTGTTTTCAGATCAAAAATTCATGAAGTTTACACACAAAATATAAATAAAATTTCGCTAAGTTATTTAGATGATAAGAGATTTATTAGAAATGATGGAGTATCAACTTATGCCTGGGGTCATTATAAAATTGAAGATGAAAGTTTATAATAAAACTGATTAATTTATTACTTTTATCGTTTGTATTAAAACACAGTTTTATAGTAATATGTTAATTTTTAGGTTCAAAATACATTATATTTACGCGCAAAATGTAACTAAAATATCTCTATGTAATTTAGATCTTAAGGATTTATTAAAAATAATATGTTAACGACTTATGCTTGAAACTGTATTAAAAATAAATAACAAAGTAAATAAAACTGCTCATTTAAATTTTTATGTGTTTTATTTGAAAATCTCTAGTAAAATTACATACAACTATTTATTGTTAATATAATACTTAATCAAAAACACATTTTCCAGAGCGCAACAACCACTGTGTGATGAGCATCTATTTGTAAATGGATAGTCCCTTTTTAGTTTCTCCAAACTGTTGCATCCAAGATCCTCAACATTGATTATATTTGAATCCTTATTAAGAATTGAAATTATCCATTTCTTCTTTTCAGAACCTTTCACAAAAATACTGGTATGTAAGTCTATATTGGAAATCAGAAATCTTCTTACGCTCTCAAAGTTAGAGGATCCTTCATTCCACACAAGACCATGATGATTTTTCTGTAGCCAAATAGCTTGTTTCTGTTCACTTATACTTAGTTGTGAGAAATCGTATGGTGGTTTAATCAGAAAACGTAAATATTCCACATCATTAAAAAGAATAACTAATTCTTTACAGATAAATGCATTTGAATAGTCTTTAAACCCTTGTACATCAATTACAATTTGTTTCTTCATTATGCAGTTATATATTGATGTGAATATAAGAAATGTTTATAACTTCGCTGTTGAATTAGAAGACTGGTTGTCCACATTCAGATACATCTGCTTTTATAACAGTTTCGAGGATGGGAATGTAATTTTAGACTAGAGATAAAACTGTTTGTTAACATATCAATGTTTTATTTCACAATATATCAATAATATTTACTATTGAAGCTGTAAAATTTTGTTGTATTAAATCAGTTTTTTCACGTCGCCACTTAGCGGGGAGTATTCAATTTTTCTGTCATGTAACAATAAGCAGAACGCTGAAGTGCTTTCTGGAATTTCGCTGGCAGTCTCAAATTCAATCTGAACATCGACTGGACCACTTTTGATAACCTCATTTTGATGTGAACAATCAATGATAACAATAGGTGCTTGAGATTTGAATTTTTTTATATCCAGTAAAGGTGATGAGTTGCATCCATAATAGGATTCTTGAAAGACTGAATACATATAATATAACCATGCATATCGATTTTCTTGAAACGAAATATTTAAGTTATCGTATGGATGCGTTTCTGAATTCAAGTGTAATTTAAAATTAGTGAGGTGACAGTGATCAAATTCACTAGGATTTTCTCTATGTTTATTGGGGTTGTTAGTCTGAAATCCAAATATTACAAATCTAGGTTTTTCAAGTTGATTAGTTGTTTTCACACGCCAAATAGTGTGTGTTGATTTTGGAACATGCGGATATTCATACAAATCCCAACTGCGAAAACTTATTTCCATTGGACGTTGACTCTGTATCCTTTTGTAGAGTTTGAGTCGTTCAGCATCGCTAAGAGTAACATGCGGCACTTTCCATACAATCTTTTTGATATCCAGTGTATACTTTGTTAATGTTGTACTTACACAATTATTATTTGTTTTTGCTCTCATTAAAATTAATTCATGTTTAGCATTTGGTATAATTTTCCTAAAATCTTCAGCGAAACCTAATAACATTTTTAAAGGTGCGCAGAAATTAAACGGCCCACTTGGATGTTTGGGATCATTTTTTACATTCCAACCTGCATTAATAAGTGCGGTGCTTTCAGCTGAATTTAGTGACACATAATTTTTCAAAGCTGTGCTAATTCCCACATTTCGACAGTTATCAATCTCAATTCCATTTATTTCATAACGTATTTCATCAAACATAAAAGCAAAACAATTATTTGCAAATTTAAGTGCATCGTCAGCTGTCTTTTTCTCATTTAACAGTAAACCTTCAACAATAAGAACACTTTCGCATGGTAACAAAATTAAATCCTGATTTTGGATGCAAATTCTAATTATATCATTAATATCGTATGATTCAACAAATGGAGAATACGTATGATATGACTTGTTTGCTATCGACTCATCATATCGAGCCATTTCAGTTATATTTAATACATCACTCATTTTGTAAAGTAATTCCAATTGATTTCAGAAAGTCTTTATTTTCTTGAGTTAAAGATTTTGTGCTCTTCCGCTTTGTTGTTGTATCTGTCAATTTGATATGAGAACTGAATTTCTTGTACGATGACTGTGTATATTTATTACTTTTATTATTAATGTCGTAAACTAACATACCCAATAAATTGTTTAATTTCACTACAAAAATTAAAAAGGCTAACTCTTTCAGCTGCACACAGATCTTAATCCTCTGACACTCATCTATGAATTAATGTCTTTTAAGAAAACTTTACTTATTTAAAGTGTTTGTTTCCATCATTCCAGGTGAGAGGTCGTAAATGTAATCTTACTGTTATTTTTTCTTTTCGAAAATTAATTAAATCTCCGTCTTGATCTACTAACTGGATAACAACTGAATGTATTTCATTAACATTAACAGGTAGGTAGATTATATTCGTTGGGACCTCGTTTATTTTATATCCTGGTGAAACATTAGGTGAGAACTCGTGAATTGTATGAACAAGTTTATTATTCACATACGAATCAGTCACTATATTACATTCAACACGAATACTGTTAACTTTATTTATGTTTACAGGTAAGTCAGATTCAACTTTTACGTCTGGAGTTATTTCACATTTACTAAAACCCAACAATTTACCAATTGTTCGTTCACGGTTAAAGTAAATTGGAGCAGTAGATTTAATTTCTGTTTTTAATGTGTTACTATTAGCTTCTATTTTAACCATTGGTTTACTTCTTGTTTGCTTTAATTTAGCTGTTATGTAATTCACAATATCATTTATTTCGTAAGAACCTTCTGATAGCTCATTAACTTCACTTCCGACATAAAATAAATTGTTGCTCTGATTTATGTTTGGTATCGAATTATATGTATATAAACTGACTAAACCGCATTCATAAGCAGTAGGTACTGGTATTGGTGGAAAATAATTTGCAGTTAAAACAGAATCATTTCCAGTAAATTCTAATACTCTTGACATACTGAAGGTTTCAATAAAACTAAATAGACAAGTAACGACATGGCTTTATTTATTAGCATTTTCATATAAAAAGTTTAAACATAAATGGCCGCAAATTACAGTATCATAGTTTTGATATCTATTATAATTATATATAATATTGTTTCCTAAATAAGCTATAAGTTCTTTGGGCGGTCGAAGATTACCATAACTATCAAAATAAATAATTCTATTGCGATTTTTATAATACGCCACCCAGTGTGTCCCTGAACCGTTTGATTTATCCAAGTTAACAATGCCACATTCCGTTTTCTTCGATTTTACTGGTAATTCATTTAACATGAATACTCCTCTAAAATTGGGAATGTCTTTTGCAAATTTATACAAATCGAGTTCATTGAGAGGTCTGCTGGGTAGCACTTTTACAAGTTTTTTAGCTTTAAATACAAGCCAAGTCCTTTTCGATATGGCTTAAGAAATAATCCTTTTCCCATTGCGATTGTTTCCATTTTCTTATTATGCCTCTCGCTTTCAACAAGTTGCTTGCGAGCATGTTTTGCATCGTTGACGGCTTTTGCGATAGCTGCAGCTCCCCCAGATAATGTTCCAATCGCAGATAAACCTGCAAATAATGGAATAAGAAAAGGAAGTACACCTCCAGTTTTTGGAATCGGAATTATCCGCATTCGCGGAGGAATAATTTGTTTTCCTTTGATGCCTGTTTTAGCTGCCGCCAAAGCTATTCGAATAGCACTTTTTACACTTTGAGGTTTTTTAGATTTAACATCAGCTTTAGCTTTCGATATAAGATGATTCAGAATATTTTGTTTGATTTTCTTATTGGGTTTCCTTTTCTTTAACTTTACACCCATTCCCATTTTAGCTTTAGCTTTCATAACGTTTGTTACAAACCATGCGTTTATTCGCTCACCGAGTTTTGAATCTTTAGCTTTTACTCTCTGCCAAGCTTTATCGGCTAACACAAGATCAGCTTTATTTCTTGTTGATAAATTGTTTGTTTTAGAGTACGCTATATCATGTTCTCTGCATGCGCTATCTAAAGGATTTATACCAAGGTTACCTCTTGCTAATCGGTCTTTAAGTTTTGTGCCTGGTCCGCAAAACTGATAACCTCCTGGCAAATGAATCTCAAATGGTAATTTATTTATAACTGTGTTAATTAAACCCGAACCTCTTGAAGTTAACCTTCGACTGGTTAAAGGACTTCTGATGATTAACATCGTATCTCAATGTTATTTATAATAATAAGTTCTGTAAACTAAACGTATAGTTTAAAAGCATTTTCTTTTATATGTTTACCCAGTTGTTAAAATGAGACTGATTCGTCAACATGATGAGTTATCAGTTAGAAACATTGATTTTAATCATAACTGTAAAAATCATTTCAAACATAGTAAACTATTACCTAATAGTATACGAGCCATAATTGTGGGTTCGTCAAATTGCGGAAAGACTAATTTACTTATATCTCTACTAGAACATCCCAATGGATTGAAGTTTGAAAACGTTTACATTTACTCAAAGTCTTTATATCAACCTAAATATTTATATCTAAAAAGGCTGCTTTCTGACATAAAAGGCATAGGTTACTATACTTTTACAGAAAATAATGCTGTGTTGCCTCTTGAAAAGGTTAAACGTAATTCGATATTTGTGTTTGATGATATTGCTTGTGAGAAACAAGATCATATAAGATCTTATTTCTGTATGGGTCGACATAAAGCCATTGACAGTTTTTACTTAGGTCAAACTTACACACGTATACCAAAACACTTAATACGTGATAATGCTAATGTGTTAGTAATTTTTAAACAGGACAGGCTTAATTTAAAACACATATATGATGATCATGTAAATACAGATGTATCTTTTGAAACGTTTAGACAAATGTGTTCAGAATGTTGGAAAGACGAACATGGGTTTTTAGTCATTAATAAAGATTGTACGTTAGAAAATGGTCGATATAGAAAAGGATTTGATACATACATTATACTATAAATATTAGTGCTATCCGGATTCATATTCACTCTATATCTGTTCAATAGACAGTCAAGATTATACAGTCAACAACGCTGTTCTGAAACTCTGATTGAGCTGTTTGGATGCTGATAAAAGCTGTTAAAGAAGCTGTTTAAGCTGTTTATTAAGCTGATTAAGGTTCAACAGCACCTGTTTAAAGAAGCTGTTAAAGGACCTATATCCGTAAAGCTACATTATATTTTATATTAATTAAGCCACCTAACTAAATAACCATGAATGAAGAAATAGTGAGTGACATCATAAAAACACAAAATATAATTAGAAGGAAATATGACTCTCTGAAAGCTGCAAAAATAGACGATATCGCACAACTAGAGCAAATTTTTCAACCAATTACAACTCCTCTAAAGAAACTAACAGATGTGCCACCAGTAAAAAAGAGGAAAATCAGTGAAAATGAACTCAAGTTTGAATCATTCGCATCGGAATATCCCGAATCACAGATAAACGAAGAGAGTTATTTAACACAGCCAGATATCGAATCATCTGGATACGAAGATAAGCAGTTCACTCCACAGGATGAAACAGGATTTTTTATAAATTCGTTGAATATAAAACAGAAAGATTTTGATCAGAAATATGCACCTTATTTCAATGAAGACGAGAATCAGTGGAAAATTGGAAATGTACCTTTTGCACTTAAAGATAATAATATTTACATAAATGGACAAGTGTATGAATCGACGCCTGGATTAATAAGCCTGCTTTTTTTTAAAAAACCTTCGTTAGATCAATGTACTGTTAGTGATAAATCAAACTACATTCAAATTGTAAACACTGCAAATTTACTTCACCGAAATTTTGATAAATCCCAACAGCACGCTGGAAGTAAGAGTGTTAAATATAAGATAATCACAAAAATTTTAAAGCAGCAAAGATTAGCGGTCGTGGGAAAGGGATTAATGAAATCTTTATCAGATAAGACTGATTATGTTTACTGGGATGAGCCCAACGAATTAGTGGAAAGACTAAAACTACTAATAGCATCACAGCAAGCAGGTCATACTAATCATAATAATGAGATTATTTCCATTCTAGAAGAGCTAAAAGAAGCAAAAATTATTATATAAAAAGAAAACATATTTTTCTTTAACATAACTAAAATGACTATCGATAAATTCGGACGTTCCTCCTCTTCTGAACGAATTAATTCAGATCGTGTTGGTGCCTCGTTTCTTCGCAATTTAGGTTTTTCTTTAACTACAGACGGTAATCTTGATATACAGAACAGACGTATATGTAATTTACAAAGTCCATCAGCACCGAAAGATTCAGTTAACAAACAGTATGTTGATGATAAAGTTAATCAAATAAGTTTAGTTAAAAATGAGATGCGTCAAAAAATTTTTAAACTAAATAATACATTGAATAAAATACAGAAAGAGTTTGAACAATTTAAGAATACCATTTCTGTGGAAAAAGTTGTGAAGCCTGTTGGAATTAATCTATCTTTAAAAAGAAGCCTTTAAGATAAGACAAAAACACCAGCCAGAAGTTATTTTCAACATCTACAAGGGAAACAACAAAAGAAGACACTTTGCAGAAAAGCAATGCAATTATATTATTAAACGTTTAATGGTTGTTTAATAACAGTTTCGATAAGATGAGTAAGCAAGATCTAGTAAACGAATTGCATAGACCAGCACGTCGAAACTTCAAACGACGTGCGGTTATCTTAAAGGGCATCAACGACCTTTGGCAGGCAGATTTAGTTGAAATGGGAAAATACTCCACTGAAAATGACGGATACCGTTATTTACTAACAGTCATTGATGCTTTTTCAAAGTTTGCATGGGCTATACCAGTAAAAACTAAGACAGGTTCTGAGGTAAGCAGTGCAATGAAACAAATCTTAAAGAAACAGCGCCCTGCAAATTTACAAACAGACGATGGGAAGGAGTATTATAATAAACAATTTTCCATATTAATGAAGAATCATAACATCAATCATTACTCTACTTATAGTAAGGTTAAAGCGTCTATCGTGGAAAGATTTAACAGAACTCTAAAAACCTGGATGTGGAAACAATTTAGTTTAAATGGATCTTATAGATGGATAGATAATATTCAGAGTTTAGTTGACAAGTACAACAATAAAGTGCACAGAACTATTAAAATGAAACCTCGTGATGTAAATATTAACAATGAAAGTATATTGCTGAAAACTGTATATAGTAAAATTAAAATATTTCCAAAACCGAAATACAGAATTGGTGAATTTGTGCGTATAAGCAAGTATAAACATTACTTTGAAAAAGGTTACACGCCAAATTGGACTACAGAAGTTTTTAAAATTGTCAAAATCAACATCACCAATCCTGTAACATATATTCTCGCAGATTACCAAGGCAATATTATAAAAGGCTGCTTCTACGAGTTAGAATTACTAAAAGCTAAATTTCGTAATGTATATCTTATTCAGAAAGTTTTGAAAGAAAGAGGTAATAAAATATATGTGAAATGGTTAGGCTTCTCCGATGATCAAAATTCTTGGATTGATAAAAATGAACTTGTATAGTAATAATAAAATATCTATGATAGGTAGGTTGTCTATGATTAATTTATCAACTAAAACAACACTGATAAAATGTAAACTTTCTATTATGTATACAAGTAAAAACAAATATCTAAATATATAACATTTAATCTCTTCAGTTGTACTTTATTCAATTCATAATCCTTTTCAACAAAATCTCGAATCGTGAATATCATCATTTTGTTTACAGCGAAACCTTTTCTTATTAGGTTGAACTTTTTAATAAAAGTTAAGTAATTAAAGATAAAAAATCAGTATCTAAAAAATGGCTCTACTGAAAACAACTCTTCTTATATTTGTTGTTTTGGGTAAAAATAATTTTATAGTGTATCATCAATCTGAAGTGGTAAAAGCGTACGCATGTTTCAATACAGAAAATAATACCTGGCCGCATAAGTGGGTAGAGCTGGTTCCATTGATACAAGATGGTATACCAACTTTACAAACATCGAACATTCCTAAGAATGACATTAGCATTCTGAAATATAAACTCAGATTCATATACTCAAATAGAAGTTACGGCGAAACTCAGTGGAAACAAGTTTTAAATGAAACTTTAATTACTCAAAAAGACTATGAAAATACAGATGCAGTAAAAACAACAAGGAATTGTTTTTCACACAGAGGTGATCTATCAAAACAAAATTCTACAACTGTAACTTTCAATAATGATGATACACAGCAGATACTGGACATCATACTATTTATATACTCAATTTTCACCACATTTTATATATTTAGGAATAAAATTTATCCTTTTGTTAAAGACAGGATATTTACAAAATAATTAAAGTGAGAAGAAATCAATAAAAAACGTTATCCGATTACTTTGTGTTTCATTTATTTATTCACACTGAAACTTAACTACTGTAGAAAGAAACAAAGAATATTTTTTAATTCAGAGGGATAGAAATGGTGAGAGAAAAAAAAACAAAACAAAAAAAATATTAGCCTCTATTATTAACAATGATACATGTATAAGGTAACTAAAATACATTTCTCTTACAATATAATGTTTCTTTACTACTGCTTGAATCCATTTCATTTTCTTTTTTATTATCACATTCTATTTCTTCTGTAGACTTTACCAGTTTTTTATCCTCTTCTGATAAAAAAAGGTGCAATTACATCCAAAAACTCATTCAAACCGCATCTTCTTAGAGTGGTACAAAAAAAAATCCATTGTCATCTTACCATTACAGTCCAAAAATATACTGCATAATTCAGCAGCATAATTGTATAATCGATAACGCTTTCTACATTCAGACACTGACATGTACCTGCCCATTCCATATACGGATTCATGCTCAGCATCAAATGCAATGTCGTAAAATTGCGAGTGTAGATTTTCCACAGCACTTTTTAAATCAGTTGGTTCACTGTAACTCACGTAACCCATCCACATGTTGCTTCTTTCAAGTTTGTTCAATTATTGAACTAAAATAGCTTGTGTCTGTCGTTGCCAAGAGAGCAGTAATTTTATTTGATAAATAATAAGTTCAGAGGTTAAATGATTAAACTATTATAAGATTTACGTACAAAGCGATTCCAATGCACTACAACAATATTAAATACAGCTAACATAATGAAGACCATGACAAGAAATTTTTGTTTCTTGGTGTTCATATTTTAATTTTTTTTTATGAAGGCTATGTAGCATTTTTCTATGATCATCAAGCAGAATATCGTCATAGTCATTCAAAAATTTTTGAAGTTGCATTTTATAAGGCACTCAAATGAATGTTAGATGTTCAACTTGCAAATATTACGTTAGCTAAAGATATAAACTGTTATATCTATGATTTCTCTATAAACTGTTATATCTATGATTTCTCTATTGTTTAATAAAATTGTTTATTTCGTCGATATATTCGACTACATAACAAATCAAACATAAACTGAGCTCAACACTACGTCGCTGCCGGTCCTGAAGCAGAAGCCCCCACTTCACCCCCGCCTCGAACCACGCCAGTCCCAAACACCCGCCCCCGCCCCCGTCGGGCCCCCGTAAGGTCTATGCGTATGCTAGGAATCATACGGTAGCGACACCTTGCAGAGAATTTACGATAACGGCTTGACGTGATTCTATTTTTTTTTAGTTTGCTTTTTCTATTATTTTTTTCTTTGACAGTGACAGGTTGGTGCCAAGATAGGCGGCTTGAATTGACACATGACAGGTGACAGACTCGACAAATGACAGTTGACAGACGCCTACGCCTAAAGTGTTCCAGAACCCGCTTATCCATACTACTAATATTATACCAACTTATTGGACCGATTTAATGACGATTTGAATAAAAAACGATCGCATTTAGCCAAGAAAAAAGTTATTTTCCACCAAGCCAATGCAAGGGCGCACACATGTGTAGTCTCCATGGCAAAATTGCATAAATTTGGCTACGAATTGCTCCCTCATCCGCCTTATTCTCTGGATTTAGCCCCGAATGACTTTTTTTGCCAAATTTAAAGAAATGGCTCGGCGGAAAGAGATTTGACTCCAATGATGAAATCATCTCACAAACAAATACCTATTTTCAGGACCTCGACAAATCTTTTTTTTTTGTTGGAAGGAATAAAAAAATGGAGAAACGTTGGACGAAGTGTATACAGCTCAAAGAGGACTATGTTGCGAAATTAAATGATTTTTTGTCAAAACATCTGTGTTTCATTCAAAAAGTTACGGGCTTATTGACCTGCCCTCGTATCAAGGTAGACTCATTAATAGGAAGCAGTACTTCATACTGTGTAGTTTATAATATCATTATTTTAATAACTACAAATATATTCAGGAAATAAGTATTTGACTTCTTACTGTATTTGAAATTTTGCCTCTTAAAATATTCTGCAAAGTACGCATGATCGGTGCAACCGAGTTTTTACTGTCGATAAACGCTCGTAAAATACGAAACACTTTAACGATACGTTAGAAAGATGAATGTTGGTATAGCGGGACTTGTTTTGAATATTCTGTTACCTGCATCGTTCTCTATGAAAGTTAAGTTAATGAACTCTATGGAGCATATTACTTCTATGGCCACAATCAGCTTGTAGAGTGTGCTGGTAGCAGCGAACACTCCAAAATTATATCTCGAGAAGGAACGAGAAGTGGCAGTTATGGAACAATGTAGCAAGGTCTGGAACTACCATAGACGTTATAAATAGGCGAGCGGCAGGTAGTACAGTAAGTCAGTGATTGTGCGGAATAAGCGATAATAGAAGGCGAAAAGTGAACTATAGTGCTAGAGACATTTAGTAATATAGAAATAGTTAGTGTGTTTATTGTCGGAAAATAGTTAGTTATAATAAATTAGCAGTTTGAAAAGCTGTGTTTTGTTAATCAATAATAGAGAACCCCAAAGAGCGTGACAGGACGTTAAAAAGATGAATCTTAAAAAGGTGGAACTTGGTTTGAATACAGAAGAAAAAAGACCTCAGGCAAAGCAAAGGTTAAAACAGTCCACTTCAAATATATTTTCATTATTTAGTTTGCAACTATCCTTAAAACATCTCTTTATTTTGCTGGTGCGGAATTTGGTTTCAGAAACTTTGCCACAATGGGGTCCTGAATTACTTATATTCGAACAGATTGTCTTTACTCTGGGAATATTTCGCTGGTGTAAAGTTAAAGTTTCGGAGTTTCTGTTCCAGCATTCTCAACGCCGCACAGTCGACTAGAATGTGTTTCTGCAGCGAGTTTTATTATCATTGGTGGGATATCCGTTATTACGCACTTGCCAGCCATTACGTGCTCGATCTGTCGGGGCGCAAATTTGAATTGATAATTTTATGACACACAGCTTGATATTACATGTCACCAACAGATTCACCAATTGTCAATGCAGCTGGCCCGTTGCGGTATTTAAGGTTCGTGGTAGTTATTTACTTCCAATTATGTGTTAAAGAGAAAAGCTGCTTAGAAATTTTGTTGGCATTAAAATTAAAGTAGAACATCACATTTATTGTGTTTTACTCTGCCCTCATATAAAGCAATCGATTGTAACCTTTTGTCAGTCAGCTAACTTGCTTAAAGTGTTTTTAAACATATTTTTTTAATCTTTGTTATCAACAATCATCGACAGCGCTTAATCTATGCAAACTTTAAAAAGTCTGGACACAGCAAGTGCGTTATGGTGGTATATTTTTATAGAAATGGTCTACGCATTTTCTTACGAAAATTATATATACAACAAGAAAAAATTGTTGCGTAACACACACATATTTTGGTCTTGTGCCCTCCTATAACCATCAGCGGCACCAAAAATATTTTCATTAAATGCTTAATCCCTTTTGCCTGTTAACTTAACAAATACAAATTTTAGTATATAGTATAACTATTATAACAGACACTTGCGTACCAAATTTGGTTGCCATGGCTTTGTTATTTTCGAAGATACAAAAAATGTCCGAAAGAAAACCCAAAAAAACTGGTCCGATTTTCTTAACCAGCTTATCCAAGCCACCTACAAAAGAAATGTACTTGCCAAATTTCATTGAAATTGGCAGATTATTTTTTGAGTTATCGGTGTGGCAAGTATATATATATATATATATATATATATATATATATATATATATATATATATATATATATATATATATATATATATATAGACAGACAAATAGATAGACATATAACAATTGAAACTGACGCAGGATAGATGTTCTGGGGGTCCTAGTTCGCTGTGATTTAAAAATAATTTTTCAAAATTCAAAAGTCGCGATCTTCCCACTAGTGGATTGTTTCTACGAAAGTTCACTAAAATCGCAAACGAGAGGCACAAGTGTTGAGTATGTCTTTCTAAAATTGAGACAGTGAAGTTATAATCACAATTTTCATATCAACCATACGCTTTTATCTTAATTTTGTAAACCATAATTTTATTTAACAGGTTATATTGTGTTCAAAACTTAATGGAAAATTGAAATGAACTGCCTTTGCTATTATTAAATACAAAAGTTCCGGACGGAGAAAATGCGTTATGGTATGGAATTTTCATTAAATAGTTCAAATTTAAATAACTCAATTTGCTAGCAGGTTCAATTTTGGTAGCTAATAGGGTCTTAAACCAAATGTCGAAATATTTATTAAACTTCATCAAAACAACTATGTTTTTTTTTGAGATACAAATTTTTTGCTTCAGAAAAACTGGTCCGATCGGGGTGGCTAACGAACGAATCCAAGCTATTAATAAAATAAAGGTACGTGCTGAGTTTCATCAAAATCGGTTAATTACTCTTTAAGTTATCGGCTGGATATGTGCATATAAGTGTATATTACATACATATATATTATTATTATTATTATTATTATTATTATTATTATTATTATTATTATTATTATTATTATTATTATTCTTTATTGGCAAAAATTATACATTATGTTAATACAATAAGTCTTATGCGACTTGTGCTGTATCATATAACACAATTTAGAAGGTTGAATCCTAAATAGTTTTACAGTCCTACACCAAATTCCATAAACGTCAAATTTTGACGTACCAAATTTAAATTTATTTTGCTCTTCTATTTCGCACCTTCTAACACGTTAACCATGACCTTCATTTCCCATAAATCTCTGCTATTCCATAATGTCTTTCTAACTGCCATTCTTTCCAAACCCATATTTTCACCAAAATTTTTAAATTTGTGGGAGATAAAATTACTTTAGTTTGACAAATGTCAATATATATATATATATATATATATATATATATATATATATATATATATATATATATATATATATATATATATATATACATACAATACATACATACCGGGTGTCCCAGCCTTATTTGACAAGGCTGTAGTTCCTAAACATTGAGTTATCAAATTGAAACAAAAACAAAAGTTCTCAACTGTGAAGATGCTTCGACATGACAGCAAAAAAAGCTTTGAAAAAAAAACTCATTCGCAAAAAATTTGACCTCGTTGATAAAATTTTAAATAACAGCCTGTATATTATTTCATTTTTTTTTTGTGATTTTCAATTCTCCATTCAATGCTTTTTTTGCGATTGAAAATCGGTTAATAAATAGCTGAGAAAATCAACATTTATTCTTCATATAAAGCCATTGCTTAATTCAACTAAAATAATTTTTGACGCTTGTTGAATCAAGTAATGGATTTATATGAAGAATAAAGATTGATTTTCTCAGCTATTTATTAACCGATTTTCAATCGGAAAAAAGTGTTAAAAAAG
Source organism: Tillus elongatus (assembly GCA_964006375.1). NCBI lineage: Eukaryota > Metazoa > Arthropoda > Insecta > Coleoptera > Cleridae > Tillus > Tillus elongatus. The sequence continues at coordinate 152,799,223 of OZ023262.1, forward strand.
TAATCCTGTATTGGAGAGTCTTGGGCTTGTATATTTGTTGACATATTTCAGGTAGTTTAAATCTTCGTAAAGCTTAATGACTTTTGTGGTCAAATTTTGTGGAATGCCGATTTTAATCATTTTATGAGCTAATATTTTTAGGTTGACATTATTATGCGCCCTTTGATATCTATAAACATGGCAACTACGAATTTCCTTATCGCAAATGATTTATTGATATCTAGTACGGTGTTAGCTAAGCTTTCGGTAGTAGACCAACACCGTCGAAAACCAAACTGAGTATTTGGCAGTGTACTGTTTTTTTCTACCCATACTTCTAGTCGGTTTTAGATCATTTGCTCCAAGGTTTTCAAAAGGCACGAAGCAAGAGATATTCGTCTATATGAGTCAATAAGAAGCGGGTCTTTATATGATTTAAGGAAGGTGATCATGATGTAGATCTTCCAGTCGTTGGGTATGTTTTCTTTGGTCCATATTTTATTTAATATTTTTAAAAATAGTAGTTTGGACTTATGTAAAATTTCATATTGTATGCCATCGACTCCTGGTGAAGACCGCTTATATTTCAGACAGAACTCTAATTCCGACATTGCGAACTCGTCGTCGGCCCAATCACCATCAGGATGTACTTTTATATTTTTTGTCTCAATATTTTTTAGTCTTTTCGACATAGCCCAAATCTCTTTAATGGGTGTACTTCTATTTAACTTCAGGCAAAAGTTTCTCCAAGTGTCTCTCTTGCTATTTAGTATAGTTCTTTCCTTTATAGTTGAAAGCCTTCTCTTGCTATTTAGTATAGTTTTTCTTTCCTTTATAGCTGAAAGTCTTTGGTATTCAAGAAAACTATTTTAAGAAGGATTTTGCTTGTATAATTGAAGGGAGCGTTTCTCGTTTTCCATCGCAGTTTTACAATTATCGTCCCACCCGGGTTTTTGAATTTTTTATTAGACGCTGTTCTCTTCTTGATAATTGCGAGTTGGGTCGCGTTATTTATATTTATTTATCATATGATATATTGTCTTCTGATAAGTCAGTTTCGAGGTAATTCCATCTAAGATAAGAACAGCGTCCAATCTGCTTTATAGATTTCATTTTTTTTTATTGAATATAATGTCATTGGAGCTATAGCGACTACTATATGTATTGTTTGTACATGAATTATCAAGTATGTAATCTAAGCGAATCACGTACTGATCTGACGACGCTGGCGTTTCATTTTCAACAAACCAGTCGAATCAATGTAAAATATCCGATGAACAGATCGAAAGGTCTACCGCTTATGCAGCCTCACTCTGATTTCTTTTCATTAATGTTGCGGTCCCTATATTTAAAAAAGTTAATTGGGTATTCTCAACTGCTGTGAGCAACTCTCTTCCCCCGAAATCAATCTTTGAACATCCCCAAGCAGCATGATGACAGTTCACGTCACCCGCCATAAGAAACGGTTTTCTTAAGCTATCAAAGAATGATTTCCAATTATTACTTGTCATCCTAGTATTTGGAGGAATGTAAATAGAGTGTATGTTATTTTTTCGTCGTTTGTTTAATGTTACAGTTACTGCTATACACATCAGGCAATTAGGTTTAGAGAATCCGCTCACTAGGGAGCAGAGAATTTATTTTTTAGAAGTATGGTAACACTACCATAGCCATCATGTCTATCTTGTCTAAATGAATTATATCCACTGAATTTAATGAAATTATTACTATTAAGCCACGTTTCACTTATAATTGAGATGTCAATTTTGTTGTCAAACATATATTTCTCTAAACGACCCTTATTTTATTTGATCGTTCTAGCATTCCATTGGATTAGTTTGAGAGTGAATGTTACTGTTTTGAAAGAATTTCCGATAGTTTACTTTTGATGACGTTCGTTGTCCGACTGTTTGTTATTTGTATATTAGACTGTTTCAAAATATCTATTACCAAGCATACTATATTATCGGCAGTTTCATTTAACTGATCAGGACCCTTTGGAGTGTGTGTATATGGGGTTTGGTTGGTTATGCCACCCTGTTTTGGTACCTGGACGTTTGTTATGATGCGTTGTCTAGCCGCTTCGAGGTTAAGGTCTATTGTTGAGTCCATAGTTCTTCTGCGTTTAGGGGTTTGTGTTTTTGTAAAACGTGTGGATGTATTTGATAATCCTGAGTTAATAGGCTGTTGTTGAACTATAGAGTTTGTTGAAAATAAAGTTGGCGTGAGTGGTGGAAAATTACCGTTGTAAAATTTAGGAATCAGTTGTTGGGATTGTGAGATTGCAGTTTCTGAAGCCGATGAATAGCTTTTTGAGTGTCTTTCAAAAGCTTCTCTATAGGATATATTTTCTACACTCATAAGATATTTAATAGCTTTTTGTCTTTCGAATTCTGAGCAAGTATAACGTTCTGTAGCTGGGTGAGGTCCCTTACATAAAATACAAATGGGGTTGCTCTTTCGAGTTGTATACTTCGCTGCTATGATTCTCTCCGCAAAATTTGCACTTCTCCTACGTCTTGCTTTGGGAGCTAATGTGTCCATATCATAAGCACTTTAGACACTGAATAGTGCGCTGTATTTAAGGCTTAACATTGAATCGAATTTTTTCAATTTCCACTTCTGAAGGAACCTGCACCCTTTAAATTCAATTAACAGGGAAGACGTTTGAATGCATGCGGTTTTCTTTTAATACCCTACGCTTCAATGTAACTACATTAAGTACTTCAAACGTATTGCCCATTGTCGGAAGATCTGGTTTATCAGATCCTCTTCCTCAATGTCAATGTCGACCTGTCTTATAACTCCTCGTCTATGTGCCAGAAACTGGGGAATAAATGCCTTCAAATTGTGTTTCTCAAGGTTTTCGGAATTCATTAGAGCATTGACACTGCATAGTTGATAAATTATTTTTAATTTATTTTTGCCTATACTAGAAATACCAATAACGTTATTTTTAATATCCGATGAACAGCTAAAAATTATTGTTGCTGTACTTATTCTGTGGGCTCTTCCTATATTATCATTTGCGTTCTTACTTACTAGATATACAATGTATGGCCCTGAATGATAATTATCATATGTTCTCATAAATTTCTTTTCTCGTTTCTCTTCATCAACTTTATTATCGGTTTCGTTTTTTTTACTGCCTGTGTTTACATTATTAACTATACTGTTTACATTCAAAATTTTTGACATATCTAAATGCTTTAAATAATCAAGTTTTTCACTCACCTCTTTCCTGTCGCTAGTTATGCTACTTACGTTATCATTCATACTGGTAGTATTAACATCTTCCATTTCGTCATCGCTAGAAACTAGAGCGTCCATATTATCAATCTCCTTGTTTTTACAAATGCTGCCTGTGGTTCGACCTCTATCCGGTGGTTCTACATCTTTTTTTTGCATTATTTCGCTCTATTTATAAAACTGCTATACCTCAAAGCACTAGATGTCCTATTTCACAAAATAAATAATATGCGAGCAGTTGCTGGAATATTATTTATTTTGTGAAACAGTTGTCGATACACGTCTCAAGTGCCCCAAATTGAATTTCAAACCAAGCAAGTTAAATTTGTTGTTAAAAATGAAAAATTCTTATTTATAAATTTTGAATGTCACCAGAACCGCTGTACTTGGGTATAGGAAACCCTAGTATCATATGAAAGGGAATTATTTTCTCTATGAAATGCAGTAAAAAATATGGGGTGTTGCTTTTCAAATAAATGAAATAATCTGCCTTGAATGTGCCGATAATAAAACTTGAATTTTTGAACGCCCTGTAGAGTATTGCAAAATTTGACTACAGTAGTTAACGAAGTATCAAATCCACCATTAAAAGCTGGTGAGTTTTTTACGGTATCATCTGACAATGGAGATAAGATTTTTTTTCGAAAACCTCACATTCGTCGAAAAATCAAGATATCTGGAAAACCGTAATAGCTAAGTATAGGGATCCTTGAAGTAGGTGAACTTTATTTTTCCCATAAAATTCAAAAAACGGTGTCAAATATCGGGTGTTCCATAAGAAAAAACCTAACTTTGAGGTTGTAGTCCTTTTCAACCTACACAATCTTGGTTCGAAATAAATTCGAAATAACGACACATATAGACGTAAGAGCCTGTCGCGTATGTGGTGGGCCACCCTATATATATATATATATATATATATATATATATATATATATATATATATATATATATATATATATATATATAAGATATATAGATTCAAACGGACCTTGGTTTCGGGTTCCAGTGGCTCAAATTTGCGCCCATTTGAAGAAATTTTTACAAAGTATCAGCATCTACACCTCTCTATTAGCGAATTTTTAAAATTGAAGTTCGCTAAAAATTCTAGATAAACGTCACCTAACCAAAACTATAACTATTTTCAGTTCTCAGGTGTTTGAGCCAAGTCTTATGTTCTAACTTTTGTGTTATTTAATTTAAAATGAATTATAATACTGAAGAATTAGTTGATATGTCACTTATTATAGGCGAATGTCAGCGAAATTGTTTTTTAGCATCTCGTGTATACGCACAAACATATCCGAACCGAAGACATCCTCAGGAAAAATATTTCGTCAAATTGTTGAACCGTTTTTTTTCGAACTTCTAACGCCAATTATGGAATATCCACACGCCAAGTGAGAGTAAGCGGCAATGAAGAATACGAATTTTCCATTATTGCATTGGCATTAGATAATCCGAACACAAGCGTGAGGAAAGTTGCCGAAGAATTAGGAATATCAAAATCTTTAGTGAACAGCACATTGAGAAAATACAAGTTTTACCCATATTAAACGAAACTGCAGCATGCATTGACGAATGCAGATTTTCGAAGTCGCCTCAGTTTTTGTGAGTGGGCAGTAGCTAAGTACAATGAAAGTGAGAATTTTGTTAATTACGTGATGTGATAAATCTTTATTTTTAAGTTGTGGTAGCGTTAACGGGCACAACTTTCATTATTACGCTTCAGAAAATCCGAACTTTTGCAGATCAGTTGACAACCAGCACCGTTTTACGATAAATGTTTGGTCTGAAATAACTGGGACACATCTTATTGGGCCATATTTCTTTGATGGGCAACTCAACGGGCAGGGATATCTGCGTATATTGGAGGAAGATTTAGCGGCGTTTTTGGAAGATTTGCCTCTAGATAACAATCGACGTATGTGGTTTATGCAGGACGGGGCACCAGCACATTATGACATAAATGTTCGCCGATTTTTACCCGAACAAAGGGATAGGGCGAGGTGGTCCCGTCTCGTGGACTTCAAGGTATACTGACCTCACCTCTAGATTTTTTCCTACGGGGCTATATCAACCAAATTGTGTACCAAACACCATCCAACACCCCACAGGAACTCAGAAATAAAATTGTAGACGCGTGCAGGGCAATAACATCGCAAATGTTGAACAATGTCCAAGAAGAATTCTTAAGGAGGGTTAGATCGTGTATTCAGGTCAATGGGCAAAATTTCAAACCGTTCTAATGTATCGCTTTTTCAGATTATTTTTTTATGCTAATGACTGAGGATTATTATAATTATTATAATTATGTTATTATGATTTACTTCACTTTCTGGTTCGCATAATTACAACTACCTTTAGTAAACTGCGTTTAATTTTTTGTATGGAAAAAATATGAATAAGTCCATAATATAACAATCATTGGATGTAGCACTAAGTGAGATGTAAGACACAAAGCACGTGCCGCCACCTCGTTGCGGAACCAAGTAGTATGTTGTCATGCCAGCTCCAAATAACACAAAATGTTAAAAAATAGAGACTGTATACAACCAACTAACAATTTAGAAAATTGTTAGCCTGGCCCATTTCTACCCTAATATAGGGACAAAGTATGTAAGACTAGATGCATTCTCACCACAATTAGACCCGTAGACCGGTTTCGCTCTCATTAGAGTTCTTCAGTACGGCATACTAATTGTAGCAAAAATGCACCAAAAGTAATACGGCTATCGTATAGCCAGTCCTAAAATACTCATTGAGTGGTGGACGTGCCGCCACCTAGTTGCGGAACCACGTAGTATGTTGTCACGGCAGCTCAAAATAATACAAAATGTTAAAAAATAGAGACTGTTCACAACCAACTAACAATTTAGAAAAGCCCGGTTTTTTCAAATACTATTGTAAATAAATGTGGCAGTTGTTGAGTTTGCTGATTTGTTGTATTTATAATTTAAAGAAAATGGCTTTATATTTAGATTTATCCACTTGAATGTGGCTTTACTGCTGTGTATCTACTACTTTACTTGAAATTGTAAGTATTTTTTTTAAATCTTTGTAAAAACTCTTTCATATTCCTGTAGGCTCTTGGCTGTTCAACTTCTAATTTTATTTGTCTTGCAACTCAACTTCTAACTGTTCTTGTAATTTCGCCAAGAAGATTTCCAAATTGCTGCTTCTTCAAAGTTGTTATTATTTTTACACAACAACCCCCGATGCTATCAAAAATTTTGTGTCGCCTGCTCCTTGACTAATTTTGCTTCTAATTTTCTATCCTCTTGTTTGTATTGTGCAATGCCTTGTTACCTAATCGTATTTTCACATTTCCATTCAGATATATATTTATGTCAAAACCTTAACCTATTCATAAATAGTGACATTTTATGATCGCTTACATAACGTACATCTATTTCAAAACACATGAACATCCTATCACTAAAAACTGTTATGCAACAAATCCTTAACCTACTATTCAGTCTTTTCTGTCTTTTTATTTTCTAGTTGACCGCTACCCTGTTTTTTATATGCACTTGTTAATAGTTTTTTCAGTCTTATATGTACAGTCTGTTCGGCTTTTTGGGGCTTTGATTTTACTTCACTTCATTGGGTCTTATTACTATAAATAAGCTTATGTACACATTGTTTATTAATGCCTATTATTCCATTAGACGTCTCTGCAAGTCGATGATGCCGTTGCTGCTGTACTTGATTAATAAATATACTACCGTTCCTACTGGACTTCCTTTGATACAGACGATTACATTTCCACAGGATTCCATCTGACGTGGACAATATAATTGCCACATGATTTCATTCGCTGATGGCATTCTCCACCCTACTACAGTTCCTGGTTGCAGTCTACTTCCAGCTATTCAAGTGTTTAGTTTTTTAAAGTGTTTATGGCCTTCTTAATCGTGATTGTAAATTATTGTGCCTATTGCGCAACGTTTCAACTCCGTCAGTGCGGATTGTTTGTTCTCAAAATCATTCCTGCTGGACTTCTTCTGTTACGAAAATTTCATTTCCATTGGACGTCTCTGCAAGTGGATGATGCCGTTCCTGCTGTAGTTGATTAATAAATATACTACTGTTCCTACTGGACTTCCTTTGATGCAGACGATTACATTTCCACAGGATTCCATCTGATATGAACAATACTGTTGCTATATGATTTAATTAGCTGATGGCATTCTCCACCCTACTACAGTTACTGGTTGCAGTCTACTTCCAGCTATTCAAGTCTTTAGTTTTTTGAAGTGTTTATGGCGTACAAGTGATTATAAATTATTGTGCCTATTGCGCAATATTTCATCCCCGTCAGTGTTCATTGTTTGTTCATATGGCCTGTCTTTAGTGCAAGTTCCTGTCCCGTGAACAGTGCATTTCTCTGGCTTCAAGATTCTACCATATACGTCATATTCGTTTGAATATTGACCAATGTAATGACCATGCTGACAACAATTGACTTGCATGTATATAAATGATCACTGTCAATGTGTGTGTGTGTGTTTTTTGTTTCTTTAACGTCGGCCTATTTCTGCGACTATGGCCAATCACCCACGCCAGGAAGCAGTTTCACCTGACTATCCTGGAAAATTTTGACGAACCCCTGCCTTTCTGTTAGGAGTGTAGGGATCTTTAACGTGCCCAACATCGCATGGACACGGGACCGACGCCTTTTCGCCCCCTTCGAAGGGCGGAACTTGCAGACATTCAACTTGCTCAAATACAATGCCAGAACCTCGGCTGATGTTAACATTACAGTTTGTTCTAAAAAAATTAAAGGAGTACCCTGGGATCGAACCCAGTACCCTTCGGTTTAGAGGCACACGTTCTTACCCCTGAACCACCGAGGTTCTACTGTCAATGTTATTTTGTTAATAACAATCGACTTGCATGTAAATAGTGATACATATCAATATTATTTGCATATAATTATTTACTCGCATGTTGCAAGCCTTAGTTTGTAAGCTATATATTTATGCCTATTTGTTTCTGTCTTATAGGGTTTCGTACATGCTTTCTTTTGTTTTCGTCATTTTGTGACCCAATATCGTACCATGTTATTTTATTTTCTATCTTTGTGTGTCGTGTGTGTGTATCCAACCATTTTCACCAACACATGTTCCTAATTTCTCCTTTATTTTCTTGCTTTTTGGTTATAGACTTATTTCTTTTGAGTCCCCACTCTTATTACAGTTTTAAACTACTATTTATTTGCTTCATCTGAACCTCTTGTGGTTGGTTTACCTTCTTGTGGCATTTCCACAGTTTTTTCTCTATCACTTGGCAATCCCGATTTTTCATATCTTCCGCTTCTTCTTATATTCGGTCTGTTGTTTTCCTTTTTCATCTTAATTAGCCTGGTATCCATTTATTTCCATTACTTATAGTAATTTCTTACTTAACTTCATTTATTGTTCATATTTCTGGTTAATCTATGGTTTTCCTTCTTCACGACTCGTCTCATTCCCCTACTTCGCGCTTATTTCATTTGTCTCCAATACTTCTTAATACATATTTTTCTCGCAACTACTGTGCAGATTCTCATCTATATTCATTTCTAATTCTATATTCCCACCATGGGTTTAATTACTTACTAGTTAGGTTCACCATCGACTCATTTCGGCTTTGATTTCACTTCACTTCAATGGGTCTTATTACTATACATAGGCTTATGTACACATTGTTTGTTAATGCCTATTTGCTTGCCCCCTTCCTGTCGGTATATTTGTGAATTTGCTTTACAATTTTGGTTTATATTTACCGTTTAAAAAAATATGTTGCTTCAGGTTCTATGACTTCCCTGGTTATATTTATATACAGGTTCCCGAGTGCACAAACTATACATATATAGTTTACATTTGTATTGGCTGTTCTACTACCCATTACTTTGGTCTCTTTACATCCATGTATTGACCGATAGCAAGGTTCTTTGATGGTCATATTGTTCGAGCTTGTTTATCGGCGTATTTTGAGTATAACATGTGTTATATATATATATATATATATATATATATATATATATATATATATATATATATATATATATATATATATATATATATATATATATATATATATATATATATATATATATATGTATATATATCACACCGATAACTCAAAAAATATTGGGCCGATTTTGATCAAATATGGGCTGTACCTTCCTTTTGTAAGTGGCTTGGATAAGTTCGTTGGCCAGGAAAATGGGACCAGGTTTTTCCGGGAAATTTTAAAGGTTTTTTTCAAAAAAAATAATAAAAAAGCTGTGGTAACCAAATTATGGTAAAATATTTGGTGCCAAATCATTTCTATGAAAATTCACTACCATAACGCACTTGCTGCGTCCAGACTTTTTTCTTTTGCATAGTACCTTTTAACATTATTGGACAATTATTTGGAATTCTTCCTTCACGTATCGTTCCTGTCGCTCCATAACATCGGTATTTTAAATAATGCAAAAGGTGTACACTTGTAAATAAGTTGTCGAAAAAGATATTATAACGTATAATCTGTTTGCTACCTGGTAAGCAGGGCTTGGATTTATATGCAAACTTTGAAGGTGAAATATGCGCATATATATGCAGGAAATTTGAAAAAAAGATGCACCAACTTGAACAAAATATGCACAAAAATAACGACATATGCAATGCATAAATAATCATAGTATACCAATAAAACAAGTTTTTAAAGGTCTAAGCTATTAATTTTATTGACAATCAATACCACATAGGACCCTAATTATCTTATTAATTAATTAAGTATTTATTAATATTATTATCGCAATTATTACTATTAACAGATATTATTAAGTGGCGCTCTAAATTATCTGTTTTAAAAGATTGCCTTCTCTGGGTTAGTAAGTTTTTATACGAAGAAAAACTCCGTTCTACATCGACTAAGGCATTTGGAGTATATTTTAAGCTTAACAATATAGTAGGGTCAACATTGTTTAAATCGTCTGAAAAATCTCCATCCAGAGCTTTTGCAATCTGCGTTAGCTTGGTAAAACCCTCATTTTTTGTGAGTGTTTCTGATATTTTTTCTTGTAATTTGTTTTGCAACAGGCCCATTTGCTTTATCAATAGTTTCTTTGAAATGTTTTATTAGTTTAACTGATTCAGTTAGCAAAACATTTTGCTGCTGAATTTTTTTATAGTTTCTGTAACTATTTTATAATTACTGTTTATAAAGCATAATTGCTGGCTCAATTTGGAATCCTTTAAACTAATGTTTGCTTATTTCACTGACGCACCTGCTTCATCTGCAAATTCAAGCATTACCTCCGTGATTTCTCTAAAATGTTCAAAGTAAAATAAGGCAGCCTCGATCCAGGTTCTCCATCGCGTGATTACAGGTCTAGGAGGTAATGGTGCCCCAGGCATAACTTCTCTATATCTTTGAACTCTTAAAGGAGCTTCGACGAACACTTTTTTCATATTAATAATAAATTCATTGACTAAAGAAAATTGCTGTCTAATTTGTTCTGCTACCCTGTTTAACCCGCGAGCCAGGCACGTATAAAGAATTAAGTTGGTATAAAATATTTTTAATGAATTCCAACTTTGACGACATATAAAGCAGCATCGGTAAGCAGTAACAAAACTTTATCAACTGGTACAGCATTTGGTACAAACACGTTTGACAGACCCTCTTGAATAAATCTTATTATAGTAATATTATTTGTTTTTTCCAATTCTTTGACTGCAATTAAATAAGGTCTAGATCAAAAAATGTCAGTTAAGGTGCCTATCATTAAATTAGTAATATATCTACCACAAACACCTTGAGTTTCATCTACTGCAACGTAACAAAAATTATTTTTTATAAGACTTTATACTTCTGAAAAAGTTTCTAAATAGCATTTTTCAACCATATTTTTTCTCAAAGTACTTTCATCTGGTATATACTGTTTACAATATTTTTCCAAAAATGACTTGAAGACAGTGTTATTTAATTTATTCAGTGGAATGTTAGAAGAAATCATTGCCTTGCATAAGTCAAATTTAAAGGTATCCCCTTCTGCTTTCTTTGTTTGGTTTCCCAAACATTCGCGTATTGATGCTTGGGATGTATTATTTGAATTTCGTTTTTCACAATTTCTTTGATGCAGATGTGCCTTACAGTGTTGGTCTATGAGATATTTCCTTGCGCTTGAAATCTGTTCGAAAATAAATCAATATTACTACAGGCGTCTATAATTTTAATTTGTATTTCAGTAATTTTTTAAATAACTGCAAGGTATTTTTTAAAGACTTTATTCAATTGTTTATTTCAATTGAATTTTATAAATTTCGATTATAAAAATCATATGTCGGAAATTTAGCAAATAGATACTGGGCTGATTAATGGCGAAGGTTAGAGAAACAAGGAAAATAGATCAGTTGCTTAAAGTAAAAAGCAACTTACCACTTTCCCGCATGGTTTACAAAAAACGTTGTCACCATCTACGGAAAGCCCTGAGTGCGGGCGTATTCAGCTTAGCAATTTGGAGCACATTTTTTTACAGTATAAAATAATAAAAACAACCCTAGACTAACACTGTCTAAAGATGAAGTAAATTCACTGTCCGTGCAACTAAGGACAAGCAAACTAAATAAGAGAAACAAATTATTTCAATTGTAGACACTATTGGCGTGTAAAAATCAGCCCTAATCCCCTTTAATGTCTTCTTACGAAACTTAAGATACGAATAAAATTACCTGACGGTCAGTCCTTTAGTTATTATTGGGAATTCCAGACACAGTTTTTATGATAGTCGAGCGTAAAACCCTAGTTCTTACGAATTTTAGATTTATACAATACCTACAAATTACATTTTGCTATTTATTTCACGTTGATGTAAAGTACAAAGAAAAAAGCGCCATTACCGACAATCCTTCCAGCAATTTATTTTCATACTCTCACCTACTAGCTACCAGTTTCATTTAGGTATAGCACGTACAAAGTTAGGAGGCGGTAGATTCTAAGAACCCAGAGGTAGCTCACCGCTCACCCTGTCTAGCGCACTGTCTGATATCTGAGTGAAGCGCTCGAACTATACAATACCAGGAATTTGGAACCTTCTTTCCGCCAGCTATAAATTTACCTTAGCAGTTGCCTACATTGAAACAAGTATATGGCTTTTGTTATATGTATACGGAAACCCCTAAAAATTGTAAAATATGCAAATAGTGCAGAATATATGGAAATATGCAAACTAGACAAAATACATTAAAATATGCAACTTATGTAAAAAAATATGCGAATTGGATATAACCCGAGCCCTGCTAGTAAGTCATCAAGTAGCGTAATAAGCACACACACATTGATTGTCGACGTTTATGCGCAAGTCGTTTCCCTGGTAGGGACACAAATTTACCAAGTATCCAGACTTTGAATTTAAACACAAAATTTTATAGCCAAACCTGATGGGCTTACCTCGAATAAATTGTTTACAGGAATGTCTTACATAATATTTGATCATTAACTCGTCGTAATTCAGGTCACTTTCAGGCACAAAGTGTTTCAATAAGTTTTGTAACTTATCCATAAGCGGTCGACTTTTGTAAAATGTATCTCTTACGTTTATGTTGGTCATAGCGTACATTGCCATTCTATTCCCATGTCGGCGTCGGTATCCCAGTAACACTTCTTGCCAGGAAGATTGTTATATCCTGTCAAAATCAAAATTGCTATGCAGCATTTCATTTCTTCGCTAGTATTACGAGGACCAGGACAATTTTTGAATTATGAATACCATCTCGATCCCGCATCAAGAAATGTTATGATTTCTTCATCGAAAAATAATTCAAATACTTCAGAGGCAGACAAGGTTTTAAAATTTTCGTAATCGGCATGGAGATAATACTGAACACCTTCTTCTAAATCACCACTCGACCATTTAATTTTTGTGTAATTCACTTTTTCGGCTTCGCTATTGATTTTTCTTAGATGTTTTTATGCGCATTCAGCACTTGAGTTGATTTTGGCTCAAATTATCAATAAGTCCCCCATCATTTTCTTCTCCAGATCTTCATCTGTGAGGATTGCTGGCTCTGGAGGTTCAACCTAAATCTCTGATACGTCTGTATCTTCAGTATAAAGCATCTGAAGAGCCTCTTCTAAAGTCAGCCCACCTCTGTGGATATTAATAATTTCAATGAAAACAGGTACCCTCAAATACGTGTGTTATCATCTGGCAACACGCATATATGTTAGGTTATATGAAGAAAAATAACATTTAAAATGGTATTGTGTAAATGTAATATTAAACACAAACATTTTATAATTTTGTACAAAGCTTGTTGGTTTTGAAAAAGCACTATGCACTAAAGATTTTTCTACTTACATAAAATTGATAGCCATTTTCATCTACTCTGTTTGAACACCTTCAAAAAATGTCATAAATTATTGAATCATAGAGCAACTACTTTGGGAGCTGGAAATACTTGCCTGCATTAGGCATCCATTGAGTCACAAATTAATAGGCACATTTCACCTTGTAGTAAGTCAAGTTGCAAACCCATTTTTGCGTTGCTCCTTGCCAACACCAGTCCTTGATGGGTTAGTAAGAGTTTGTGTAAAAAATATAACACTGGAATCCGTACAAAGAAAAGTTTTAAAATAGCTAGTGTTAAGGCGCGATGGGTTTTTTTCTTCAATGTGGTTTTGCCACGAAGTACTTCTTTCTATCTTTATAAACAATGAGGGTTCTCTCTGCCATCACTTTATTACATGAGAAGGTCGATTGTTGTGATTTCTTTTATAGGGTTGTTTTATATGTGCCTCCTGTCTTTATGAAGTACAGATTTTTTTTACATTAGACATGCGCGAACAAATATGTTACTTAAATCACCAATTTATATTCTGCTTCTGCTAGGACTGGGAAATGTTGTGCACAACCATCTTGACCCACATCACAGTATTTTATATATATATATATATATATATATATATATATATATATATATATATATATATAAACATATATCAAAAGATAATAAAACTGAACACCCACTTTTTTATTAAAATTTGTGTATGATATTTACCATCCTATTCAGTTGTGTTCGTCTGCATCTACGTACTTGCTGCCCTCGGACTTTTTTAATTGCTATTTTATTCCAAAATAATTTTAAGATTGTATATAACACAGTGTCAACTTGTATGGTTTATCCATAAATTTTCTTTAAATATCTCTAAAAAAATACAAGCTTTTACCTTATTAAGTTTTTTAATCTGTGTCGAAAAATGATCAATTTCTCCACTGCAATGTGTCCACTGCTTTAAGTTCCTTAACATCAAGTCTGGTGGCAGCAAGAAGCTAAATAAAGACGCAAAGCGAGAGCGAAATCTTGGCGGTAATCGATTTTTACAAATTGCCTCCCTTAATAGTAAAAAACTTATAAAGGAAGATGAATTCACTTTAACTACGCTACAAGGAAGGATTGTCTGTCAGATTATTTTCATAATTAGAAATAGCTTTTGCACGTCCCCTCTTTGTTGATCTAATTTGTTTTCGAGTGACGTGTGGCGCTGACATTTTCCCATTGAGCGTAATGGGCTGCTTTCTAAAGTAATGTTGACATGTGCTATCGCAATTTCTCACTTAATGTTTCTTTAATAATTATATGCCTTAAATATTTTGCGAACATAGTGTAAGTGATATCAGATGATACACTGTCTGGGATTGTCTAAATTGTTGCACAGTATAATATTTTCCATTCTTTCCATTTTTTTAAACATCTCACGTAATGAATGGACGTCCCCAAAGTTCGTTTCTCTACGCTCTTAACTTACGTTTAAACCTTCTACTTACTAAGGGATGTAACAGACGTATAAAAAGAATGGAATGTGGCATTATGCGAAACTAACAGACAAACAATTCCGTCTCCCTAATACACCGATGTACTTTTACTATGATTTTTACTAAAAATAAACCTTTTTCAGTGGATAATATTCTTTAGTACTTATTTCATTTTAATAAGTATGTTAGTTGCATCCGCAAATTTTCCAGTATACTGTAGTGAAATTGCTCCCTGGCCCAAGTGATTGGTAATAGTTGCGCCAATAGATTGACGAAGAAACAAAATACAATACAATTATGTTAGTTGTTTAAAAATGGTTAGGTTATGCATTAATAATTGTTGTTGACCTTACTTGGTAAGACCGCTTCATACTAAATATAGATGTAAAGACTTCTTTTCTGCAGACAAGAAAACAAGCAGTTGTGAAACCAGATAACTAGTCTACTTCTATGATTTCGGTTATGTTTTCCAACTATAATACGTATAAAAAATAAACTATGTAGAAAGAATCAAAGAGAATAGTTACAAGTATTATTAATATAAAATAAAAATACAGTGGGTGCCATTTTCGTGATGCATGTATTGAGATCCTGGAAATTAGAAGGGGTAGCGGAACGGTTAAACGTTGAATGTTTTAGACAATTTTGTTGTCAGTTAAATGATGTTTATTTCACGATTGCTGCTGTCCTGTTTTCGTGATATATTCAAAACAGCCATAATTCTTATATAATTATTCTACTTAGATAGCTATAACTTTTACATTTTAAGCATTTTACAAATCTGTAAAAACATTCTCGTAGCAACTTTGTGAGAATTCAACTGTTGTGTTCAATTGCTTACCATAAATCATATACCAAACATTGATGCCAAAGCCTGTCTGCAACCTATGCTGTGCCCAAAATGTGTCCTGTGTAGCACAATAGTGATAGTTATATTTATAAAAAAGCCACACAGCTGTTAAAATGAGTTTTGTCGGTTCATATACAGTACTGTTAACGCTAGCGTTTTCTTACCTTTCATCAATACACCAGTTACAAAATACAACTCTTCTAATAAAATTGGAAAATTATTCCAAACATAAACATTTTCAATATTTTGTCACATCGCCTCTTGCAGCAATTACTTACTGCCTGGATCCTACGTAGCATGCTTTCTATGCAACTAATAGCATTTACATTGATTTTTTTATCATGGTGCCACACACTTATGAGTCTCTCAATGAGCTACTGCTTATTTGTTATAATCTTTGGACACTTCCCGTTTTGTCAGCTCCCAAACATTTTATCTGGGTTGAGATCTGGAGAGTTTCCAGGTCACAACAAAACGTTGATTTTTTTGAGTATCCAGGTAAGCTGTTGCCATTTTATTATGGCAAGGCGCATAAACCAGAAATGCTGCTCATTCTGTAACCACACCCTTACTTGAGGTAGCATTCTGGTTCCCAAAACGTCGATATATTGGTCTTGGCGCATGGTTTCCTCCACAATGTAAAGGCGACTAGTGCCTTTTCTAGATATAATGGACCAAACCATAACTTTTAATGGGTTTTAAACTTTTTCGACTATGCAGTCCTCATGAAGTTTCTCACCAGGTCGTCTCCGAACAAAAGTCCACTTGTCTGCTAGTACTTCGAAAGTCGACTCGTCTTAGAAGCGAACCTGAAAAATTAGGACAGCGATGAGTTTTCATTTGCAATATTGAATATTAACAAGCATTGCGTTTTTCCAGTCATCTGATGTCAAATGACGATGATGCCTAGGCCATTCCAGTCGCTTTTTATTCATAGCTTCCGTTAGCCTGGGCTTTCTCGCCGGCGTGCAGCATCCTTGCTCCACCAACGTCTTCGTAGTGTTCGTTTGGATAAGTTGATTCCAGTTTCCTGATCTAGCTTAGGCCTGCCTATCTTTTCTTCGTTCTGTAGACAAATGTCTCTAACTTTTCTGTTACCTCGTTGTGTTGTAAGGCGTTTCCGGCCACACTTGCCAACTCGATCTGCTCCCACAGTCTCATTTTTTCGACTTTCCCCGACTTCGATTAACAGTGTCCACAGAAATATGAGTTAGGGCGGCAATTTTTCTTTAAAATTATTGTATATTCTTTAAAAAGCCAAAATTGCTGAAAATTTTGATGGCATGCTGTCTTTGGCTTTTTCCATCTGCCCGTCTTAGGAACAAAGGATATTTTCCTCAAAATGCATTTTGTAAATGAAAAATACTTACTTGTTCTTAAAGTTACTACAAATAACTCTAAAATGTAGTTTACAGTAATTATTATAAACTAAAATGTATTTAAAAATCACAAAAAGTCTCTAAATCACTCGTATTAGTATCACAACCAAATTCACTGAAGCGTAAATGACACCCTAATGCAGTATCTCTAACGTTTTTTGCAGAATCAACTACTTTTCCCTCTTAAGATAAATATAGAAGAAACAGGCAACATGTTATGCAGCAATCTGTAACAGCAGTTGCCTGTATCCACCTTCAAATTGATTACACCTTCAGCCGTGCATAAAAACTCGAACTGTCTCTAATAATTTGGCCGCCCACTGTATCTTCGTGACAGATAGGCTTCGTCTGTCATTAAACTATTTCATAAAAAGAGTTAACGGTTACCTTCTTATTAGCTTTAACGGCATCAATGTGATGTAGTATATTGGTTGACATTTGAGAGTAGACATTTGTGTTAATTCTTTCATTCGTTCTCAATGATTGCCCGTGAAGTCATCATCGCGTTCTAAGGGCTACGTCGCCTTGTTTTTGCAACCACAACTTTGTATGCCATAGTTGCTGTTAAGATACGATAATATGCTTGACCCACTCCGCAAATCACAGCAAACTAACTAATCGCCTGTGTTATTTCAAACTGTTTTTAAAGTAAAGTGGATCGTAAGATGACATTTTGCATGTCTAGGTGTCTTTGTTCAACTTCCATACTTTAAAGGAAATTCAAAAACTTAATATCTCGGGAATATTTTTTTCTATAATTTAAAATTGTTCATATAGTTAAAATCTTAAAAAATGTATAGTAGGTTCACTAAGTAAAGATTGAAACCTGTGATGAGCACTGATAGAACACAAATCACCACAACGCATTAAAAAAACCTTACGATCGTAACCAAGTAAGCGTCATCAGAGGATGAATACGTCAGAATTCTGATGACGGTAACTTGGTTAATGAAACGATCGTCATGTTTTTAATGAATTTTCTTGGAACAAATTCTCCAATGAGGAGATCCCGACTTTTGAATTTTGAAAAAAAATTCTTCAAATGAGCGCGAACTATGCCCCCTAGACTCCATATCCGGGGTCAGTTTCAATTTTTATGTTTACACACACACACACACACACAGATATATATATATATATATATATATATATATATATATATATATATATATATATATATATATATATATATATATATATATATATATATATATATATATATATATATATATATCACACACACACACGTGTGTGTGTGTGTGTGTGTGTGGGTGTGTGTGTATCGCACCTATAACTCAAAAAATAATGTGATTTTAATAAAATTTCTCAGGTACATTCCTTGTATAAGTTCGTTAGCCAGGAAAATCGAACTAGGTATTCCGGGAAAATTTTGGGTTTTATTTTGGGAAAAATTCATATCTCTGGAAATAACAACCCAATGGCAACCAAATTTTGCAACCTGGTTTACATTGTAAAAATAAAAATTTGGGCCTCCAAGGTAAAAGAAGCAAAATTTTAGTGCCACTAAAAGCCAGAGAAGACGCAATACCAAAATAATAATAATAATATAATAATAAGTTTATTTGCATACATATTAACTATATATGTAAAATATAAAGTGTTTACAATAAAATTATAACAAATAAACCAAACAATATCCACTACAAGCACAGTTTGTGTGGATTATGGGTTTCTTCTAGTATTTTCAAGTCTTCTATACAAAAATAATTCTTAATTTCTAATTTTAAATCAGCACAACGGATAATTAGGTATCCCATAAGATTAAAATCAAATTTTTCACAGCATCAAGATAAGTGAAACCTAGAGGCCCCCCATAAGATTCATAACACTGTGATCCATTACGAAATAAACCGACTTGCTACATGCTATCCCAGCTTTAATCCCTACTATCACCATCAAAGTGTTCGCTCTCCATACACACAAAACATTTCACAACACATGCATACTCGTGCACACACACACACACACACACACACACAGTTACATGCACTCACATTCATTGGTTATATATTTAGTCAATCAAGTCTGGTGTCCATGCTCAAGTCGGTGAATTGGATCCCTAGATGCAGGTACCCATTTCCTTAAATTTCGTTTGAATACATATTTCGAAGTACATACTCTTTATGCCGTCTGGCAGTTTATTGTATAAGCGAGTAGAATAATAGTTGTAGCTATGTTGTCCCACTGTCTTATTTGGTCTATTAGTTTTCAGGTCATAGTGTCCTATTCGTAAGTCATATGTAATGGAACAATATTCATTGTCGTTAGTAGATCGTCTCATATGCAGAATAACTTTGTATGCAAATAATTGCTCCAGGTTCATTATATTAACTTCGTGAAACAGTAATCTAGACGGGTAAGTACGTGGTTTCCCGAGTATTATTCGCAGAAACGATTTTTGAACAACGTTCACATCTCTAAGATGACAAGCAGCAGCTCCTCCCCATGAAACTATTCCATACCGAAGGTGCGGCTCTACAAGGCAGTAATATATTAATTTTCATTGCTCAAAAGTTAGAAAACTCTTGAGGTACTTCAGCCTATGTATCAAACATCTTAGTTTTCCTGTGAAGATGCGCATGCTTGTCCCACCTCAGATATTGGTCCAATAAAAGTCATAAATATTTATGTGAATAAACTGGCTTGCTCTCTAATTCCTTGGATACCTTTAGCGATGTATATTGTGAATGATTATTACCATAATTCGGGAAAGTTATGTAATGTGTTTTCTCTACATTTATCGATAAGTTATTGCAATCAACCCACTTTTTGATTCCATCCAAATCATGCTATATTTTTGGTTTCAACGATTCCCATGTGTCATTATCGTAAAATAGTGCGGTGTCATCGGCAAAGTTAATAATTTTGCTTTTGTTTGATGTAAAAATAATGAATCCACATAAATTATAAAGAGCAACGGGCCCAAAACACTTCCCTGTGGCACACCGCAAGTAACTGCCTCAAAATCACTAAGAACGCCACCAATGTTGACACATCACCGGTAAAAATATGAAGGTTTCCATGGATTCGAAAATCCTCAAAGTATTCCGACAAACATTCGACAAAAGTGTAAGGGCATGTTGATGGCGATCTATTTACAGCTGTTACAACTATTGTTTGATAACCAAATAAAATCTGGACTCTTACTGATCGAGAACAGCCAATAGTCACCATTTCACAATGAGCTTCTAAGTTACTTTTGATGTAAACAGCTACCCCATAGAACGACTCATAACCATCCAGACCAAAAAGTAGCATGTCAGGGAACCTCATTGTTTTACTTAGGACTACACATTGGATTCTAGAGCTCAGTTGTGAGAGTTCCACTTCCAATTCGTGAATATTTTTAGACAAACTTCTAATGTTAGTTTGGATGTGTTAGTTTATATTGGATGTGTTAAACAAAATCTATTAAATATTACTGACAACGTTTATCTTTTCATGGAGCAAAAGTTCAAGAAATACCAGAAAAATTACTTTGAAAATTTTATAATTTTTCACCAGTAAATGCCAAACTGGAGATTTGAAACGTCAAAATTAGTATAATTATTGTGTTTGATGAATCGTAAATATTGCATAAACTGTATATTAGAATGTTTCAGATTTATGCTACTCTTCTCATTTGTTAAAATAGTTGCAAAATATGCCTCTGAAGTCCGTACATATTACAAATAAATAATTATTTTATTGCATAATATTCTCGAAGTGTTACTGTGGTCGAAGTTTAGATAGCTTGCTGATAAGCAAAGGAACGCTGGTTCAAATCTCACCGTTGACTAAATTTCTCTTTCAGCTTTTTTTTTTACTTTTTTTGCCTTTGATTCAATTTTAAAGTTATCTGATGTATTTCCAATATTCTTAAAAATCACTGATGAAAGATAAGCACTTTGCAGACCAGTTCCACAGTTAACATAGAGTATAGATTTGTAGCATCAGAAGATGTTGTTTTCTTCACTACAACCGGATTAAATTTTTACGGCATCCACAGGGAAACGAATTTTCTCTGTGAAGCCACAGAATAAGTATCTTGTTCTGTATTTAGATCAGATTTTAAGTATTTTTTAATGTATCTAATTTATTTCTATAGCTATTTTTTCTTGTACAAAATGTTCTTTTAATATCGAATTTTCTTATAAATGAATTTAATGAATTTTCTTTGAAGAAACATTTGTTTACAATTTTTGTGCGAAAAATTATTCAATTGATAGAACATTTTTTAAACGAAATTCGTCGAAAATAGGGTTTTAATGGATTTTCGTGCAAACAAATTATTTTATTTTCAATTGTAATTACAGATTAGGTATATAATTTGAATTTTATGTATAATTTTAGCAACATTTTGTATAAAAAAATATTTAGCCAGTTTTCGCGGAATTTTTTTTGTGCTTCTGTAGAAATCCTTTTTTGTAAGATATTTTTGTGAAATTTTGGTAATTAATGATAAATGTTTAATAAGTTATGATAATTTTTTTACGGATGTTCTTGAAACAATTACTTGCAAATTTTCATGAAAGTTTTGTTGTCTCGGCACAAAGGTTTTGGGAAAAAAATATATTTTGGTAAGTGGGTAAATAACTTGAAATGGTTAGTTGGCCAGGAAAATCGGACCAGTTTTTTAACTCTATTAACTTTATTTTTATTAGCTATTTTCTTGTACAAAATGTTATTTAAATAGCGAATTTTCTTATAAATAAATTTAAGGAATTTTCTTTGAAGAAATTTGTTGAGAATTTTTGTATGAAAAATTATTAAATTGATGGAACATTTTTTAAACGAAAATCGCCGAAAATAATGTTTTAATGACTTCGTGCAAACAAATTATTTTATTTTCAATTTTAATTAGAAATTAGGTATATAATTTCAATTTTATGTATTCTTTTAGCAAAATTTGGTGTAAGAAATATGTAGCCAGTTTTTGCAGAAATTGTTTTGTGCTTCCGTGGAATTACCAAGTTTCATCGAAAATGTTTTTGTGGATAATTATATTTTGGTAGGTGGGTAAATTGTAAAAATAAATTGAAGAGGTTCGTTGGCCAGAAAAATCGGAACAGTTTTTTCGAAAACGTTTTAAGTCCATTTTCTGAACAATTTTGTTCTTTTTCAAACAATAAAGTTATTTTGATGAAATATGGAACATTGTTTGTATTATATTGGTCACCAAATATGATGAGTGCTTTCACTAAGGAATGACATATTTGCTATTAAAACTTTTTTTTTAATCGAACACACCTTATATTATTACATTTTTGCATTTTCCATTGAAATATAATGCATGTTTGTAAGAAAATAGACTCGGTATAACCTACTATAAGTACACTTGGAGAACCCAACTCACCACAAGACATTTTAAAATATCTGGACGCAGCAAGCGCGTTATGGTAGCGAATTTTCATTATATGTTTCAAATTTCAATAGCTCAATTTGCTATTAAGTTAATGTTTGTTGGCTAGGAACTAGTTGTTCGGGAACATTTTGACTTAATTTTTGAAAAATCTTTTACGTTTTCAAACAATAAAGTTATTTTGATGAAATATGGTACATTCTATCTACTATATAGGTTATACTGGCAACCAAATTTCATGCTTGGTTTCGTTAAAAGAAAAGACATATTTGACATTAAAAACATTTTAATGAAAATTCATTACCATAACGCACTTGATGCGTCCAGACTATTTATGTGTTGTGGTGATTTGGGTTCTCCAAGTGTACTTATAGTAGGTTATACTTTAATAATGAACTTTCCCATCACTGGTTTTAAATCAAAAAGATAAAATTTGGCAACTTCAATAGGTTTCAAATTTTCTTAGCGTGATAACTTTTAATTGGTTGATCAGCTAGACGTTTTATAAAGTATAGCTGTTAGTTTCTTAGTTATATAATTTAAACTGCCATCATGCCATTTGCTACGTTTAGATACCAATGAAGTAAATTTATTGACGAGACTGTCCTTTTAATTTCAAAATTTTATCGTAAATATTGCATAAACTGTATATTAGAATGTTCCAGATTTATATTACACTTCTCATTTGTTAAAACAGTTGCAAAATATGCCTCTGAAGTCCGTACGTATTACAAATAAATAATTGTTTTATTGCATAATATTCTCGAAGTGCTACTGTGGTCGAAGTTTAGATAGCTTGCTGATAAGCAAAGGAACGCTGGTTCAAATCTCACCGTTGACTGAATTTCTCTTTCAGCTTTTTTTTTTACTTTTTTCCCCTTTGATTCAATTTTAAATTTATCTGATGTATTTCCAATATTCTTAAAAATCACTAATGAAAGATAAGCACTTTGCAGACGTTTAATTCAAGTTTAATAGCAGCTGTTGTTGACCTTAGTTGGTAAACCAATTCCACAGTTAACATAGAGTATAGATCTGTAACATCAGAAGATGTTGTTTTCTTCACTACAACCAGATTAAATTTTTACAGCATCCACAGGGAAACGAATTTTCTCTATGAAGCCACAGAATAAGTATCTTGTTCTGTATTTAGATCAGATTTTAAGTATTTTTTAATGTATCTAATTTATTTCTATAGCTATTTTTCTTGTACAAAATGTTCTTTTAATATCAAATTTTCTTATAAATGAATTTATGAATTTTCTTTGAAGAAACATTTGTTTACAATTTTTGTGCGAAAAATTATTCAGTTGATAGAACATTTTTTAAACGAAATTCGTCGAAAATAGGGTTTTAATGGATTTTCGTGCAAACAAATTATTTTATTTTCAATTTTATTTACAGATTAGGTATATAATTTGAATTTTATTTATTATTTTAGCAACATTTTGTATAAAAAAATATTTACCCAATTTTCGCGGAAATTTTTTTGTGCTTCTGTAGAAATCATTTTTTGTAAGATATTTTTGTGAAATTTTGGTAATTAATGATAAATGTTTAATAAGTTATGATAATTTTTTTACGGATGTTCTTAAAACAATTACTTGCAAAGTTTCATGAAAGTTTTGTTGTCTCGGCATAAAAGTTTTGGGAAAAAATTATATTTTGGTAGGTGGGTAAATAACTTGAGATGCTTAGTTGGCCAGGAAAATCGGACCAGTTTTTTAACTTTATTAAATTTATTTTTATTAGCTAATAGTAGGTATAGATGGGGAATTCTGGAACCGCCACCCGCCACCGCCACCGGGCGGAGTGGAGCCACTGACCCGGACCCGACG
Source organism: Tillus elongatus (assembly GCA_964006375.1). Taxonomy (NCBI): domain Eukaryota; kingdom Metazoa; phylum Arthropoda; class Insecta; order Coleoptera; family Cleridae; genus Tillus; species Tillus elongatus. Next base: position 152,823,671 of record OZ023262.1, read on the forward strand.
GCCCCCGACCTAACCCGAGCACAAGGTGGTGGACCCGACCACCCCCGACCTAACCCGAGCACAAGGTGGCGGAGCCACTAACCAAACCCGAATATCTCCACCACCTGACTTCGTATTTAACCCGAACAGGAACTTTTTAGCCTTATGTGTGGGCGCGGCAAGTCTAACCTGAGATGACGTAATCAAATTCAAAAGCCAACTAACCTGTATTAGACAAACGAGGAACCGCCATTTAAAATAACATGTGTAATAAGAAGGTAATTATTAGCAATAAAATATAAACCACTTATCTAACCTGAGAAGTATATGAAAATTCGCTAACAAAACGCACTTGCTGTGTTTAGCTTATTTATGTAAAAAGTAGTAGACCAACTCACCAAACATAGTCATCGCCTTCAAACATAGGACCACACTAGCACTTAATTTTTTAAAACACCAACACCAATGTTCACGCTTTACACAAAATAACTAGTTCCATATTAATAACACCTGTAAACAGATTTACAAAAGAGCAATGCGTTATGTAAGACATATAGCCTCTCCAGCTATTAAAAAATAACCCTGTTTTATTTAAATGTAATCAAACAGTAATACACTTAAACATCTGATGCATTTTAGGTAAGAGTCAAAAAATTATTAAACACATAATTATCACGACCGCACCCAGCTGATGATTTAAACTATTAATAGCGGGCTACTCACCGAAACCGGAAACACTCTTGATAACGGTTAAAGATTTCGCATAGAAATTAGCCGAACGCCACAATTGTTATATAGGTAGGTTCTAAAAATAACACACAGAGGTCGTTGACAAACAAAATAGACAACAGGTTCAAATAGGAAACCAAACTTAAATATCGCAGAGACAATAGAGGTCGTTGGCAAACAAAAGAAAGAAGTTCAGAAACAAAATAGACAACAGGTTCAAATAGGAAACCAAACTTAAATATCGTAGAGACAATAGAGGTCGCTGGCAAAACAAAGAAGGAAGCTCAGAAACAAAATGGACAACAGGTTCAACTCTTAAAAATAGGAACTTTTTTAGCCTTATGTGTGGGCGCGGCAAGTAGTTGATTTTATTTTGAAAGAGATACAGGTTCGATTCCGGATATATGCTCCTTGATATGGTAGCGTCAAACAAATACAAACAGGTACTGAATAACGAAACACAAAGCTTAGAAACAATGGTTGGTTACAGGTTCAATTCCTTTCTTAGTTTAAAGCTAACCCCCCACGTGTTTAGTGGCATGTTACTCGTCTAAGTAAGCAGAAGTAAAAAATGGCGACTAAAATAAGAGAAAAAACTTAAAACCCTTATCGCGGAAGATCCGTGAGATGTACTATAGAACCAACACATGCACAGTGTCAAGGAGGTCAAACTAAATTGGAATATACAATAAAATGACCACTTCCGGTCTAAACTTTAAATCGTTATATCTTTTGAATGGAAAGTGATAGAAATGAACTGAATTTAAAAATATATCGTTTCATAACAAACTCTACAAGAAAATGAGATAAAAAACTTCAAATCCTTATCGCGGAACATCGGTGAGATGTACGATAGAACCAATACCTGCACGGTGTTAAGGAGGCCAAACCAAATTGGAATATACAATAAAATGGTCACTTCCGGTCTAAACTTTAAATCGTTATATCTTTTGAACGGAAAGTGATAGAAAGGAACCGACTTCAAAATTGTATGTTTCGTAACAAGGTCTACAAGAAACTGAGATAAAAAAACTTCAAACCCCTATCGCGGAAGATCGGCGAGATGTACGATAGAACCAATACATACACGCTGTTCAGCAAAGCAAACTCTACAAACATATTCAATAAAAATGTTACTTCCGGTAGACACTTCCGGTATAGCTATTCTTAGAGCTACATACATGTGTGACACCTCAAAATAATCGTCTTGTTGAACAGAAGAAATATAATATTTAAGTAAGTCAGAACAAGCTGTGTTAACACCAAGACTTAATGAAGCTACTTTCAGAGAAAATTTCAACCATACCATAAAGAACACTATTCAATAGCGTATTTAAATGTTGACTACATCAAGTGATGCGTGCTACAGACAAATTTTAGTACACCCTCTTAGACTTATTGAAGTTGACGGCACAGACAGCTGTCAAGCGTACCTAACAAACCAAAGTAAATATGTCTTGAAGAACAGTCTTGAATTACCCTAAACCAACACATCTCTATCATTTCAGAGTAATCTTAACCATGTGACCAGTCAAAATCTTGAAGTGTAGCTTTTATGTATATGAGATATAAAATAAGAAAACTAAAGGTTGATTGCCTATTACAACAGTCAGCTGAAGGAACATTTGGGTTATCGGAATACATAAGCCAAATGTTCCAACCGAAGGAGTCCACTTAGACACATCTCCAGGGGCTCGGAATACCGATGCCCTAAAAACGGACGCAACATCTCAAGTAACACCAGCAACAGCTACATACGTATTAAACATCGGTGGAGCGCGCGGTGAAAACAACACGATATCTGGTACATATGTGTGCAAAGATTTGATATTAAAGTTGGCTTGTTGGATAACCAATCATTTTTATGAAAAATGCAACAATTTTTATTTCTGCGTAAGCGAATGTAATCAGAAATATAGAACCAACCTTCAAGAAACCGAAAAAAAAAGGATGAGAACATTAAGAACAAACATTCCGATACCGAAGTGATCCTAAACACACCATATGATGCAAATTCTGTAAATCTCTTTAACAGAAGAAAAACAGAAGTCAAACACCGTAAGACAAATAGAACCGACGTACATAACAGATGTGTCTGAGGAGAAACGTATTCAGAACCTTATTGAGTTTACTAAGTTTTAAGTATACGAATAGAACAGTCTATGTACCAACCAGGACAACACAACTAACCAACCAACTGTTTTTGAGGTGTAACCTTTATGTATAGAATTTAATTTTCGCTGGTGTAAAATAAATGTAAAAAGTGTTATATAGCAAAACCAAAGATTTAATTGCCTATCACAACAAGCTGACCGAACAGTGTGACCAACAGAATACCGATACCCTAAATATTTCAACCGAAGGAGTCCACTTAGAGTCATCTCCAGGGAGCCGGAATACTAGCCCCCTAGAAGTGTCGGAAGCAACATTTCAAGTAACACCTAGAACTGCTACATACTTGGTAAAAATGGGTGGAGCTCAGACTGTAAACGACTTGATAGGTGGTACATATGTTTGCAAAGATTTGATTCTAAATTTAGCCTGTTGGATATCCAATCATTTCTATGAAAAGTGCAACCAACCAACTAACCAACCACCCAACCAACCAACCAACGTTGAGGGGCGTAGAGATAGCAAGCTATCTACAAGTGGACCCCTCTGAACCTATGATGTTAATAATGGATTAAGAGATTGAATTGGTACGTGTTTATATTGAAGGCTTGCATGCTACGTACAAATGTCTGAATATATGATGGTAATGATGAGTTAAGATATTTAATTGACATGTATTAAAGGCTTAGCGGTTTTCACTTGAGTCATCGTCATTCGAAAACTATTAGAACGAAAACCAGGTCCTTTACTCTGGTATATCTTACTCAGTAGGAACCAAATGTCTTCGAAAACAACATTCTTTGCTTTTCTGAAAGGCAAGTGAGCAGCCCCCTTGTCGAACCCCTCCGAGCTAAAGGTAAACTCCACTCTGTCTTCGGGAGCGACATCATGGACTATATGACTCACAATATCTTTAATACGATCTCTGACCCACTTCTCTGGATCGTTGACATCGTCAGGTATATCGTGTAGTCTAAAGCATACGCTTCGTCTATCAAGTTTAAACTTCTTATTGGAGGTCACTGTATCTTCAAGTATTTGGAATGCCATTGTTTCGTGCTACACAACTGACTGTGTTGATTAAAGGACCGAAGTTTAGCCTCGTGTTTATTAAAGACTAAAGTTTAGCAGGTACTATTTGTTTTCACCTTCACTGCTGGCTACCGACTGAACCTTAGCGGACGCTCCTCGTCTTAATATTCGACAAAACAACACAGACAACACAACTTATTGTTTTCACCTTCACTGTTGGTTAACGACTGAACCTTAGTGGACGCTTCACGTCTTAATATTCAACAGACAACAACGACAGCTGTCATACAGCTGTCTGACATGACAGACAGCTGTCATACAGCTGTCATACAGCTGTCATACAGCGGTCATACAGCTGTCTAACAGCTGTCTAACACAGCTGTCTAACACAGCTGTCTAACACAGCTGTCTAACACAGCTGTCTAACACAGCTGTCTAATAGGGCAGACATATGTCTAACACATGTCTAGCAGATGGGTAACAGTCACTCTTTTGCGGAACATAAACTGAATGTTTTTAAGTCAAACAAGAAGAAAACAATTTAAAACACATCTACGATGACCATGAGGCAGCCTACATGGACTTTGAACAATTTTTAAAAATAGATGCGGCCAGGTTAGTTGATTAACCATCCAGGTCAGTCACAGCTGACGCTATAAATAAAAACGATGCTGGAAGCGAGTGACGTCACAAGAACCGGTGGTGCATGTGCCCAGGTTAGACCTCTAAGCTTTCCAGGTTAATACCGGGTTAGCTCCATGACAAGATGGTGGACCAGTCGGGTTAGCTAAGAGTCGGGGTGGTGGAACCGGGTCAGCTAGGCGACCGGAGCCTAGCTGACCCGACCGTTCCACCACCCCGACTCTTAGCTAACCCGACTGGTCCACCATCTTGTCATGGAGCTAACCCGGTATTAACCTGAAAAGCTTAGAGGTCTAACCTGGGCACATGCACCACCGGTTCTTGTGACGTCACTCGCTTCCAGCATCGTTTTTATTTATAGCGTCAGCTGTGACTGACCTGGATGGTTAATCAACTAACCTGGCCGCATCTATTTTTAAAAATTGTTCAAAGTCCATGTAGGCTGCCTCATGGTCATCGTAGATGTGTTTTAAATTGTTTTCTTCTTGTTTGACTTAAAAACATTTAGTTTATGTTCCGCAAAAGAGTGACTGTTACCCATCTGCTAGACATGTGTTAGACATATGTCTGCCCTATTAGACAGCTGTGTTAGACAGCTGTATTAGACAGCTGTGTTAGACAGCTGTGTTAGACAGCTGTGTTAGACAGCTGTGTTAGAAAGCTGTGTTAGACAGCTGTTAGACAGCTGTATGACCGCTGTATGACAGCTGTATGACAGCTGTCTGTCATGTCAGACAGCTGTATGACAGCTGTCGTTGTTGTCTGTTGAATATTAAGACGTGAAGCGTCCACTAAGGTTCAGTCGTTAACCAACAGTGAAGGTGAAAACAATAAGTTGTGTTGTCTGTGTTGTTTTGTCGAATATTAAGACGAGGAGCGTCCGCTAAGGTTCAGTCGGTAGCCAGCAGTGAAGGTGAAAACAAATAGTACCTGCTAAACTTTAGTCTTTAATAAACACGAGGCTAAACTTCGGTCCTTTAATCAACACAGTCAGTTGTGTAGCACGAAACAATGGCATTCCAAATACTTGAAGATACAGTGACCTCCAATAAGAAGTTTAAACTTGATAGACGAAGCGTATGCTTTAGACTACACGATATACCTGACGATGTCAACGATCCAGAGAAGTGGGTCAGAGATCGTATTAAAGATATTGTGAGTCATATAGTCCATGATGTCGCTCCCGAAGACAGAGTGGAGTTTACCTTTAGCTCGGAGGGGTTAGACAAGGGGGCTGCTCACTTGCCTTTCAGAAAAGCAAAGAATGTTGTATTCGAAGACATTTGGTTCCTACTGAGTAAGATATACCAGAGTAAAGGACCTGGTTTTCGTTCTAATAGTTTTCGAATGACGATGACTCAAGTGAAAACCGCTAAGCCTTTAATACATGTCAATTAAATATCTTAACTCATCATTACCATCATATATTCAGACATTTGTACGTAGCATGCAAGCCTTCAATATAAACACGTACCAATTCAATCTCTTAATCCATTATTAACATCATAGGTTCAGAGGGGTCCACTTGTAGATAGCTTGCTATCTCTACGCCCCTCAACGTTGGTTGGTTGGTTGGGTGGTTGGTTAGTTGGTTGGTTGCACTTTTCATAGAAATGATTGGATATCCAACAGGCTAAATTTAGAATCAAATCTTTGCAAACATATGTACCACCTATCAAGTCGTTTACAGTCTGAGCTCCACCCATTTTTACCAAGTATGTAGCAGTTCTAGGTGTTACTTGAAATGTTGCTTCCGACACTTCTAGGGGGCTAGTATTCCGGCTCCCTGGAGATGACTCTAAGTGGACTCCTTCGGTTGAAATATTTAGGGTATCGGTATTCTGTTGGTCACACTGTTCGGTCAGCTTGTTGTGATAGGCAATTAAATCTTTGGTTTTGCTATATAACACTTTTTACATTTATTTTACACCAGCGAAAATTAAATTCTATACATAAAGGTTACACCTCAAAAACAGTTGGTTGGTTAGTTGTGTTGTCCTGGTTGGTACATAGACTGTTCTATTCGTATACTTAAAACTTAGTAAACTCAATAAGGTTCTGAATACGTTTCTCCTCAGACACATCTGTTATGTACGTGGGTTCTATTTGTCTTACGGTGTTTGACTTCTGTTTTTCTTCTGTTAAAGAGATTTACAGAATTTGCATCATATGGTGTGTTTAGGATCACTTCGGTATCGGAATGTTTGTTCTTAATGTTCTCATCCTTTTTTTTTTCGGTTTCTTGAAGGTTGGTTCTATATTTCTGATTACATTCGCTTACGCAGAAATAAAAATTGTTGCATTTTTCATAAAAATGATTGGTTATCCAACAAGCCAACTTTAATATCAAATCTTTGCACACATATGTACCAGATATCGTGTTGTTTTCACCGCGCGCTCCACCGATGTTTAATACGTATGTAGCTGTTGCTGGTGTTACTTGAGATGTTGCGTCCGTTTTTAGGGCATCGGTATTCCGAGCCCCTGGAGATGTGTCTAAGTGGACTCCTTCGGTTGGAACATTTGGCTTATGTATTCCGATAACCCAAATGTTCCTTCAGCTGACTGTTGTAATAGGCAATCAACCTTTAGTTTTCTTATTTTATATCTCATATACATAAAAGCTACACTTCAAGATTTTGACTGGTCACATGGTTAAGATTACTCTGAAATGATAGAGATGTGTTGGTTTAGGGTAATTCAAGACTGTTCTTCAAGACATATTTACTTTGGTTTGTTAGGTACGCTTGACAGCTGTCTGTGCCGTCAACTTCAATAAGTCTAAGAGGGTGTACTAAAATTTGTCTGTAGCACGCATCACTTGATGTAGTCAACATTTAAATACGCTATTGAATAGTGTTCTTTATGGTATGGTTGAAATTTTCTCTGAAAGTAGCTTCATTAAGTCTTGGTGTTAACACAGCTTGTTCTGACTTACTTAAATATTATATTTCTTCTGTTCAACAAGACGATTATTTTGAGGTGTCACACATGTATGTAGCTCTAAGAATAGCTATACCGGAAGTGTCTACCGGAAGTAACATTTTTATTGAATATGTTTGTAGAGTTTGCTTTGCTGAACAGCGTGTATGTATTGGTTCTATCGTACATCTCGCCGATCTTCCGCGATAGGGGTTTGAAGTTTTTTATCTCAGTTTCTTGTAGACCTTGTTACGAAACATACAATTTTGAAGTCGGTTCCTTTCTATCACTTTCCGTTCAAAAGATATAACGATTTAAAGTTTAGACCGGAAGTGACCATTTTATTGTATATTCCAATTTGGTTTGGCCTCCTTAACACCGTGCAGGTATTGGTTCTATCGTACATCTCACCGATGTTCCGCGATAAGGATTTGAAGTTTTTTATCTCATTTTCTTGTAGAGTTTGTTATGAAACGATATATTTTTAAACTCAGTTCATTTCTATCACTTTCCATTCAAAAGATATAACGATTTAAAGTTTAGACCGGAAGTGGTCATTTTATTGTATATTCCAATTTAGTTTGACCTCCTTGACACTGTGCATGTGTTGGTTCTATAGTACATCTCACGGATCTTCCGCGATAAGGGTTTTAAGTTTTTTCTTTTATTTTAGTCGCCATTTTTTACTTCTGCTTACTTAGACGAGTAACATGCCACTAAACACGTGGGGGGTTAGCTTTAAACTAAGAAAGGAATTGAACCTGTAACCAACCATTGTTTCTAAGCTTTGTGTTTCGTTATTCAGTACCTCTTTGTATTTGTTTGACGCTACCATATCAAGGAGCATATATCCGGAATCGAACCTGTATCTCTTTCAAAATAAAATCAACTACTTGCCGCGCCCACACATAAGGCTAAAAAAGTTCCTATTTTTAAGAGTTGAACCTGTTGTCCATTTTGTTTCTGAGCTTCCTTCTTTGTTTTGCCAGCGACCTCTATTGTCTCTACGATATTTAAGTTTGGTTTCCTATTTGAACCTGTTGTCTATATTGTTTCTGAACTTCTTTCTTTTGTTTGCCAACGACCTCTATTGTCTCTGCGATATTTAAGTTTGGTTTCCTATTTGAACCTGTTGTCTATTTTGTTTGTCAACGACCTCTGTGTGTTATTTTTAGAACCTACCTATATAACAATTGTGGCGTTCGGCTAATTTCTATGCGAAATCTTTAACCGTTATCAAGAGTGTTTCCGGTTTCGGTGAGTAGCCCGCTATTAATAGTTTAAATCATCAGCTGGGTGCGGTCGTGATAATTATGTGTTTAATAATTTTTTGACTCTTACCTAAAATGCATCAGATGTTTAAGTGTATTACTGTTTGATTACATTTAAATAAAACAGGGTTATTTTTTTAACGCATTGCTCTTTTGTAAATCTGTTTACAGGTGTTATTAATATGGAACTAGTTATTTTGTGTAAAACGTGAACATTGGTGTTGGTGTTTTAAAAAATTAAGTGCTAGTGTGGTCCTATGTTTGAAGGCGATGACTATGTTTGGTGAGTTGGTCTACTACTTTTTACATAAATAAGCTAAACACAGCAAGTGCGTTTTGTTAGCGAATTTTCATATACTTCTCAGGTTAGATAAGTGGTTTATATTTTATTGCTAATAATTACCTTCTTATTACACATGTTATTTTAAATGGCGGTTCCTCGTTTGTCTAATACAGGTTAGTTGGCTTTTGAATTTGATTACGTCATCTCAGGTTAGACTTGCCGCGCCCACACATAAGGCTAAAAAGTTCCTGTTCGGGTTAAATACGAAGTCAGGTGGTGGAGATATTCGGGTTTGGTTAGTGGCTCCGCCACCTTGTGCTCGGGTTAGGTCGGGGGTGGTCGGGTCCACCACCTTGTGCTCGGGTTAGGTCGGGGGCCGTCGGGTCCGGGTCAGTGGCTCCACTCCGCCCGGTGGCGGTGGCGGGTGGCGGTTCCAGAATTCCACATCTATACCTACTGCTAATTTATATATTTATTTATACAAAATGTTGTTTAAATAGCGAATTTTCTTGTAAATAAATTTATGGACTATTTATGTGTTGTGGTGATTTGGGTTCTCCAAGTGTACTTATAGTAGGTTATACTTTAATAATGAATTTTCCCATCACTGGTTTTAAATCAAAAAGATAAAATTTGGCAAAAGCCAATAGGTTTCAAATTTTCTTAGCGTGATAACTTTTAGTTCAAATTTTCTTAGCGTGATAACTTTTAGTTGGTTGATCAGCTCGACATTTTATAAAGTATAGCTGTTAGTTTCTTAGTTATATAATTTATACTGCCATCATGCCATTTGCTACGTTTAGATACCAATGAAGTAAATTTATTGACGAGACTGTCCTTTTAATTTCACGATTAAGTGTTAAGAATCCTACACGTGCCTGCCTGCGTGCGTGCGTGCGTGTGCGTGAGCGTGTGGGAGCGTGCGCGAGTGCGTGCGTGTGTGTGTGCTCGCGCGTGTATAAATCAATTTTTCAAAATGGAGTTTAGTTAAAAATAAAAAATCATTGAAAATATGTAGTTTGTTCTTCGGAAACGAAGAACAGTACCTACTAGTTAAAGTCCTATCCTGCGAAAGAAATCTATCCCTTTTTATGTTGGATACAAAACTGAATTTTTGTAAGCTAGTTTCATGTTGCAGTAGACAATTTTCTAAAAGATTTTAGGCGGCAAAAATATAGTGTAAAGTTTTTATTAACGGGTGTAGGCTGTCTGTAAAATAATAAAGAAAATAACTTTTCCCAGCACTGATAATTCACGCTGTAAACATGTAAGCTACTTTCAACTTTTAACGTTTCTACTACTTGTATTTACCGATCGATAACGTTTTGTGAATAATGCATGACTCAGATGAAAGCAGTCTCTAAGATTAGGTTATGGTTATTGTTATGTCTACAAGAAACTTTTAAGTTCGAGATCTTCCTCTTTTACGGTGTTTGAGATTATTTATTCTTACTAAAAACAATTTTGGAGGCGAAGATGTGATGAAATAGATATGAAAATAGTGAAACCTAAAAAGGTACGTAGCATTAGATTACACAGCCATAGACAGAGGATATTTTGAGATAGATATGACAAATGTGAAACCTAGAAACATACGTAGCATTAGAACATACACGCACCCATTCACGCACGCTTTCTTTCATACTTACACACGTACGCCAGATGGCACACGTCACATACACACACGTTCAAGCATGCACGCACTCCATATTTATAACAAAACAGGAAGATCAACGCAAAACGTATTTGATCAAAATCGGCCCATTATTTTTATATTTATCAGGGTGATGTATGTATGTATGTATGTATGTATGTATGTATGTATGTATGTATGTATGTATGTATGTATATATATATATATATATATATATATATATATATATATATATATATATATATATATAAATTATATAAACACAGAGCCCCTCATTAGCGAATTTTTTATACGAAAATTCGCTAAAACGTAATTTTTATTTTAACTGAATAATGTTTAGGAGTATTCTTGTTTCGTTAAGATGGTTTCCTTCTTAGTGTTTTTGGGCGTTAAGCTTGCGAGCGGATTCAAGTACCTGTTATGTACCATATTACAAAAAGTCAAACCGAAAACACTAGTATGTGCATTTAGTGGCTTTCAACATAAGCACAAAAGTCACTGTTTTCAAGAACAATGACTGAAAGAATTGCCTTCAGCTTTTAGCTGGAAATGGGCTACACACATTAGTAGTAGGATTTTGAAGTGACGAGCAAACAACGAAAGAGAAAAACAGAGCGATGTATTTTTATAAAACATTATGCGTATTTTCTGTTTCTAAAATACAACAAAGGAACTAAAAACGCCGACCAGTACTTACTTAGAGCTATTAAATAAAGCATTGTGAACTGTTGAAATGTCTCCTTTGGACGATAAAATTTATTTTATTGTGCCCATTTATTTTTTAATATGAATCGAATCTGCTACAATACAACTAACGAACTTGTATTATATATATATATATATATATATATATATATATATATATATATATATATATATATATATATATATATATATATATATATATATATATATATATATATATATATAAACGCTTACACCTACGCCTAGGATATATTCAAGAAGCTGTAGTTGAGGGTTGTCATTTTATTGGAGATGAACTCATTTTAATGTTCACGACAATGCAAGGCCGCATGTTGCAGACGTTGTGAATATTAGAATGGCCTGCAGGTCTTATCTTAACCCGATCGAACATCTATGGGGTCAACTTGAAACAATTATTGTTATCTACAAATTGAAATTGCTAAGTTCTGTTTTACAAAAATTTAGATGATAGCGGGCTAAATGAAAACCCAAGATATTGATACTTTACGCTTTGTTACGGAGTAGAAAAGAACCTATCAATTTACCTAATTAGTGTACAGTGTTTCTAAACTAACGCCAAACTTGCCAAAATATCATCTGGTATAATGAGTGTTTTCGCTTCGAAATTGGAATGACATGTAAAAATTTAAATTAATTTATTCACAGTATCACAAAAAAAAGAAATAAAGACCGACATAATGCATAATTGGCGGACACACACACACACACACACACACACACACACACACACACACACACACACACACACACACACACACACACACACACACACACACAATATATATATATATATATATATATATATATATATATATATATATATATATATATATATATATATATATATATATATATATATATATATATATATATATATATATATATATTTACACACACTTAGGCAAGAAATAATCACGGTTTGTAAAGATTGGATAACTTTTTCAGTTTGTGTCCATTTGATTTATTAAGTCTTCGGTTGATGATTTTAGACTTTCACGGCCGGTGTTGCTTGGAATGGTTAATGGTTTCCCAGCTGTTTTACCGTGGCCAAACTTATTTAGCGGGTTGCTAGACGCTATCTACGTTCTGTAATAGCTGAGCTGAAACTGAAAGACATTCTCTTAACCGTTGTTATACCTGCGGCTAATGCAATCACATGTATTGATTGATTGGCAGTGGATGACGAACGCGTATAAGGCAGTGAAGCCGTGGCCAATGAGGCCAGCCTTTTTGATTTTTGCAATGTTAAGTACTTTGTCATGTCTGTCAAGGCCTATGGAACCATTTCGATTACTAATTGCGGGGACCCAGATTCGCCTTAACTTGAATTCGCCATGTCCGTTGAGATCGTTGCAACCTTTCTTTATTTCCAGCGCGCCTCTCTCCGGATTTGCTTGTGTTATCCTTTTACTCTGGCAAGGCCCTATGTTTTGTCGAATAGGATTCTATGGTTTTCGAAAATAGCATGCTAAGCTAACGCCGACTTTTTAGGTTGCAGTGACCGTAGATGTCGTTGATACTCAAGCCTGTTTATCGTATTGGTTTTTATTGTTTGTAGATACCTAGTGTGGGAAGAGGGTCCATTGGTGTCTTTACTGATCTTAACATGGCGCTGATCTTTGTTGTGGGCGTAAAGACGGTGCGAATTTCCATTTTCTGCAGTAATTTGGCCAACTCGTATGTGGTTCTTCGTATGTAAAGTAAGAAAGCCTTCGCCTTTGTTCTTTCATGTTTTGTATGTTCTTCCGGCGTATGCGTTTGCCAGTTGGTCTTTCTTGAACGTATGGCTCTTGTAATGCATGGTTGTGTATCCATTTTCTTCCAGTGTGTTTTAAGTACTTAACCAACCCACTACGACGTTTTGGCCTCACATTATACGTTAGCATGAAATGTTAAGTAAGTTATGGTCTAAAGTTAATTTTTGAGTCGAGTCGATTTCTAAAAGACATTCCCTAACCTAACCGATCAATAATTTTCTGCACAAGACGAATTATCGTTTGAAGTGTGAATTAATGAATACATATAAATTTAAACAGAATAATCAAAACTACAACAGAAATTCAAAAAAGTTTCTTATTTCGGCAGTGCACATTTCAGAATGGCGTAGTAGCTTCTGATCACAAGAAGCTACTAACAAAAGGCGTTAAACGGCCTTACTTCTACTATGAATTCCATTTTCTAAGTCCACCATATATATCGGCTTAGCATACACCGTTTCTTGAAAAAAAAAACAACAAGAATTTTTTTTAATGTTGTAAAGCCGGCTTTCGCACTGGCCATCTGAGATATTCGGTTGTTCGAATTTTTTTTAGTTCTCAGTTACTCTCGTCTTTCTTGGATTTTTTGTAATGGCAATTATGTTTGTTAACGTGCCAGTTATTTATTCTGGAAACGTCTTTTGCCCCTAAGTAAAGTGACCCTTCAAATATTGTTGTTTTCATACAAGATAGAGAGTTGCAATAAAAATGCCCTTTCTGGCCTCTAGGTTTTAAATGACGTGCAGTGTGCGCTTTATATGGATGAAACTTATTTCTTGAAAATATGTTAAAAAAGTCATACCAGTTGTTGCGAAGTATTTGTAATTAAGAGATAGGGATCATCTTACACATACTGAAAGGCGCTGTATGTTTGTCATTTGTAACTGAATTTACACCATTAGATTTGTCGGGTAAAACTTACATGGTCTAAAATATTTGTTTTTAAATGTGGGGTAGCTTCATCATTTGGAAACCTTCCGTTTAGGTATTGCTATACACTGTTACGGGCGCCCAAAATCACTAATGAGGAGATCTCGACTTTAGAATTTTGAAAAAATTTCTTCAAATGAGCGCTAATTAGGCCCCCTAGAACACATATCCGGGGTCAGTTTCAAGTTTTAGATGTTTATATATATATATATATATATATATATATATATATATATATATATATATATATATATATATATATATATATATATATATATATATATATATATATATATATATGTGTGTGTGTGTGTGTATGTATCACACCAATAACTCGCAAAATAATGGGCCGATTTTGATTAAATTTGGTGAATAAATTCCTTTTGCAAATGGATGGATTTATATCCTTATAGGTAAGTTACTTACCAAAATTTAGCTATGTAGGTCAAAAGTTATAGGCATTTAAAGAAAAATAAATTGGTGTTTTCCTCAAAACGCCAAAGTTGCGATTTAAAACGTCAAAATCGGCAACATTTAGGCAAATAACTTGAATCTAATACGGGCTGTGGAAATCAAATGTCTCAAGAAGGATGTTTTACAAACCCTGATGTCTTAGTTTCAACCGTCATTGTCTTTCATTTTACAAAAATGTTTCCAGAAAATTCATTTCAAATAGACCCTTTCTCTGATGCTTGGCAGTAGCCTTAGCTATAGAATTTATCGTTTAATGGTATATAATTTTTGTCGAATTTTCGTAAAAAATCAATATAGCTCAATATATCCGTTATTATACAAGATATGAAAAAAATTTGTATATATTAATTATAGGGTGTCTTGAGCTACATCTTAAAAAATATTTCTACAATCACAGGGTGGCCCATAAGTCGTTGGTGATACAAATTTTCTTTTTTTTTTTAATAAAACACGACTTATGTTATTGCATTTTCCATCGAAATATAACGCATGTTTGTAAGAAAATAAATTATGAATGCAGCAAGTGCGTTATGGTAGCGAATTTTGATCAAATGCTTGCTATTTGAATAGCCCAATTTGCTATTAACCTATAAGGTTGACCAAGAAACGAGTTTTTCCAGAACACTTTATTATTATTATTATTATTATTATTATTTATTCATTGATAAAAATTGTACAGTATGCCTATACAATAAGTCTGAGACTTGTGGTGTACATTTGCATAATTTAAAAAGTTATATCTAAAGCAATGTGACAATTATATGTCAAATTCAGCAAACTTCAAATTTTGACAAACCAGGTAAAAAATTTCTTCACTTTCATTTCTTCAATATAATGCTTCACCCATTGCCTTCATTTATGATAGATCTAAACCACTTCAATACACCATCTTAACTATCTCTTTTTTTCCATATACCATATTTTTGCCAAAATTATTAATTTTATATAAGATTAAAACTGACATTAAACGTCATATTTAAGTTAACTTTTGGAAATTGTTGTACATTTTCACACAATAAAGTTATTTTTCTGAAACATGGCACATTGTTTTTACTATATTACTATATAGGTTATACACACATATTTGCAATAAAAACATTTTTATGAAAATTCACTACCATAACGCACTTGCTGCGTCCAGAGTTTTTTATTGTATAGTTTAACTTGGCCTGGTACCCAGACATTAGATTTATTAATCAGAAAATTGTCAAGAATTTGAAGAAAAATCTTTTAAAACATAAGGGCTGTAACTGTTTCAATCAATTTATACAACATATGAGTTGGTAAACTTCATTACTGGTTTGTTATCTCTTATCTGACCGTTCGTTATATTAAAAACGATTGCTGTTCGGTAGTCTGTTTATAGAACACAGTTTACTTCAAAATTTAAAGATAACGCAGAAAAATTATGCCTCGAAGTTTCTGCGGTCGAAAAATTTCCTCAGGCACCAGCGCAATTTATAATTTGTTTTTGAAATGTTTGTCTAGACGTCAACGAAAACCTCTATCGTTTGCTTTTTCCAGAATCATAAAATTACTTTTCGTTGTCGAGCTATGTGAGTGGGCAGCCTTATGTTAGTAATTCTGTGTACCCAGGATTCAAGTGGTACATTTTAGCTTCGTAACCAGGATTCTCCAAGGTTACAAATACATTCAGAATCATCCAGGAGACACGGACATGGGTGCAACAGGGTAACTAACGGAACTTGCTTTTTGGCTATACCAGCTGTAAAACAACGCACTACCGCAACACGTGAACTGCAGAAATAGTTATCACGCAGACATAACCCTTAGGTATTTGTACCTAGGTAACTGCCTGAAACAGATTAAAAGAGAACATTAACTCACATTATGCAGGCCAACGAGAACACGTCAACGTACTCCGGACGACCGTGAACAGTGATTATGGCTTGCACGAGAACAAGCCAACTAGACTATTGCAGACCGGACAAAAGTGTACTATTTGCCGGTGAGTTCAAAAAAATTATTATAAACGTCTGGTAAATATTTTGCATTATGCAATATTACTCTGAAAGTAGGTCGGGTAAGTACTTGATGATATGGACTGGCATTATCTTAGAAGGGAACATGACTTGGTGTTTTGAAACAACGGAGCGGTAACCGCTGCAAGGTACATTGATCTACTTTTTGGGACCCGACATTGTTCCATATGCCGCATTATAGCGAACAATTTCACGTTAACGCATGATAATGGAAGACCACACTTTGTGAATGTTGTTAGACAATATCTTTACCTAGTCAAAATTCAGACTGTTCATCTCTTAGCTTTGACTTAAACCCAATAAGCATCTATTGGATTTGTTGAAAGGGAGATTTAGATCACTTCTACATACATAAACAACCCTTAGAATATATATATATATATATATATATATATATATATATATATATATATATATATATATATATATATATATATATATATATATATATATTACTGTTTGAGCTTTGGGTCGGCATATACCTAAATTTTATCAAGTACATGAAAGCCAGTATGCGGAACTGTTGTAGAGACGTTACTAGAACGAGAATAGTAACAGTAACTTAAGTTTTATTATCATACAGTTATATGATAACGCCATTCTAAACATTACAGTCCAGGGTATCTTTACGAGATTATTTTAAATAAGCAGTGACATTACAGATAGACGTCCTTAGTACTTTTCGTTTTGCTGTCTCGGTTGGTCTGTTATTTGACTTTTTTGTTGATTTAAATCGCAAGTTGAAAATACTTGAGAAGTATTATTCTGCAAACATCCACATTGTAAATATTTAAAAAAAAAACGAAAATAATGTGCTTCACTAAATCTGTGTACACTGCAGATAAGCTACATTTTGCTATTGAGAGCAGATCTTTGGAAATAGTAAATAAGTATACATTCCTTGGCGTGGTATTTTCTTCTGTTTTCGGGTACCAAAATTGTTAATCATTTATCAATGGTGTAAGACTATTATTTTGGGTTCAATACATCGCTGTTGTTTGGAGCCTTCTATAATACAGTACACTTGTGAGAGTACAGGTTTGCTAAGTATATTTTTCACTACATAATCGACCTGGAGACTACTTCTCTGGCTTCACTGTTGGGTTTCGTTTCTGTAAGTAAAGGACGCAGCCAGGGCGTAAGCTAACTGGAGCAAGTGGCCCCTCTAAACAGTAGATTTTCTAGGATGTTCGTCAACGTTTTTGTAACCGGTTTCCCTGCTTAACAGCATTCTCAAACAGATAAAAATTGAATTAATACGAAATCATGACAACTAAAAATAAAGATCTGTTGCTATGTTATGATATTTTGAGCAAAAAAATTCTTTAAAATTGAAAATAAAATAAAACACAAATGACGGATAAGGCCTTCAAAATGTGTACGTGATGTATGTCAATATTCAACACAAAGATATAACTAACCTATAACAATAATAACTATAATAACAGTTACAACAATAAAATAACTAAACAATAACAGTAATAAAGCAGACTCTATACACTGAACATATCGACATACATCAACTCATTCTCTTATTAAATAATTTTTTGATCAAAACATCATAACATAGCGACATATTTTTATTTGCAGTTGTCATGATCTCGTACTAATTCAATTTTTTATGTGTCTGAGGATGTTGTCAAGCAGCGAAACCGGTTACTGAAACGTTGAAGAACATCCTAGAACATCTAGAATTCAGAAGGTCCACTTGCTCCAGTAAGCTTACGCGCTGGCTACGTACTTGACTTACAGAAACGAAAGCCAACAGTGAAGCCAAAGAAATAGTCTCCAAGTCGGTGTGTATTATGGACTAGTTTCATCAAGTAAGGGCAATAACAATCAATGATTATGTTTTCAGCTCCTGCGATCTACAGCTGATGCAATGGCCAGGCTTGTGATTGGAGCAGTTCATATGATCTACACTCCTGTAACGAAAATTGCATTTCGTTACCGTAATTCGAACTCATATTTTATAATTAAATTTTGCAAATATTTATTTCCAAAGAATTCTGCCGTATACCCATTTTTAACCACTTGTATATAAACAAAAACCTGCATAAAACACCGGCCCATCCAAAGTAAATCAACATTGGAATGTTATCTACTGATAAATAATACTAAAAAATCGCAAAAATTCACAAAATTTCCAATTTATTCCGCCCATAAGAAGAACAGAGACACCAAAGCTTCTAGATGTAGCAAGAGATGCATATATTTTCCAATATATAAGACGCTTCGCCTGGCTGGTAAATTCACTCCGATTCCGCCGTTTGAATCTCTTTTTCAAATAAGAGCCTTCATAAGTAAAAGTATAATTACGTCATAACCCAAGTTGTCCTCCCAGTATCACATAACAGTCATCGTCCACAAAACCCCCGAATTTTTCGCACCGCAGCCATACCGCCAACGGTAGCCTGGAACCTATGGTGAAAAATATTTAAGTGATATTTTTTAATTTTTTTAAAAATATTTTTGATATTTTACATTTGGATTTCGTCTGTTCCGCTGTTCTCGAAGCTCACCGGTTTTCGAAACATAAGTGCCCGTTCCACGATTTTCTTGCCCGGCCACTTTCGCAATACAGGCGTTCACTCCCATACTCTACCGTTAATCCCGTGCTATTTATTTTGAATATTTGCAGAATCCTCTCTTTATTTTAACCGGTGTCCTTGTTTTCACAACTCACCCAAGCTAAATTAACCGAAAACATTTAGTTCGATTTATGTATATTATAACTCATTCTAGCTTCTTGGTATTTAACTAAACTGTGTTTTATTTTGACCGAGTGACTTCAAGCTCCCGAACCTCTTATGCCCGCTAGGCGGCAATTCCAGAGAATTGAATTTGAGGCTTAAAGGCCTATATATAACTTACGATATTTCACCTCCCAACTTGACCCGCTAGGTGGTCAGCGAGGGGCGGGTTATCGTAAGGTATCGCCGTTTTAGTAAATAAATTAACCATAGCCCATTAGGGCACGAAGCTGCTGGAACGAGAATTTCCGTGACAACTCATCACCCAATTGGGTAAGGGCGGAAACGAGAGGGGTAAAGACTCAGTTCTATTTACTTTATTTTTCAACCCTTGCAAGAATATTCAATTAAATTTTGTACTCATTTCTATATATATATATATATATATATATATATATATATATATATATATATATATATATATATATATATATATATATATATATATATATATATATATATATCTTATTTCAATAAATCTGTATTTTTGTACATTCAGCTTTTACTCACCAGCATAAGTTTCCCCTGAACCTAAAACAATTCCTACCCCTGGACAACAACCATTCCTCACTAAATACTAGCCAGGCATCCTGCATCCACAGGGTGGTCCGTTTCCGTAATTCTGCCGTTCTTTCTTTAGGGCTTCAACTTTCTCCCTAAACCGTCTATTAAGAAATTGGTGACGCTCGAGACTCTTGTATTTGCATTTTCCATGACCGACCACTTCACCCTTCGGAAGGCAGGTCACGCTCCCATTAGTCTGATTTTTTGTTGGATGTTAAAGCTTTGTGCAATTGGTGGCACTCATGTATCCACAACTTGTCTCAAAGATATATTACCTCTTAGAGGAAATATAACTGATGTGCACGGCATATCGAATTACCCAGAAATCTGGACAGAACCTTCACTTTGGAAAATTTATCTCTTTTATGGTTGCATTCCAATCAGGCTACAATTTTGGAAATATTACGGGATAAGCTACTTCAAAACGACCGTCTGAAAAGTGTGACGTTTTCTTATATAATTCTCTATACTCCACTAATATTCGCAGCACGCATTTTTCAGCCCTACATCTTATTTTGCCGTCTATCTCGGTGTGTATCTCAGCTGAGTTGGGAATCTATTCCAGTACATTTTTTAGATTAAACCGTTCCATACCAAGTAAAGAGAAGAAAATAAGCAATTGTGAAGCCAGATAAAAAGTCTCTACGTCAGTATTTACTCATAATCACCTTCTAAATAAATCGCCAACCACCAAAATGTCTCCCTTGTACAGCTGTCATGTAAATAAATTCGTCAGACTATGATAGTATCTTAAATCAAGAAAGTATCACCCTAGGTATCACCTATGGAATTCGCTCTACAATCTAACAAGCTCTTGGGCTGAAATGCTCCTTCAAAAATCTAATAGCTTACTTTGGAGTATCCCATATTGTGGATATTTAAAAAACAGCTTTTATTGTAATTTGTGATGTAGATAAGGATTTTTTTTTGCAAAAAATACCTCGCTAATAACCCTTTGACTGGAAGCGAATTTAAAATACAAAAGCCTTGTAAAAGTAATACAAAATAAGTTACTACAAATGACTTTTAATGCAAGTTTGCTTTTTTATGAAATATAAGTTAGTATAATTTCCTAATTATGGAAATCGTTGTATTTGCAACATTATGCATATCGAAGTTTCTTGCTTTTGATTGACACGTCTCATTTCCCCCTAAATTTCCTTGTTCCCTATAATAAAGCGCGATTAGATATAATTTCTTTATATTTTCAGTTCTGAAATTTCAGACTCTTCGTCAACGTTTATATCGCTTTAGGCTTGAGCAAATTTCTCTCTGCGTCGCTCCTGATCGCGTATAAAGATTAATAGTTTTCGTTTTCGCCAGTAGAAATCTGTCTCCGTCTTGATAATTGTAACCATTATGCGATAAAATTTTTGCCATAATAAATAACTTAACTGACACACTTCATATCAGCACACGTCAGCACGCAACTGCGCCGTTTCTAGTGGTTTTGAGTTCGTTTTTCTATTGACATAAAGTGGAGGAGGGTCGCTTTTCGGTTATTCATAATGTTGCCGTCGCTGATTTATACTTGTGATGCTATAATATTTAAAGACTCACCGTAGTTCACGGACCTCGTCTTCACCCTCTGTCAACAGTTATTGATTGTCTGATGTTGACTTTGCTCTTTCCTTCGCCATTCACTCTCTACATAGGAAGGAAGTGATGATTTGCTCAGTCTATCCAGATCTGTTCATCATTCCTTTTGAAATTTGTTACGAAAAGTTGGTCGCTTAACTTTTATTGTTGAAACTATAACTTTGAAAATTCGTAAACGAAACTTCAATTCGCGAGAAGGCTTACCTATTTTTTTACAATTCGCTGATTAAATGTAACACTATGTGAGCCTATTCTTAGGGATGAGAACATCATGAGAGAAATATAACGTCATCTCACCTTTACAGTAAATTTACTTTCAGGACAGATATGCATCTAAAGTTTCCATCATGGCAGTGCACAGACAGATAACATACATTTTTGAGGAAATGTTGATCGGATTTAGTAGTAAAATTAAAAGCTACAGCAAAATGTAAAAAATCCTGGAGGCCGCAACTGCCTTATCATAACACGTTTCCATACAAATGATCGATGCTTTTTTTTACAAAAATTCTCTAAAAAAACCTTTTCTGTGCAAAAGTTCGCTAAGAGTTAATAATGAATTGGAAATTATACTGATTAAAATACGGACTTAGAGGCTTCTTTGTTCACTTACAGAACATTTTCATTTGTGTGTCAATCCCGGAAAAGCGAAACCAGTTACACAGAAAAATCAAGCAATTGAGAAGTCACAGAAAAGGTCTCTACGTCTGTATTAAGTGTGGAACAGTTTCACCAAGTTACGGTAACAACAATTTGTTTTGGTATTAGAATTGAATTAAAAATTTTAAAAGTTCTGATTTCGTCATTAGTAGATTTTTTTTTAACAAAATTCGCTAAACATTAATTGGAATACATAATCTGATCAGATAACACTAAATTTAATTAAAGACAAAAAATCAGTCACCAATAAAATTTTAACCCGCGTTAGAAGACTATTATTTGCGAAGTGGAGTATAATGTCAGGTATATATCTCCGTCATGATCACATAAGATCGTATGAATTTTCTACGGTCTTGAGTTATTGGCGGAAGGTTGTAAGTAGATTCGATGAAATAAATGTGTTTGTTTCTTGTTTCTAAACGGTCACACATGCACTCAAACTTAGAGATCTGAATTGTGGTATACAGTACATGATAGAAACTCGGGTATCAATTTTGGTAGCCGTGACTTTGTTATTTTCATACAGATCTACAAATTTTCTAAGAGAAACCCTAAAATTTTCACAGAAAAATGTGACCGATATCCCCGGTAATGAACTTATTCGAGCAATTTACAATGTGGAGGTACTTACTTTTGTTTCAGTTTCCAACCACAGTGTCCGATCTCTGTGTTTTGTACTTGCCAAATATCAATAAATTCGGCCTATGTATTTATTTTTAAGTTATCTGTGTGACGCACACACATCCATATATATATATATATATATATATATATATATATATATATATATATATATATATATATATATATATATATATATATATATATATATATTAAGGATCTATATATATCTAAGGACATTGGAATGGAATGACCAATGCAAGAACAACACTACTATGTGGATAGTACCGTAAGGCACTAGTTCAAAAATGCTCCAAGGACCAATGATAACGACCTAGGTATAATACACGGGGAGGTGTGTTATTAGGGTAAATTGGAGACTTGACCTAATGTAAATAACAACACGCTACATGTTCTAAACAAAAAGTGTTTATTACAGAATAAAATGAAACATATGTAATACATGTGATGATAAAAATTATACATCATTAAATCTAAAACAGTGGGTGCTTCTGCATGTAAAATAATAATATTTTTATATAAGTTTATGGCAAGCAATTTTATAGTCCCTGATTCACTGCATTAGCAATGTTTTGTTGAAAATAAACTGTAGAAAATTGATGAGTAAGTATATTTTCTGTCTACTTGATTCAATATCTAGGTTCCCAAACCAGTTTACTACAGAAGGAAAAACATGCCGTTGGATTTGATAACCACAGGTGTTTATTATACTTGATACCATGTCAGCAGCTGATGTCAGAAATTCCTTTATTGACGTTAATTTAGGCATTCTGAGACAAGTAAATAATACATGAGATATTATTGTTCATTGTTGTTCATGTTTGAAGATCTTGCCGCCCCCCACGAACTTGTTTGTTAGATGCTGATGCTTCAATCTCTTGGTGACCCTTTAAATTAAAAATAATACATGATATAAATAAATAAAAATAATACATGATATATTATTGTTCATGTTTGAACATCTTGGCATCCCGCACGAATTTGTTTCGTAGATGCTGAGGATTCGTTACCTTGAAGACCTTTCAAACTTTATTCAAACTAATTACAAAACTGTTGATTATTTAAATACTTTACATGAATGACTTACATGAAAATTAGTTACATAAAATTAAAATGATAATTATTAAATATTTTTAATCTTATTCAATTAGATAATCAAAATATTTTTAAGTTTACTATTAATCTTACTCAATTAGATTATACACCACTATTATTATTTATTCTTCTCCTTCTCGTCTTGTATTGATCATGATGATGCCGAACAGCAATGTGCAGGTAGGTGGCGTTGATGACTTTGATGTAGTCAAGTTTACCACCACAAGCTTCATGAAATCAGCAAGGACGGGAGGACCAGCCATTTTAAATTTGAGATAGTTGATCTCCATACTGTTATCACGTCGATAAGTGCAGGGGCATATTTTTGAAGAATATATTGATTCTGTCCATAAAATAATCTTAGAAAATCGGCGAATTGGGCTGAAATGTATATTACAAACATTACACATTTCCTATGAACGTGTGTTTCACATGGTTTTTTTTTATGTCAACAACACACCACGAGGGCTTACAGCCTAAATACTATCGTACCGTGGGTGTTGACAAGGAGGAAAGAGGCAGCTTGTTAATTCTGGACTTGAAGGTTTGGAGGTTCGGAGGAGAAGGAAAAACATGTGCCGGAAAGGAATTCCACAACTTAGAAGTCCTCGGGACAAAAGAGCGGGCATAACAAGATGTTCTATGTCTGGTGACCTGGACATTAAAAGGGTGCATTCGCTCTGTTCCCCTGGTAGATCTGCTGGGGGCAGCAGGTGGGGGAATTATGGAGGAAAGCTCCTCTGAGCAGTGCCCGTGCAGATATCTATAAAAGAGAGAGAGGTCACCAACGGCACGTCGGTGGGCAAGGGATGGAAGCCTTTGGGTGAGGGTAGGGTCACCGATGAGACGTATAGCTCTCTTTTGAATGGAGTCCAGGATAGCGAGTGTAGAAGCGGCTACTGCACCCCAGATGTGGGAGCAGTATTCGAGGTTTGGCCTTATTTGTGAAGTGTATAAGGTATAGAGATTAGTTGGTGAAAAGTATTTGCGAGCCCGGAAGAGGAAACCCAATTTCTTAGCAGCCGCTTCTGCAATTGATGTAACATGTTGGTGCCAATTAAGATTTCGATCCACAGAAATGCCAACAAGAGAAAAGGACTCATTACTTTGAATAACTTGGTTGTTCATTGTGATGGGTCTAGGGCTGCTGTATCTCTTGTGAGAAAGAAAGCAAGACTTAGTTTTGGTGGGGTTGAATTGTACAAGATTTCTACTTCCCCAGTCTAATATTGGTTCATAACGACTAGGGATTAAAGCTTTCGGCGAAATGGTTTCCAAAATGCCTTAACGGTGTTTTGAAGCACGCTCGTTTGACAATATCAAGGAATATGTCTTACTGCTTTAAAGAAGATTCCTCAAAGTTTTTGGATCGCCTTTTCACTGTGGACGAAGCACGGGTTCATCACTATGATCAAGAGACTGAAAAGCGACCTAAGGTGTGCAATTATTCCTGTTCTCGACGACCCAAAAAATTCGTGTTTAAAAGTCGGCTGGCAAGGTTCTTGCTTCAGTTTTCTAAGCATATAAAAGTAAAGTAATCAAGTTACGCAAAAATATTGTGCAAAAACACCGCGGAGAAGTGACCCCTGCTTACAACTCGTTGATTGCACTGCAATTAATTTACAACATTGGTTTTGACATTGTTAAACATTAGCCCTCTTTTCCGTATTATCTATACCCAAAGTTGAAAAAAAAAGAATGGTAAACGATTTTCGACAAACAACGAAGGAATATGTGCCGATGAGAAGTGGTTTGAAATCCAAGATAAATATTATTTTTACTGGTTTATAATTTGTTTTAAAAATTGTGTGTGTTTTCTATTACAGTCTTAAGTAATTTTCAATACCTCCTCGTATTTGTTTACAATTTATACTTTCTGCAAAACTGAAGAATTAATTTTATATTTAAAACTGTGAAAATGAAAATATGTTTTTGTCTTGCTAGAAGGGCTGATCTAAAACGTCGTCTTTGTTTTATTTACGTTTTATCTACCCAATACATTGTAACGAAACTCCCGTTTCGTTGCAATAAATTTAAATTTCGCTACCATAACACCATTTGACAATCCTGTTAATTTATATTATTAATAAATATCTATTCTTAAATTGACAGTGGAAACGAAAAATCCATACAAAATATCTCCTTTTATCATTAAGAATTCGATAAATTAAATTCCGCAGCGTTATGAATGAGATTACACGAATAAAATATACAAAATTTGGCAAATTTTCACTTTTAAAATTTTTACGTCTCCTGTGAGTTAAACAAAGAAAATAATACTTCTAGAATAAACAAGGATACCTAATTTTTTTCCATATAAAAGTAGGTCCACCGACCAAGTAAATTCAGTGTCGTTAGCAGTTCCGTACAGTCTGCGTTACGTTGAGTTGAATCTGCAGTTCCATCGAGTGGAAAAATATATTTTCCAATCGCATATTATCCCGTCTCAGTAGAGAACCGTCGGATACGCCCCTTTCGGCTATTTTTGACTTTGGTAAGCAACAAACTTTCATTCAACCGTTGATATTTTGTATTTCCCGGATCATTTATGATCCATTTCATGTATAGCTGTCCCCGCTAGTTAGCTCTAACACTGATTTCATTTTTGATTTTTCCGCATTTCCATATCCAGGTGTCCCCAATGTCCAAACAGAATTGACAGTGTTGCCGGCCCCATATTTTTAATTGTATTTATTTTATTCTGTCTAGGTACGCACCGTCCAGCCGAGAATCATAGTAATATAATTTCTTCTTGCTTCCAGCTGTTTTGGTAATACCATTTTAGTGTGTCAGAGTAATTGAGTATTGTGGTGACTCCCAGCTTCCAGTTAAAATAATTATATAGTCTGGGGGACTATATATATATATATATATATATATATATATATATATATATATATATATATATATATATATATATATATATATATATATATATATATTTATATATATTCCGCTGCGTTGACACTCAAGTTGTTCCAAGGTGGGACACGAGCTTCGGAACAGTGTGAAGTATCGTCTGCCTATTGCCGTCGTAAGCCCTTCCTTAATTTTTTCAGAAACCAAAGCTAGCTGGGAACAAGAAAAAATCCGCGATTGGTAACTGTCTACCTATCCAGAACCAAAATAAAGATTCATATTCCGTTTTTTTTTCTTATACAATTTACATTTCACCAACCAGCCCTGTTGAGAACACTATTTTAAATTATACAGTGTAAATACTCCATTTTCTTATTATTTTCACATTTGATTGTATATATATATATATATATATATATATATATATATATATATATATATATATATATATATATATATATATATATATATATTGACCTCTAATACACTATTTTATATTTTAATTTCTGTTCCGCTATCAAAGTCTCTAGAATGTTTGACCCCCGGAAAACCAAAATATCTCCACTGGAGTCTTCGCGAGCATCCTTCTCCCTGAAGGTGGTCTGTTACCTAAACAATAACAATTTTGGGGCTTCCTCTTTCCCCCAGGAATCTCTTGAAACCTTCACGTAAAGTGGGGGCGCTCGAGAAAATCCATTGTTACGATCTAAACACCGACCATCACTCCACCCTTCGGAAGTAGGTAGTTACAACATATTTAGTTAACAACAGCTAAATTACGAAAATTTGCTATCAGAGTAGACTTGCTGCGCTAGTACTTTTTTAAATACTTGAAAGTAACTATAAGGTGGTGAATTCATGTGTGGAGCTGTTACTGATATTTAATGTTTCTTACATCATGCTGTAACATAATCATGCTATAGTTTCCCAAGACTATTCAGGAATGTAAGACCACTATAAATTGTCTCAGACAACCGCATTCAGGAGGATTCAGAGTGAATTGCTACGCAGGGAGTGTTTAAATTTTTGTAAATGTACCAAGGGGTCGTTTGTGAAGGATAAAATGATACAGAGAGGGTGACAACTATGATGCTGGGGTATTCAATTCACGCCGGATACACAGTTTTAATTAATCCAAGGCTCTCGCCTACATAACGGCTAGAAGTTGTACGATGTTTTCCCAGTCGATTTACTGACACCGCTGGATTATTTCCAGGGGTTTGTGAAATTATTTATAAAACTTCGACACATCCTGTCAGATACGTTTCATGTGACGTGGATTAATTAATATTTCCGGTCATGTATGACGCAATTTATGACGAAGTAATAAATTAAATATCGCGATTGGAAATGTGGGATGATATATGACGTTTGTAACGGTTAATCTATCTGAAATTTTACTCGGTAAAAATTGATGTTTATGCATTGTGAGTCGACTTGGCATTTTGTTACCCTTTCTATTTTGATGGCAATTTTAAAACGGGTCTGATAATGTATACAATGCATTGTCCAACTTTAGAAAAAATTTTTTTTTTTCCAGAACGGAACTAAAAAGTAAATTTATAATTCTTGCATATGGAAAATACTAAAGGTGGGCCTTGTAGCGTTGTGTTGTATTTTTCATCGAGAAAATTCACTTACAGAGAGGTCATGATGTTTGGACTTTCGTAAAATTTCTTCAAATGAGTGCGAATTACAGCTCTTACAACCCATATTTAACTAAAACGAAAATGAAGTTATTAGAGTTGAAAATAAATTAGCCACCTGGAACCTTTGACAAACCCATAATGAATTAAATTCTCTAAAATAATAAATAGTCAGTGAATCGATAGGACGTGACCAATTATAAGGCAATAACCAAATGTTTAATTTGTCACAATTAAATGTCAAAAGTAGCAATTTATAGATTAGGTTTCTGGAACAAATACAGTTCGATAATAATAAGTGTTGCATGAAATCTGTTTTACAAAGTGTTAAGCTTATATTTTAATGATATGTACTTTTCTTCGTTTCATTAAAATGTTTGAAGAGTTTTTTTTAATAGATCGTTTTTGCAAGTTTGACTATGTAGCTATGAGCCACATTAATATCTGGGACTTTGGAACAATAAATGAGGGTGACCAGTTGCAAAATGTCACATTAAATGATTTCCAAACGAATATTCGAAAACAAATAGAACAGGGAACAAGATATTGCGTGACAAGTGTTTGTTAGCCACTTATATTTATGTTTAAATTGTAAGCTCATTCCATTTGTCCAAAATGTTTGTAAAAAATGAGTTCTAAGTACATCTTTTTCGCCAGTCTCACATGGAAAGCGACCACAGCAGTGCTTTATCAGTTGCAAAGTTGCAAGTCTGTAAGCAGCAGGTGCGTTATAGTAGCGAATATTCATTAAAAATCATTGTTTTCTTTAAAAAATTGTTGTCGCTTGTCTACAGTCACTGACCGACTTCCAGTGCTTCTCTGTTCTCCAGTGTTGTTGTTGATATAAGAAAAAACATTTTGTGTTTATTGGAGTTGGCGTCGCAATATATCACCTGCTTCCGCACGGAGATGGCGACCCTGTCGTACATCTCACAATGTTCTAGGAGGCTGGCTATCTTAGCCGTATTATCTCATGTATATTCTCGCTATAATTAGTAGCAATAAGTACACTGGACAACCCAAATCAACACAAAAACCTGACGATTGTTTCGCTAAACAAGTTAGCGTCATCAGAGAATGAATAATTCTAAATATCTTATATCTACAACTCTATTTATATTCTTCTGCAGGTAGTGGGTCACTAACGATTTAGGGAGGTTCGACGACAAAAAAAAGTAACATATATCGTCTGGCGGAAATACCTGAATTCTTTTATTATCTATCTAACGTGCTTCTGTCGGTCTTTCTTATAAAGCAATCTATCAGTAGACTACCCCTAAGCGGCGGAGCCAAATTCATACATTTTTTATTATTACTATATTTAGCCATATATTTATATATATATATATATATATATATATATATATATATATATATATATATATATATATATATATATACACATTCGAAAGCGTTTTGCTGTCCTGGTTGTCTAACATTTTTAATTAATTTTAAATTATCCTTATGTACGTGGTTGTTATTATCCCAAATATGTCGGGCAATCGTATCTTGGCTGTGCTAAATGCTCCTTGAATCTATTTTTCATAGACTTTTTTGTTTGTTCGACGTATTTACGATCACAATCTTTACAACCAATTTCATAAATTCCCGATACTTTGGCGGAACTATCCATGTTTTTGGGTTATCTACCAAGTTTTTTATACCTACCAAGTTTTTTAAAGTATTTTTGGTCCAAAATGTGAGTTGCAAATTAGCTTTTTAAAAAATGCTAGCTAGACTCTCGTGATTCGAGGGGTAAACAAAGTTTTTTCGGCTTTCTTTCTCGTAAAAGTCGTTGATTCCGCTGACATTTTCTTTGTTTTCTGTTTGTTAATTAATTTCTCCACTAGAATAAAATGTGATGTGATGTGAAGTGTATGTAGAGTTGTAGAAAATTGCGTGTTTTTGAGAGAAGTGTTACTAAATTACAAAAATACAGATGGTGATAATAGATGCAATCGAACCTACTAAAAATCTGGAGATTTTATAGTACAGGGCTGAAGAAAATTATAAATTGGTGTCAATGTAAGTTCAACCGAAATTTAATTTTATGTTATTTTCACTTTCACATACATTTTAAGAGAATTCAATTATCAGTCCTGATAATAATCCTGGGAAATAAATTTCACCTCTATATATTTATAAACTGCCCGAAAACAGTTATTGGCCACAAATGTCACAAGAAGACTGTAGATCGAAGATACAAATTTATGAAATACTCTTGAAATATAAACAAGAACTGAAGGACGTACACACGTCGTTTAAACAGGAATTAAAGCGAGGCTTGGACAGATTGGTACAAAGGATTGAAACAAGTGCTGTGGAAACTAATAGGAAATTAAGCGAATTAGAAAAGTAAAACAGCCTATTAAAGACAAAAATAGAAAGACTAAAAAGAACATCAAAAAAGAATAACGCTGTTGTGTTTGGAATTAAACCCGAGGAGTTTGAGAATAGGAACTTATTTGAATTTGCAGTGGAAAAAAGTAATAAACTACGAAATATCAGTTTGGTAGACAACGAAATTAATCATGTGCATTTAATTGGAAGAAATAAGACAAGTAGACCAATTATAGTAGAATTTTCCCTCTTTGTGGAAAAGCTAAGCTTTTAAAAATGCCCACAAGTTGAAAGGAACCGGTAGTGTTCTGGCCAATGACTTGACTAAACTGGAGCAGAATACCAATAAGATTCTTAGACAAATCTGAAAAGAGCCAGGCAAGGAAATTATAATTCATATATTAAAGGAGAAAACCTGTGTGTCAACGCGGAATATTACACAGTGGAACAGATAGACCATGAATTTATTAGGGAACCTATTCAGGAAACTGTTCTAATATTGGAGAAAAAGCCTATCAGCTCCCTAGAAACGCCGACCCTTAGTCAATTTGAAGATGTCTTCACAGAAAATGTTGATACCCCCAGGGAGGCCAATGATTATGCGTGGGAGCAGAGATATCAATGCATTAAAGCAGATCCCAACAAGAAAACTTTAAGAAGCAGCTCAGGATCAAGTGCCAAAGCGAGGGTGCCAGAAGGAGTACACAGAGAAAATAAAGGAATTAGCCTCAGGCTTAAAGACAGAAAAGACGAAGAAATGTGGTTAAATATAAATGGTATGTGTACCTGTTTAATGCATGAACAAGGCTATGTTGGTGCAGTATATAGAGTAAGAATATTAACTTGTTTAAAATAGACTAATTGAAATTGAGTGTGATGTGTATGTATGTGCATAGACTTGTATTGGTGTGGGTGTTGGAATATGCATTTCTGTTCATCATTTGATCTTAATTATTTTGTTTATAACGTTTAGAATTATATTTCAAATATCATTATATTTAATACACTTATATTAGTGAATTGTCTTTAAAAAATTCACTAATTAGGAGATTGCGACTTTTGAATTATTTTTTTTTCAAATGTGCTTTAATTATTCCCCCTAGAACTCATGCCCGGGGTCAGTTAATTTTTATATGTTTATATATACTTATATACGTATATATACGTATATATATATATATATATATATATATATATATATATATATATATATATATATATATATATATATATATATATATATATATATGTCACACCGATAATTCAAAAAATAATTGGTCAATTTTGATTAAATTTGGTGAATACTTTCCTTTTGCAAGTGGCTTGGGCAAGTTCGTTATCCAGGAAAATCGGTCCAGGTTTTCCCGGAAAAGCAAGGCAACCGAATTTGGTACGCCGGTTTATATACTGATAGGTAAATTACCTACCAAAATTTAGCTCTGTGGGTTAAAAGATGAAAAAAGTTATAGGCATGTAAAGAAAAATAAATTGGGATTTTCCTCAAAACGTCAAAGTCGTGATTTGAAACGTCAAAATTAGCTATGTTTAGGCAAATAACGTGAAACAAATACGGATTGTGAAAAAAATATATTGCAAGAAGAGTGTTCCGCGAACCCTTAAGTTTCAGCTTCAACCGTCATTGCCTTTCATTTTACTAAAATATTGACAGAACACTCATTTCAAATAGACCCTTTCTCTGATACTTTGGCTGTCGGTTTAGTTAAGTTGATGCTTTCGCTGTAGGTTTAGTTAAGTTTATGGTTTAACCGTCTATAATTTTGAGCTAATTTTCGTAGAACAAATTCGTTAATGCATTTTTGCATTTTTTATCGAAATATGATGCATGTTTGTAAGAAAAAAATATGGACGCAGTTTTGGTAGCGAATTTTCGTTAAATCTTTCAAATTACAATAACTCAATTTGCTATTAACGTAAGGTTTGTTGGCTAGGAAACCAACATTTAAGTTTATTTTCGAAAAGTTTTTGTACATTTTCAAACAATAAGTATTTTGATAACATATAGTACATTGTTTCTACTACATAGGCTATACCGATAATTAGATTGATGCCTGCTCGTATTTGCTATTAAAAAGATTTTTTTAAATCGAACACGCCTTATGTTATTGCATTTTCCATCGAAATATGATGCATGCTTGTAAGAAGAGAAATTCGGGACGCAGCAAGTGCGTTATGGTAGCGAATTTTCAGAAAATTCCAGATCGAGTCGCTGCTTACGTGGATGTTTATTGTTCAGATATCTAGTTAATCTTCGAAATTATAATATTGCTAAAGTTAAAAGAGCTTGATAAGGAAATGGTTATTAGATTAAATAGCCGAAGTAAAAGACAAGTACAAGTTTTTATTAATCATGAATGAATTTGGCATTGTATTGTGTGCATTGTTTTATGAAATTGAAAACAGTAAATTCTAAAATAAAAAATGAACAAGTGAGAAACAATATTGGTAAATCAAAAATGCTCTTAAATCTAAATAAACATGTATTCTTCGATTTAATTATTTTCTATGGCCAGATAGAATTATTAAATTTGTTTGCGTAGCATGCCTGTTTGCAAAATGATTTTTGTTTTTCTGAGCCTAATACTGAATTTTATACATATATCTAAACATTTGTGTTGTGAAATTTAGTGACTGAAATGACATTAAATAAGAACAAAAGGTTAAAAGGCAGCAACTCTGAGATCAATAATGTATATGCTTACATGTACGTCATTAATTAATTAACTTTACTATGTAAGCTATAGCCTATAATTCAAATAAAGAAACGGCCCTAATAGCAACGTCACTGTTTAAAAATAATTTTGAATAAACTGACTGGCTCTAAATGACTTTCATTAAATGTTCTTTATATCAAAATTAATATCTGTCTAGAAGTGATGTAGAAGAAAGTTTCGACTCACTCGCATAAGTTAGAAGAGGAACCACTTGCTCCCAGACAACATCACCATCCAACAATCTTGAGCCATAAAAAGCACCCTGGATTAAGGCCTATCAAAGCCCTAAACTGGACCTGGGCTACATGAAGAGCACACCTAAACGTAGTGTGACGTTAGTCTCGGAGGGTTGAGATGAATCTGGACTCCTGTTGGATACTAGAGAGCAGAGCTAGATACCAGCCATAAATTTAAGCTCTCAAGCTAATAACTTGATTTTGAGGTTACTGGTGGACCCGACACAAAGGTGAAGACCCAGGCAAAGAGAAAAACCTATCACAACGATAGTGAAATTTATTACGACGGCAGCGAAAGTTGTTACAACGAAACTACTTGAAAAGGAAAAACTGTTACTTCGGCACTAAAATCTTTTACATAGGCACTAAAATCTTTTACATAGGAACTAAAATCTTTTACATAGGCACTATTATTTCTGCATTAGGCATACCACATGCCGATCTCTCACCTAACGGGAAAGTTGTCTTAGGTAGTTCGTTGCTGTTGTTGTCTATATGACAACACCGAAAAATCCGAGCTAACGTGGAGGTAGTTACTTGCTGTTGCTGGCAATCAGACAACCACCGAACATCTAAAATTACGCGGTAGTTATCTGCTGTGTTGTGCATTTGACCCGTACCGAAAATCTGACGGTAATGGGGTATTTGGCTGCAGTTGTTGTCCATTTGACAAGCACCGACAATCGGACAGCGAGTCGGGTTTTTGCTCCGCCTTAAGTAACCACTTCGATCTGCCATCAGGCGTCGCACACTTGCTGCCAGATTTTTTTTGTCCTTTAGTTACTCATTTGACTCTTTGTGCCTGAGAGAGATGCATTTTCAGCGTTCGTTCTCCGCACAGACCCGGTCGAACCTCTGCACTCAACGGTCTTTTTCGTCGGATATCTCATCCTTACTAGCGCAAGCTTTCTCGGCATATCTATCAGCTGTCAAAATGACCCATAAATTATGCGTGGAGAAATCCTTATTTATCAAATAATTATCTTCAAGAAAAAACAATATAAAAGAACATTACCTCACCCTTTTCCGTGAGTGAGAGAGACTGAGTACGCGAGGCGTGCAAGTATGTGGGCGAGTACGTACGTATGTATGTGTATTTGGGATATTGATTTATAAAATGTACGTTGCAGGTATACATTTGGAATTAGACCTATTACGTCCTTTTGGTGGTAATAATCTGCAGTTCGTTAGGCCTGAAGCAGTGTAGGCGGGTGTCTCATAAGAAAAAATAATTGTGGTCCTGCGGGTGGAAGGCATACAAGCATTGCTTTATAAGACCTTCAATCCCGGGGATTATACTACATCCCAAGATTATACTTCTGGTTTATATGTGTGTATATCACGTGTAGTTTCTTTGTTTTGATATGTGCACAAGTCACAGACTTAGCACAGTCGTGTAATTTATTTATTTGTCCATTTTCTGTTGTATGCTTAGGCTAAACAGTTGTTTGTAATACAGTTACTATTTTTGTACAGAAAAATAGGCGAATAAATATCATCATCATCATCATCATCATCATCATCATCATCATCATCATCATCATCATCATCATCATCATCATCATCATCATCATCATCATCATCATCATCATCATCATCATCATCATCATCATCATCATCATCATTATTATTATTATTATTATTATTATTATTATTATTATTATTATACTTTTTTGCCGGGCGAGGAAACTCATGTTCTTACCTCTGCGCTCGGATCCCATCTCGACAGAGAGTGAGGGACTCAGAGTACTATAGGCGCCAGCCTCTGCCTACCCACCAAACCTCACCACATTTCTTCACCATACCTACTGGAACCACTTTTCGTAAATCATCAGTAAGTAGGCTGTCTTTACAATTTGTCTCTTTTCAATCCGCTCTTTGCCTCTCCTCTACTTCTTTAGTTCTTAGGACATTTCGGACGTGGCTGTGGAATTTTTCCCATTTTTCAGAATCTTCCATCATGATGTCAAGGATGTTGTACATGGTCAGG
Source organism: Tillus elongatus (assembly GCA_964006375.1). Lineage (NCBI taxonomy): Eukaryota > Metazoa > Arthropoda > Insecta > Coleoptera > Cleridae > Tillus > Tillus elongatus. Next base: position 152,859,301 of record OZ023262.1, read on the forward strand.
TCAATGTTCATACCCTGCCTTAGGGTTTCTCGCTTGTTCTCCCATCTTGCGCAGTCAAATATGGTGTGTGTGTTACCGTTTCTGCCATCGCACACTACAAGCAAGCGTCGGTTTCTGCTCTTCCTATCCGGCTAGGATATTCCCTGAAGGAGCCATGGGCTGTGAGCATTTGTGTCAGGAAATAATCTGTTCTTCTGTGCGTGCGTTCCACCCATTTCTTCAGATCTGGAATTAACTGCTTGGTCCACTGAGCGACATGGGTTGTGTTATCCCACATTCCCTCCCATTTTTAAAGAGTACTGGCCCTCTCATCTGCTTTTGCTTTCGGTGTGTTTCCGTCTCTTCTGTGATATAGCCTCGATCTCTCTTCAACGCAAGCTCGATTGGTACAATTCCTGCGACCACCTGTACCGCCCTTGCCGACACAGTGCGGTATGCGCTAGTAACTCTTAGCATCATTCTACGTAGGACTTTTATAGCTTGTCTGTTATACGTATCTTTTTTCATATGTTTGGACCAGATAGGTGATCCATATAAAAGAATTGATTGGACCACGTTATATAGCATCTCCCTCTTTTTGGATCCGGGGCCTTTTATGTTTGGCGTATTTCTGATCAATGCTGCCACTTTTTCTTCTGCTTTTTGTATTGCTGTTTTTATGTGTTGTCCAAAGTTTTGATTTTCCCCTGTGATTATACCCATATATACAAGACTTTGTTTGGGTGCTATCTCTACTCCCCCACACATAAATCCGACTTCGGTCTTTGCTCTTCCTCCTCTAAGTATAACTTCTTCTGTTTTCTGTGGGGCTAACTTTAATTAACTGTTGTTCAGCCACTTGTGGATCTGCAGTAGTGCTTCATTTCCTTTCAATTCCAGCTCTTCCTTTGTTTTCGCCGTGATAATAACTGCCAGGTCATTGGCATAGGCCAGCGTGGTCACTCCTTCTGGTGTTAGTACGTTTAGCACCCCATCATATAATATATTCCACAGGCTGCGTCCCAGTACCGTTGTACACTCGTTGTAATTTCCTGGCAGACATTTTTATCTATCTGCAGGGATCTATCTTCTAAGTAGTTATCAATGGTCTCTAACAGATAATCTTCTATACCTCTTGTTTCGAGGTTTAACATTATTTTATCCCATGACGCCGTGTTAAATGCATTTTTTATATCAAGAGTAACGAGAGCTGCCCACTTGTCGTTTGTTTGTTCTCTAACTATATCTACCACTCTCTCCACTGCCTGGATGGTTGATATGCCTTTACGGAATCCGAATTGGTGATCTGAGAGGCTTCCTCTTTTTTCTATGTCTTTCTCAAGCCTGTCTCTTAGTCAGCCCTCATAAACTTTACTAATTGAGTTCAATAAACATATGGGCCTGAACTTCATTTTCTCAATTTTGCCTTTCGGTATTAAAATTAATTTAGCTTTTTTCCATTATTTAGGAAATTTTCTTTCTCTAAGGAGGCCGTTTAGTGGATCCAGTATCACATCTGGCTTAATTTCGCTAAACACCTTGATGACTTCCATTGGGATGCCGTCAAGGCCAGGTGCCTTTCTGTTCTTCATTTTCGCTAATACATTATCTAGGCATACTGTATAATTTTTATCAATGAATAAATAATAATAATAATAATAATAATAATAATAATAATAATTCTTCTATTGTAAACGGTTTAACTTCATTAGATGAAGAGGGTTTTTTCCAGGCCTTTTTTTCATAGGGAACAAATCCTTTGCTATTTTAATTTTCTGCTCCATAGCCAGCCTGAAGGGTGTACTCCCAACCAGCCTCTTTGTCACTATCATATACCCCTTTCCCCAGATATCACCCTCGAGTTCTTTACATAAGCTATCCCAGTGCTGTCTTTTTGTTTTATTTATTAGGAGTTGTAGCTCATTTTTACATTTTTTGAAAGCAACGAGAGTTTGGTCTGACTCCATGTCACTTCTTGGGATTCTCCTACCCACTCTTGTAGCTATTCTTCGTAGTCTGAGGCATTCGCTTTTCTTTCTCGCAATTTCATCGGTCCACCAGAAAGGTTTTCGTGGTTTTTCGGTTTTTGTGACGCTGGCTCTGTATACCTCACTCATATCTTGGTGTAATTCCATCATGGACTCCACGCCGGTTGAAATTATCCAGGTTGCCAGCTCTTTAAGCAGCTCCCAGTCGCAGGTCCAACTTTTGACGCTTTTGTCCTTAGGTTTATCTCCTTAGGCTTATCTCGTTTCATTGTTATATCAAAACTGATGTATCTATGATGAGTAAGAGTCTCATCGTCCAGCACCTCCCAATTTCTAATTTCCCTTTGTATGCTACCTGTGGAAAATGTGACGTCGATGAAGGATTCAGTTTGCCCTCTGACAAAAGTCGCTTTCCTGCCATCGTTCAAAACATTTATGTTCAGAGCGGCTAACCAGTCTGACCAATACTCCCCTCTTTTATCCTGAAACGGTGAGCTCCACATGTGGGATTTGGCATTTATATCGCCTATGATTATTTTTTCTCCTGATTTTCTTCTGACATCATTCATAATGGCATCTACTCGCCTACTATATTCTTCGAATTGTATATTCGGGGAGATATATACGCAATAGAGATGGAAGCCGTTCAACCTGACCCGTATAAAGCCATGCTCTTGACTTACTTCTGCTACTTCTTCCTCCCTATTTATTTAGTAGGATAGCCACATCTACTCTTTTGTCCTTGATCCATCGTTGGTTTTCTACGATTTTTCTATTTGGTTCGCCCACTACGAGGATATCCAGGTTTCGTTCTATAGCTGTTGCATAGGCTACGTCGTGTGCAGCCCTTGATATTCCCAGGTTTGCTTACAGTATGTTAATTGACATAATCAGTTATGTTACCCGCAGTGGATAGTGTTCTGGTCTTTTCTTTGATTAGTCTTCTGCATTGAAGACACTTTGTCTGATCCATTCTATGACCTTCCTCCTTGCATGCGAGGCAGAAAGGTAAGTTATTACACTTCTTATCCCGATGTCCAGCCTTTAGGCACTGTAGGCATAGCTCGGATCTGTCTTCTCCCTTACAGTTTTCTTTTATGTGACCATAATGGTGACATCTAAAGCACATTTGCAGGTTGAGCCCTTTTCTGACCCTACATTGGATCCATCCAATCCCTATTATCCCTCTTTTCATTATCCATGTGGCATATTCCGTCCTCATGACTACAGTGGCTGTTTGATTTCCATTTTGGGTAGGCCTCATAGAGACAAACCTAAAAGAATCCGGGTTAATACGCTCAGTTCTCACCATATCTCTCTTTAGTTCAGTCTCGTCGATAGAGGCATCTATATCCGTAATGTGGATAATGGTTTCGTGGGTCGTGACAACCACTTGCGCATTTTCATTTTTTCAAGAATGGCTTGTTTGAGTGTCTTTGCTGTTTCCTTTCCTCCCATTACTTCTAACATGAGGTCTCCTTTGTTCGTCTTTTAATAGAGCCGACTTTTTTTCCCCTGTTTTTCTATATTAACTGATTTTCTAACAGATCTGCGTAGCTTGTTCCTTCTGGTACCTCTACAATAACCTTTTCTCGGTCAGTCTGTCTGTCTCCTCTTCTCATACTTTCTGTTTAGGATTTTTTCCTCTTTGTCTTCTTTTTTTCCTTTGGGTATAGTGTGACCTCTATCTGAAAGTCACGGAAGAGAAATTCCGCACATTTCCTAATGTACATGAAGTTTGTGTTTCCCGAAGAGCCTATCCGTATTTTTTACCTGTTGTACTTCACTACCTCTTCCTTCAGCTGGAGACAGATATTATAAATAGTTTTGCAGTCATCTACCCCACATTCGTCCAATAGCGGTAAGTGGAAATGACACCTAGCCCTCGGAAACCTAATAGCGTCGGTGCCAGCTAGGAACAAGATTCGGCCGAGAGTAAGAGAAATAGAAGTCTGGCCAGATAGGAAAGATTAAAGAGGAGGAGCCTCATCCGAGACAAGTTGAAGAAAGGTGAACAGCCCAACTCAGGTGTGTATGCGTGTAGGTGGTCGTTTGTATGTGTGTGGGTGTAAGTGTGTGCGTGTGGTGGTGCACCCCCGTAGTCTCTATCCACGTACTCGCAAGACGCAAGCCCCTATTATTATTATACTAGGCAAGCAGTGTAGTCGCTATATTCCGCCACGTTCTTAATATACCCTAATTATTTGACATATATATTTTAACTTATAGGAAAATTAATTAATCTGCTTACTAAAGAATGCAGGCTGGCCATTTTTGGTGCGTACCAATGATGTGAGTCATTCGGAATGTAACTTAGAGTGGTGATTTCTTTCTTATGGACGTCGAATTCTAAAGTGTCTTAATTTTTGATAACAAGTTCATCTAGCAGGGATAATTTATTCTTAATTTCTATTTCGTGGGTAAATTATATAGAATGAAATTTATTGTTTAATTTGGCAATAAAATTGTCTGTTCTGCAAATGTTTGTGTTAAACATTGCGAAAATATCATCCACATAACGAAACTACACTCTAGGAAAATAATCACTTTCCTTTTCAAGATCTGTTTCACATCTACTAATGAAAAGGTCTCCAATAAATGGCGATACGGGGTTGCCCATTGCTGTGTCCTAGGTTTGTTAAAAAAATCATTGTTTTTAAGTGAATTTGTTACTGAAAAACTTTTTTGTTTGGCAGGCAAGCCTTTAAACTCATTCGTCAACCACTTTGGTAAATTTTCTGTCAGGGAATCTAAGTTTATAACGCCATAGAGACAGGGCGGTATATAAAAAGAATCGCTCCCAAAAATCACTTCGGACGTTAAAAATAGTCTAAAGAGTTATCACAATCTTATAACAAAAGACTTCGGAAGAAAGTTACAAGTGGCAAATACAAAAGACCCCAAAAATTACACTCTCCCAAAAATCCATAAACCGTGAAAATCAATAAGACCTATTGTTTCGGCTATAGATTCTCCGACACACAATAATAGATATGGCTGCAGCATGCAGGAACCTCCTCCCCTTTTAAACTGGGTCAGGTCAGATTCGGAATCAAGGTAACCAGATCTAGATTCGTGTCTAGATGCAGTTCAGGGTCCTGATCCAGAATCCAGGTCAGGTTCGCATCAGAACTAAATCTTAGGTAACCAGATCTATAGTGAGAGGCGGCTATTAGAGCATGCCCAAGGATGTTGGCGGGAGAATGTGTGACATCGCGAGTGCTTGGAAGGTAATCGTTCACGAGACGCCAACAGTTGAAGTATTGACCACCGAGTTAGCGGTTAGAGGCTGATCAACGTACTGTTGACTTCAAGCATTTTGAAGTTTGTCTGGAATTCAACTGGTAAATTAGCAACAGATGGAGCCTGGCGAACGTATACGTTGTCAGAACTTATAGGATCTTGGACGCTCCATTTATATATATATATATATATATATATATATATATATATATATATATATATATATATATATTGTAATGATTTGTTGTATTATGGTTTTCAGTCCCACGATTGGGTGTCATTTTGTAATGTTATTATAGGTTCTGTGTAATCTATATTACCACTACAATTAACTTAATACAAGAAAAAAATGTGCCCTTATTAAATTCATCTCAGGGTGGATTCAACTATTAATTAATTTAAAAAAACTTGATCTCATAAAAATGTGTTTTTTATCGCCAAATAAATAACCAAATAATGCCTCAAACTCTGAATTAAATGGTGTTCTTAGTTCCAATATTTAATTACTGTTAAACAGTTTATATTTTTTCTTTGTGTTAATCTCTATTTAAAACCTCTCTCGCATACTAAAATTTTTGCCAATGATACTTCAATATATATAAAATGCAAAAAAATGTATTCAATGAAACATGTTTAACTATATTTCTATTTAGAACATAAACCCTTAATCCGTGATCACGTTTCTACAATCTATATAATACATTTGCTTACACTATAAATACCTCAAATATTTCCATCAGCCCTTAAAATAATAATGGTACTCTGTTATACAGTCACAGCTTGGCTTGACATCAGCTAACATCTGACCTTTACGCCTATTGCGTCTGCATAGCTTCTAATATCTTTTAGTGTAATGCTTGAATAACGTTAACAAGACTTTTGTCCTGTTATTCTACCGAACTGTTGTTCCACTTGTACTTCGCGATCACTCAAAAAAACCGTTTGTTTATTTTTAAGTTACACTGACAAAGTTTTCGACGTTTCGTTATAACATGTAATCACGTAAAAAACTGTTTATAACTATTACTTATTATAGTCTGTGTGGCGGTGGTTCCGACCGCAGTGTTTTCGTCAACACTACCCTATGTTGCGTTACGTTATTCGACAGCAAGCTGTCAAGAACTACTATATAAGAGACACCAGGGATCTCTCTCTGGCTCTCCTCGCTACTAACCGACACAGTGAAGATACGTCTCTCCACGCTCGGTCAGTTATCTGTTATGTGCTGTCTGTGATTGTTTTATAGTTAAATGTATAGTTTATTCAGTTAGTGAAATAATAAAGTATATTAAATGTTTACGTATGGATTTAATATCAACAAGTGCAATTAACATCCATATTGGTGACCCCGTGCCGCAAGCCGAAGATGCCCAGCCTGATGTTCCAGCCGACGTCGCCTAACTTCCACGCACGTGCTCATGCCTACAGAAAACTAATATCTAAACAGGTCAGTCTTTTCTAATTTAAAAATTATCTGATTTTTTTCACAATGGCCGAAGATTCTTCAAGCAGCAATATCATGGCAAGGGTTGCAATAAAATTACCTCCTATATGGAGACGTAACGTGAAAATCTGGCAAATGCAGGTTGACGCCCAGTTTGATATATCGCAGATCAGTTCTGAAAAGACAAAATTCAGTCATGTACTCGCTATACTCGATCCTGATGTCGCAGAGTCAATTTCAGATTTTTTAACCCAACCATTATCATCAACCCCCTATTCAGATCTAATGAAACGTCTTTTATTAGCATTTGAAGAGTCCGATAGTCGTAAACTAAATAAACTTTTAACAGAATTAGAATTAGGCGACAGAAAACCATCGCAACTTTTACGCGAAATGAAGTTTTTAGCCGGTAGTCAGATTGGAGAAAATTTCCTTAAAATTTTATTTCTACAACGTTTACCAGTCAACGTTCGTTCAATTTTGGCTTTGAGCAACGATTCTCTGGAAAATTTGTCGGTTACAGCAGACAAAATCGTGGAATTTTCCAGAGATAAATACAACGTGGCTGAAATTCAGTCACGCGAGCCCGACAAGCTAGCCAAATTAGAAGCGCAATTAGAGAAGCTAACAGCATCAGTCAACGAATTGCGAACGCGTTCCCGATCTACCTCCCGAGAAAGACCCAAGCTTTCTCGAAACTCCATAACCGCAAATTCCTCAACCTCCACGTGTTGGTATCATGAACGATTTGGCAACAAGGCCAAACGTTGCATCCAACCTTGCAATTTCAAAGCAAAACATGTGTCGGAAAACTAATAAGGCACTCCCTCCACGCGGCAGGAGACGAGAGCCACCTAACACGCCGCCTTTTTATTTTTGATAGACGCTCCAATATGAAATTTCTAATCGACTGTGGAGCGGATATTTCAGTTATTCCACCCACTCACGACCAACGGAAATTTCAATCGAAACGTACCTTGTATGCTGCAAACGGGACCCCTATTCATACCTATGGCGAACAACTATTAGATTTGGATCTAGGTTTACGCCGTAGGTTCTGCTGGCCCTTCACACTTGCCGATATCAAGCAACCAATTATAGGCGCTGATTTTCTAGCAGAGTTTGCTTTACTTGTAGATATGAAACATAGACGTTTAATCGATACAAAGACAAACCTCTCTAAGACCGGTGCTAACCCACCACCAGGATTTAATTCTAAAATTCATCTCGTAGACCCGACACACCAGTACTTCAAATTGCTACAACAATTTCCTGACCTGTTTAAGGAAACTTCTTCTAGCAACCTTCCAGAGGTTGAGTTCTTCCATACTATAAGTACGGAAGGACCACCTGTCACTGCAAAAGCTAGAAGATTGCCCCCGGAAAAGCTAGCTCAAGCAAAGCTAGAATTCCAGCACATGATGGACTTGGGAATTTGTAGACCCTCCAAAAGTCCATGGTCAAGCCCCCTCCACATGGTGCAAAAAAAAGGATGGCTCATGGAGACCATGTGGGGATTACCGAGCACTAAACGCTAAAACAATCCCAGACAAATATCCCATTCCAAATTTGCAGGATTTTAATGCCCAGTTAGAAGGCAAACGTATTTTTTCAAAATTAGATATCATTCGCGCTTTCCATCACATCCCAGTAGCACCTCAAGATATTCCCAAAACAGCAGTCATAACTCCATTTGGGTTATTCGAATTTGTTAAAACCCCATTTGGCCTTCGTAATTCAGCACAAACATTTCAAAGATATTTACATTCAATTTTAAGACATCTTGACTTTGCCTACTCCTATCTTGACGATATTCTCGTTGCATCAGCCTCTGAAAAAGAACATCAAGAGCATCTAGCAAAACTTTTTCAGACACTTCAAGACAACGGCATCCGTATCAATTCATCTAAATGTGAATTCGGAGTGGCCGAAATTTCATTTTTAGGTTTTCGTGTAAATAAATCTGGATTATTTCCACTTCCTGAACGCATCAAAGCTATTACCGACCTACCTCTTCCCGATACCATTGAAAAACTCAGAAGATTTCTAGGTCTCATAAATTTCTACCGTCGTTCTCTTCCACGTGCTGCGGAAATTCAGCAACCACTATTCGACCTCTGCCAGAATCCCAAAAAACGCGACAAACGTAAAATCGAGTGGACTCCTCAGACTCGAGAAGCATTCGAACGTTTGAAAGAGGCACTAAAAAACACTACACTAATAGCTCATCCGTCTTCTTCGCTACCACTGATTCTCCATGTCGATGCTTCTGATTATGCCGTAGGCGCTTCCCTCCAACAATTACGTGATCAAACACTAGAACCCCTAGGTTTCTACTCTAAAAAGCTTACTTCAGCCCAAAAATCTTACAGCACCTACGATCGCGAACTTCTAGCTGCTTATCAGGCAGTTAAATACTTTAGATATACCCTAGAAGGTCGCCATTTCACCATTTATACGGACCACAAACCTTTGACATACGCTTTTGAACAACGCGTCGATAAAGCATCTCCAAGGCAACTACGACATTTAGACTTCCTAGGTCAATTTACCACAGACATTCGCTACATACCAGGTCCTACAAACATTCCCGCAGACTATTGTTCTCGCATTGAAACAATTTCACTTTCTTCCACTGTGTCACTCCAAGAAATTGCGCAAGCTCAGTCATCTTGTGAGGAACTCAAACACCTTCTGCAGTCTAAATCTTCCTCATACAAATTTCAAAACATGCCTCTTGACAACGGAATGAATCTTATTTGCGATTCTTCTTCAAAGAAACTTCGCCCATTCATTCCGCTCAAATTTCGCCGAAAGATTTTTGATTCTATCCACAATTTATCTCACCCAGGCATATCAGCTTCAGTCGATCTGGTCCAGGATAGATTTTGTTGGCCCAAATTGAAGCGCGATGTATCTCTTTGGTCTAAAACTTGCATTCCCTGCCAGAAAGTCAAGATATGGAGACACACTTCCAGTGCCATTGGACAATACACCCCAGCCATGAGAAGATTCTCGCATATAAATGTTGACATTGTGGGACCATTACCAGCATCACAAGGTCAACGCTATCTGTTAACAATAATAGACAGATTTTCTCGATGGCCTGAAGCAATTCCATTGTCAGATATTACAGCAGAAACAGTAGCGAACACTATTTTATCATGCTGGATCTCTCGTTTCGGTGTTCCGCAATACATCACCACAGACAGAGGTAAACAATTCGATTGCCACCTTTTCACACACCTCACTAAAACACTAGGTGCAGACCACATCAAGACCACAGCTTACCACCCAGCAGCAAATGGTGTAATCGAGAGATGGCATAGAGTTCTGAAACAGGCCTTGAAAGCTCATATGGACGAAAACTGGGTCGCTAAATTGCCAATTGTGTTACTAGGACTCAGATCGTACATAATTCCAGAATATCGCTCAACACCCGCTGAAATAGTCTACGGAGAATCAATCAAACTTCCCACCGACTTTTTCAACAGCACACAAGCTCATGATGTTCCACCACTTATATCTCAGCTGAAAGAAGACATAAGGAAACTTCGACCAGTACCTTTTAAACATCACACTGCAAAAAAGGTATTTGTCCATCCTAAGCTTATGGAAGCTCCTTTTGTTTTTGTTCGCATTGATATTCCGCGAAAAACTCTCGAACCAGTTTATGACGGCCCCTTTGAAGTGTTATCCCGAACTGACAAAGTCTTCAAAATCAAGAAATCACACGGAGAAGAGACAATTTCTGTTGACCGTCTTAAACCCGCATTCATTCTTTGTGATGACGAACAGACAACTTTCCAGCCTCAGAGACATCCTAGTGAAACTGAAAGTGACAGTGAAAGTCCAACACCTAGTGAAACTGAAAGTGACAGTGAAAGTCCAACACCTAGTGAAACTGAAAGTGACAGTGAAGTTCCCGTTCCCGTTCAAACTACACGCCATGGACGTAGAGTTCGATTTCCACGAAGATACTTGAACTAATAGCGTTGCCACTGAGAGGGGAGTATGTGGCGGTGGTTCCGACCGCAGTGTTTTCGTCAACACTACCCTATGTTGCGTTACGTTATTCGACAGCAAGCTGTCAAGAACTACTATATAAGAGACACCAGGGATCTCTCTCTGGCTCTCCTCGCTACTAACCGACACAGTGAAGATACGTCTCTCCACGCTCGGTCAGTTATCTGTTATGTGCTGTCTGTGATTGTTTTATAGTTAAATGTATAGTTTATTCAGTTAGTGAAATAATAAAGTATATTAAATGTTTACGTATGGATTTAATATCAACAAGTGCAATTAACATCCATAGTCTGGAACCCTTAATTCACAAAATATTGTGCGAAACTGCTTTCATTCTATTTTCTAATGCTGGTCCCATCTAGCATCTTGTTTACACTCCCTATTATTGACTTTTTATCGCGAACGGACGTTGCTTTCTTCTTTCAAAATTCTCAACTATATTCTCTTTTTATTTTAAATTTTGTTCTGGTCTGACCGAACTCACTTTGTTCCTTCCAATTTCTTTCTAATCTCCCAAAACTTACTTTTTTAATCCATTTCTCAGTTAAATTCACACCAAATTACCAACATCTATCTAATCTGACACCCCCTTTTAAAAATTATCTACCTATCAAACTTCCCGTTTCCATGACAGTCCGCCTTCTAAATTTTTATATTCATTATTTTAATTGGATCATAATAGAATTCTTATAACTAACATCTTATGCAATACAAAGAAATTATTGTCTGTAATTAACATCTAAACTCCTAAATCTCTTCTAAACTACTTATCTACACCCTACTGACTAATATCTTAATTATTTATAAACGTATCATTGCCTATTTGAGTCCATGTTGTGTTTTCTTGAATTTGTCTTTTATTTTTTATAACGTGTACAAAATTTTGGTAGTATATAGCATATACATAAGTGAAGATTGGCACCTGTGATGAGCACTGAAAATTACAATTTGATTCTGATTTTTTTAATTCAGATTTACGTGGCTATTAAATTTGCAGTTATCAAATTTGCTGCACCATCTCTTTTAGAAAAAAATTTTGTATCGATAATACCAATAGTAATAATACTTATTATGTGCGTACGTGAGCCTGGATAACACCACAATATATATATATATATATATATATATATATATATATATATATATATATATATATATATATATATATATATATATATATATATATATATATATATATATATATATATATATATATATATGTATCTGTGTGTATGTATGTGGGTGTGTGTGCTTGTGTGTTTGTGTGGGCGCGTGCATGCTTGCGTGCGTTTAAGCGTGCGTGCGTACGGGCGTATGTGTGGGTGTGTGTTCATATTTCAACTAACAACATGGGGTACGTTTTAAAAGGTAAGCTGTTGCTATTATTATTATTAGTTCTGGCAACGTATACGTTCACCGCTTCACTACTCAACTGTTGTTGATTTGTCAAAGCGAAAAGCCAGACAAATACCGCAAAATAGTGCTTGAAGTCAGCAGTACATTCATCAGGTTCTAACCGTTAAAGATCCCTACCCTCCTTACAGAAAGGCAGGGGTTCGGCAAAATTGACAGGATGGTGGGGCCAAACTGCTCTCTGGCGTCGGTGATTGGCCATAGTCGCGGAAATAGGGTGACGTTAAAGAACCAAAACACACACACACACTTTAGGTGTATTCTCGCTGTAATTAGTGTAGTGCGAGCTCTAGTTAGAGCAAAACCGGTCTGCGTTTCTAATTATGGTGAGAAGGCATCTAGCCTTACGGTAGATTTCACATCAAATAATTTTCCAACGCATATTCTGGAAGAAATACGGCTTCTATCATCTGTTTGTTAAGTTATTAAATTTATGTTTAAATTGTAACCTCATTTCGTTTGCTTACATTGTTAAAAAAAGTAAATTTTAAGTAGACCTTTTTTGCCAGAGCTAGAACTTCAGTTCCAAAAATCCTGGTCGTAGCAAGTACATTCTGGTAGAGAATTTTAATTAAAATTTGTTTTCTGCAAATAAGGTTAGTAAAATGGTAAAAATATGTAAAAAGTCGGAAGGCACCAAGTACATTAAAATGTTACAAAGCCCAAAAGCTCAATTTTCCCTTAAGTTGAAATATTCAATTTTGATACATAATAATACGAAATCATCCAAGTGAGTAACCTACTACGTTTATAATTTAGCAGGTACTCTTTTTTTGTCAATAGATTTATTAACTTTGTTAGGCAGCCCGATCGGATCAGATTTTTTTTTCTGGAAATCTTTTGTAATTCTAATGACATTTGTAACACACGTTCACTTTGAAGCAAATATAGCGCCTACATACAGTAAATTTTAATTTTCTAGCTTGATAGAAGCTTCAGTTTTAGGCGCTGAAAGTTTTTTCTTCAAACGAGAACATACGATTAAAAAATGTGTGATAAAATCAATTTGTTAAATTTCAGTGACAAAAAAGTGGTATTATGGGTTAAGGTATTGTATGGTGCCAAGCAATTATTATTGAGTTTTGTATCTAAAAAAAGACGAGAAGCTAAGACGTGACATATTTAATCCACGTTTGCATTGTATTTGTAATATTCTAACTCCAAAGTGACAGATTTGATAACGGAAGAACTTCTGGCATTTGGCGAAATGTTTTATATTTACTTTTGCACCACAAACTTTTTAATTCCACCACGCATCCGTCTTAAATCATCTAGTTTCTGGTGCAGAGACTGCCCGACAAGCCACCACCGCCTTGCTCGCGCTACGCCACTAAAAGGGCAAACCGATGCACGATACACCTGCAGAACTAAGAAATATGAGGTGTGATACGTACAACATTTCGCCTGTGGTTACAAAATAAGCATTTCTAACAATTTTGTTGTTATCTATCTGTTGTGTTTAAAACAGCAGTTAGAAAACGTGACAAAATTGTGAGTTTGAGCTTGCCCGGAGGTTACCCGGTTTTTCTTTTAACAGGAGCGATACAATTCGGAGATAAAGAAAATTAAAGACACTTCTATCTGTAATGGTTTCTCTCCAGGTAGGTATAGGTGGAAAATGTCGATAATTAACGTTACGACATTAAGGTCTGAATCCCTCCGATGATTCACCCAAAAAGAGTTCGTTGTACTTGCTTTTTATCTTAAAAAAGGGTTAGAAAAATATTCAAAGATCACTTTAGAGTCGTTTATAAAGTTAATGATTTGAAGAGCCTTTTGAGTAGAGCAAAGCATACTATTGACTTCCGGCAAAAATCTGGAATTTATCAAACATCTTGTAATAATTGCGAACAAATTTATATTGAGGAAACACGGAGTTCAATAAGAGCAAGAGTCTAAAGACCTCATGGCTCATTTCAGATTTAATACAGCAAAAAAATCTAGCGTTGTCCAACATATGATTGACTCTGGACATAAAGTAGGAAATAGCAATCTTAGGTTATTAAAAGTAACCACTGATTATCGCAAGTTAGATGCTTTAAAAAATTTAGAAATCCGCAAGGTAAATTCACAAAATTTAATGAATTTAGACGTGGGTCCAGCCAATTCAACATCAACACAACAACCGGTTAGGCGTATCCACTGACAACAATAGACCTTGGATTGCGTCACCCGGTATTACATCAACCGGTATTACATCAACCGGTATTGCATCATCCGATACTGAAACACCTGGTATTACATCATGCGGTATTGCATCATTCGGTTTTGCATCATCTGGTATTGCATCACCGGTATTACATCAATTGAGGTTAATTTAAGTATATAAAAAATTCGAGGCGAATCAAGTGCGTTATGGTAGCGAATTTTCATTAAATGCTTCAAATTTGTATAACTCAATATCAAAATTAAAGTGTGATGTCAAAATTCGGTTCCCATATATCGCATGTAGGTGCATCTTCTACTGTCGCATAAAATTGGACCAAAGCTCGGAGGGACCGAACAAATTTTGTTTTCAATCATAACTTAAAACTGGGCTCAAAAATACATGTTTGTTTAGTAAGCAAAAAATTAATTGTAAAGAAATCCGCATCTGCCAGATGTATGAGTACGTAAGAATTCATAATCCAAGCATATCTGTCATACAAGTAGTTAATTATGTTAGCTTCGCAAGTTTCTTTTAGAACATCTTTCGATGCATATATGTAAAAGTTTTAAAGTGTTTTTGTTGTTGCCTGCATAGTTATGTGGCATTATATCTATTATTAAATCGAGAAACTTGATTTTTGGGAGGTAGTAAGGTAGCTATTTACAATGGCAACGTATCAACCAAATTTCATTAAAATAACTTTGTTATTTTTTGAGATACAGATTTTTTTTCGGAGTTATGAGTTTTTTTTATTAGAAAAGCTGGTCCGATAGGGCTGGCTAACAAAGTTATCCAAGGTATTAATAAAAAAAAGATTCTTGCCGAGTTTTATTAAAGTCGGTTAACAACTTTTTGAGTTATCGGTGGGTAACGTATATATATACGCGCGCGCGCGTGCGTTTAAACATATTAAAATTCAAAGGGACCTTGGTTTCGGAGTCTAGGGGCCCAAATTCGCGTTCATTTTAATTTTTTTTTTGCAAAATCTAAACATCGGTACCTCTTTATTAGCGTCTTTTTTTAAATAAAAATTTGCTAATAGGATAATTTGCGCTCATACAGTTAGTTTAGCGACAGCTACCGATGAAGACAACTTCGTTGTCGAAATACGTATCTAGCACAAAACTATCTTGTATTATTTTGTGTTTTTTAGTGAATTTTTATGGTGAGACTTTGCAAAAATTCTTTCAAATGAGCGCGAATTAGGACCCCTAGAACCCATATCCGGGGTCAGTTTGAATTTTTATATGTATATATATATATATATATATATATATATATATATATATATATATATATATATATATATATATATATATATATATATATATATATATATATATCCGTCTGATAACTCAAAAAATAATTAACCGATTTCGATGAAACTCGGCAAGTGCCTTTCTTTTATTAATGGCTTGGATGAGTTCGTTGGCCAGGAAAATCGGACGGAGTTTTCCGGGAAAATTTTGAGTTTTCTTTCAAAAAAAATTTTTTTCCCGAAAATTTCGATAAAATTTGGTCTACATATTGCTTTGGGAAAGACCTAACTATGTGACAAAATTCAGCCTTCTAGGGTTACAGAAAATTGAGCTATTCAAATTTGAAACATTTATGTTTAAATCATAGTTCAAGTATGTGGTTGCTGTTGGTTAGTCAATGCTTCTCTTATTGTCATTGACTCATGAAATTCATTTTTAAGTTTCAGAGAAATGTCAATAATACTGAATTCACTGATTGTTAATCATTGGAAGCATTTACGATTATATATAACCCTATTGTAATTTATTATCATTTATCACCTCTGTAGTATAATTATTTTTTTCCTTACAACTCGCAGCGTTTTTAGTCAATTGTTGTTATTAATAGTCAATAGTTTCTTCCCGAATACACACGCCTTCCATTGACTTCTGCTTCTGCCGCTGTTACAGTCTTTTTAGAGGTACAGTTGTAACCACTCATACAGCCAGTGTTTTTTTAACCACGTGGCTGGGGGACTGACCGAATTCATTCCCAGTTGCTGTTGATTTACTCATATTCTCTTAATATGTTTGAAGATGTGGTGTCTACTTCATTCCAAGTCACTATTAACCGACTATTTATGAAATCAAATAAGTAAATTAAATCGATTGTCATAAAATATGTAGTGTATTAAGACTAAGGGAAAAAGAAATAAAACATATATAACTGTGCACAGTTTGATTATATTTTAGGGTGCTTGAGAGAGGTATTGTCACAGCATAATATCTTATTAAAGTTCATTTGTAAATAGGTTTAATATTATATATATATATATATATATATATATATATATATATATATATATATATATATATATATATATATATATATATATATATATATATATATATATATATATGATAACTCAAAAAATAATTAACCGATTTCGATGAAACTCGGCAAGTGCCTTTCTTTTATTAATGGCTTGGATGAGTTCGTTATCCAGAAAAATCAGACGGGGTTTTCCGGAAAAATTTTGAGCTTTCTTTCGAAAAATTTTTTTCTCCGAAAGTAACAAAGCTGTTTTAATGAAATTTACTATATATGTTGCCTCAACCTTACTACGTACCAAAATTTAACTTTCTAAGTTTAGAGAAAATTGAGTTATTCAAATTTTAAATTTTCTTTCGAAAAAAATTTTTTCTCCGAAAATTACAAAGTTATTTTAATGAAATTTTGTGGATATCTTGCCTTAGGAAAGACCTTACTACGTATTAAAATTACACTCTCTAAGTTTATAGAAAATTCAGTTATTTAAATTTGAAGCGTTTAATAAAAATTCACTACCATAACGCACTTGCTGCGTCCCGAGTTTTTTTGGTGATTCTGCTTTTTGTTTTGTTAAAATGGATCATCTGTGATTAGCCAAAACATGGAACAATACGTTCTGTGATTGTGCGAGCCGTGAATTATGATCACGGTTGTGTATTATGGCTAGTATAATTATTCTAAAAATGTCTAGTACTCTATTTCCAAAGTTTATTTAACACAAGCATAAAAATATTTTATTCCACGGACTGCGGCGGTGGGACATAAATAATTATCCAGCCCCCGTGTTCAAAATCCTCACACTAAGACACGGACAGCCCCATTTACCAAACTTCTTATTAACAAAATTGTATTTCCAAATTGGTTACGTTGCAGTAAACTTTGTTACTACATTTATTTTCCTTGCAGATTTGGAGCTAGGCTCATGGATAAAATACTACGAGCAAGCTCATTATGACCCAACTTCGTTAAGTGCCCAACACAACAGGATAAAAAGGAGTCTTAGCCGTCAACATTACATCAGACTAGACATTAAAGGGCATGGGCGGTAAGTACCATAAATATGAAATTATCATTAACGTAGCTTATTTTACAGTGCGAGTTTATATTTATAATTGAATGAAATTCAGTTAATCAGATACAGCTTCGTTTTTTCAAAAATTCTTGCACACGTCGACTAGTGTTTCAAATTGCGGTCTTTAAATATATGTATATATATATATATATATATATATATATATATATATATATATATATATATATATATATATATATATATATATATATATATATACTTTATTTATTTGATGTACTTTTTGTGCTTTTTAATTGCTTACGTGGATTGCAGTTTCGAACCGTCCTGGTTCATCATCAGCACGCTACTGACTATGATCGTTCCTGTATTGTCTATGTCTGAAATTGTACGTGACGTCTGCGCGTTAAGCTTCTAGTGATCGGTTTACTGTTGTCTGATTGGTTGCGTTTTCGGACTGTGTCGAGTGTATCGGTTTTCTGTTTTGATTATCGTGGTTTGATAATTTGTCTATTTGTATGGCTTTTATTAAGTTTTGTTTAAATGTTTGTATTTGGATTTATTCTGGGATTAATTGTTTCTTATTGCTTGTTTGTTGGATGTAGTATTGTTCCCAGATTACAATTTTTTCGTGGTCTTTGATATGTTTTATTGGTTGTAATTGGTTGATATCTGGTTTTTGGTGTTTTCTGTGGTGAATGTGTGTCGCTACGTTTGATTTGGAGCTAGGTATGTGAATTTTATCTAGTGCTGTTATATGTTCCTTGAATCTTGTTTCTATTGATTTTTTTGTCATTCCTATATATTTTTTTATTGCAGGTGTTACATTCTATTTGATATATTCCGTTTAATTCATGTGGGTTGTGTTCTTGTTAGTGAATTTTTATTAAAAAAAAAAATCACTTATAGAGAGGTATCGATGCTGAGACTTTGCAATAATTTTTTCGAATGAACGCGAACTAAGACCCCTAGAACCCATATCCGGGGCCAGATTCAATTTATATATATATATATATATATATATATATATATATATATATATATATATATATATATATATATATATATATCCAACCGATAACTCAAAAAATAATTAACCGTTTTCGATGAAACTCGGCAAGTGCTTTTCTTTTATTAATGGCTTGGATGAGTTCGTTAGCCAGGAAAACCTAGTATTTTGAGTTTTGTTCCGAAAAATTTTTTCTCCAAAAATTACAAAGGTATTTCAGTGAAATTTTGCGTATATGTTTTCTTCCGTAAGGCCTTACTACGTACCAAAATTCAACTTTCTAAGTTTATAGAAAATTGAGTTAATCCAATTTAGAGTTTTTTTTCAACAAAAATTTTTTTCTCTGAAAATTACAGAACTTTTTCAATTAAATTTGGTGAATGTGTTCTATGTATCAAAATTCAACTTTCTAAGTTTATAGAAATTTGAGTTATTCAAATTTGAAGCATTTAATAAAAATTCACTACCATAACGTACTTTCTGCGCCCCGAACTTTTTTATTTATTTTGTTTATTACTTTGTTATTGGTTTTGTAGCTCATTTTTAAGTCGTCTTGTTTGAGTGTTTGTGTTATGTTTCCGATGTGGTGGTTATAAGTGAATCTTGTGTATTTTGTGTTTCTTTCTGGTCTTTGGTTTTCGGTTTTGTGTATTGGTTTGTTTTTGATTTCTTTTACTAGCTTTTCTATTGTTTTCTTGTTGTATCCATTTCTTTGGGCTATTTGTATTATAGGGCGGGCGGGCGGGCGGGCGGGCGTGCGTGCGTGCGTGCGTGCGTGCGTGCGTGCGTGCGTGCGTGCGTGCGTGCGTGCGTGCGTGCGTGCGTGCGTGCGTGCGTGCGTGCGTGCGTGCGTGCGTGCGTGCGTGCGTGCGTGCGTGCGTGCGTGCGTGCGTGCGTGCGTGCGTGCGTGCGTGCGTGCGTGCGTGGGTGCGTGCGTGCGTGCGTGCGTGCGTGCGTGCGTGCGTGCGTGCGTGCGCGCGTGCGTGCGCGCGTGCATGTGCGTGCGTGCGTGCGTGCGTGTGCGTGCTTGCGTGCGTGCGTGCGTGCGTGTGTGTGTGTGTGTGTGTGCGTGCGCGTGTGTGTGTGTGTGCGCGCGCGTGTGTGTGTGTGTGCGCGCGTGCGTGTGTGTGCGTGTGCGCGTGGGCGTGCGCGTGCGCGTGGGCGCGTGCGTGCGTGCGTGCGTGCGTGTGTGTGTGTATGTATTTATGTATTTGTTTATTTGTTTAAATTATACAGTACGCTAATACAATAAGTCAAAGACTTGTGCTGTACATTAACGTAATTTAATATATAATATTATATCCAAAATTGCTTGTCAATAAGAATCCAAATTTCGCACTTCAAATTTTGACATACCAAATAAAATTTCTTTTTGCTTACAATTTTTTCCATCTGATGCCTTATTCGTTGCATTCATTTACAACAAATCTTCAAATCTTCATTTTACTTTTTCATTTACAATTCATCCTAACATATCCATATTTTTGCCAAAATAATCAATTTTATTTTTAAGACAAAAAAATGTGTGTATATATATATATATATATATATATATATATATATATATATATATATATATATATATATATATATATATATATATATATATATATATATATATATATATATATATATATAGTGTGTCCAAAATCGTAGATATGACGTCATCGATTTTTAAGGTACATGTCAAATTATACACCACAAGATTTCTAATTTGTATTCTTTGCCATTAAAAAAAAAAATACATTTTGCTACTTTAAGAAACTAAAATAAAAATACATTCGGCAGCCGGCGTTCGAGGTGAACGGTAGTTAAGCGAATACGTAGTGAAAATCGTGTTAAAATACGAAGTGTTTTGGTGTTTTTAAGTGAAAATGTATACAAATAAAACAGGCGAACCGCCTGATCGCGGAAGATTAGAATCTAATCCTGCAAAAACAGATTGGTATGAAAAAACACAAGAAATGTCCCAGGATATAGAGATGAATTACGAAACTAATAAGGTAGGAACAGAAAATCAAAATAAAGCCATAGGCGAAAAAAAAGTTTCAAATAATATCAATAAGGATTTGGTAAGTGAAGTTTTTAATTCATTAGTAGAAACTTCAAATAAAAATGTAAATGAAAATATATGTAAAAATCCAATAAGCGATAAGCCGACTACAGTGGTCGATAAACAGTATAAAGTTGTGGATAATTTTTATGATAACAAGCATAGCGGTCCGTACATTGTATATATTCAAAATAACAATGGAAATATAGGTAAAAGTCATATCATAACGACTTCGAGAATTATACGTAATTCAGTACCTGAAATAGATCAAGACATTAAATCGATAGTTAGTGTAGGCCTGAACAAAATAAGATTAGAACTTAATAACGGAAAAAGTGCAAATAACCTAGTAAATTCAGAAATTCTTAAAAATAAAAATTATTACGCTTACATACCTCAGTATTTAACAAAAAGGCAGGGGGTAATTAAAAAAGTAGATTTAGATATCCAAGAAAGCGAATTATGCAACATAATAAAACCGCGCATAGGCGAAAATTTTCAGGTTTCTAGTGTTAGAAGAATGAACAGGCGTGTTCAAAATGGTGATCAGATTTTATACGTTCCAACACAGTCAATTCTAGTTACTTTTCAAGGTCAATATTTGCCAAAAAAAGTGTCGATAGAAAAAATCATTTTCGAGGTAGAACCTTACATTAGACGGGTCATACAATGCATGAAATGCTTACGCTATAACCACGTTAGCACACAATGTAGAGGAAAAGAAAGGTGCGGAAACTGTGGAGAAGAACATAGTAATAATCAGTGCACACATACAGGGACACCGGTATGTGTTATATGTCGGGGACCACATAAGGCCACTGACAGAAATAGTTGCCCAGAATTTCAAAAACAAAAATCCATCAAAAATATAATGAGCACGGAAAATAAATCGTATAAAGAAGCATCAACACAATACTCACAAAGTTACGCAAAAGTAACAAAATCACATGTAACTAACGTAGATAATTTTTCAGTCAACGGTGATGCCAAACTTCCCGCAACAAATTATACTTTTCCAAATTCTTTTACGCATTCACAAGCAAACTCTCAGTTTTATCCACAACCTGTAGTAAAACGCAAACGTACAGATATACTGCACGAAAATAAAATGGAAAACATACGACAACAACATCAAGAAATTGTGGCGCCAACAACATTCAGAACAACACCAATCATAAATCCCATACCCCCTAGATATAATCTACCAAAAGACGAAGATAAAACTGAAAAACTGGTATCTTTTTTTATAGAAACACTAAAAAACATTGGCACAGGTAACCCATTAGACAAAGAGCTGTTAGATAAACTTAGACTAGATATATCACGTATCGTACAAACCCAAAATACATATTCGCGCTGAAAATAATGCAATGGAATTGTAGGTCTTTAATGTCAAACAAGGGCAGCTTTGAAAGATATCTATTTGATAACTGTATTGATATTTCACTGCTTAGTGAAACATGGTTAAAATCTACATTCAATATTAAATTGTCAGGATATAGTATACTTAGAAAAGATAGGGCAGATGGATATGGTGGCGTAGCGCTACTAATATCAAATAAATTTGCCTTTACTCAAATTAACCAGTTTTATTTTGTGGATAACATAATGTGCGTAGGTGCAAAAATTAAACTACATCGTAACAAGATCGTTAATTTTTATTCAATATATATTAAACCTGGAAATAGAATTTCAGTTACTCAATGGGATACCTTTTTTAGAAGCTTAGAAAAACCATTTATTCTAGGGGGCGACTTCAATATCCACCATACAGCGTTGGGAAGTACCAGTACAGACTTAAATGGCCAAAACTTAATTTCAGCCATTGATGATAATCAACTTACTTATCTTAATACAGGTGCAGAAACGCGTATGACTAAGCCAAATAGTATTTCCAGGTCTGCAGTTGATATAACAATAACTTCAAACGCTTTAGCTCAAAATATTGAATGGAGTGTAAAAAATGAAACATTAGGGTCGGATCATTTTGTTATTGAGTATAAGTTTTTTATAGATAATACAAATAGTAGCGTAGATTCCTCGGAAAACAAAATAACAAACAAAAAATGGAATGTTAAAAAAGCTAATTGGGAACAATACAAACAAAAAACAGAGCAATTTGCAAAAAATGCCTTAGAAATAAATACAAACATAGGCTATGAAGAGTTTCTTCAAAATCTAAATCTAATAATTTCTGAAACTATTCCAGTGAATAAAGCTAAAAAAACAAAATTTAATAAAGCATGGTGGAACGAAAATTGTAAAATAGCAATTGATAAACGCAAAGTAGCATTACAATCGTATAAATTTAACCCTACAATGCAAAATTTTATAGAATATAAGAAATGTGCGGCAATAGCAAAACGAGTAATTTTAGATAATAAAAGAAAAACTTGGCAAAACTTTTGTAGTACACTTAATAGAAACACTAGAATAAAGGAAATCTGGAAAACAATAAAATGTATAAATGGCGTGCAAACAGACAACATACCCCGAAGTTTGAACAACGATTGGATGATAGAGTTTATGCAGCTACAAGCACCGGCTTGGGTGGAAGAAAACTCATTTGGAGGCGGTCCAATATCCAATATTAACATCGAAATATTCACCATACAAGAACTAAACCTTAGTCTTAAGAATAACAACAACACAGCTGCAGGGGCAGATAACATACATTACTCTATGTTGTACCAACTACCCCAAATAGCTAGGGATTTATTACTAAACGTAATAAATAAAATATGGCTATCAGAAGAATATCCAGAAAGCTGGAAAACATATCTGGTTATGGCATTTTTGAAACCATTTAGAGATCCCAACTTAGCCAAGTCATATAGGGGAATATCGTTAGCGTCCTGTGTACTAAAAACGTTGGAGAGAATGATCAAACGACGACTAGAGACTTGGCTGGAAAAAAACCATAAATTATCTCCAAATCAGTTTGGCTTTAGAAAGGGATATTCCACTGCAGAAAGTCTAACAAAGTTTACCACAGATATCAACATTTCATTCACCAACACAAAATCAACAGTGGCAGGATTTATCGACATAGAAAACGCTTATGATAATATAAACTTAAGCCTATTGTATGATAAGATGATATACTTGGGAATAGAACCAAACTTTGCCCGTAAAATTATAAAATTATATTTAAACAGAAAAATACATCTTCTAACAGCAAATGAAAATATCACTCCCAGAAGCACGTCAAGAGGAGTACCACAGGGCAGTATAATCAGTCCTCTCTTATATTTGATCTATACACATGACATAAGCAACAATATCAACATACAAGTATTACAATTTGCCGACGATATATGCATTTATGACACCAACTGCGAAATAGATAGGGGAATCCAAGAAGTTACAAAAGCTATAGAGCAACTACAACAATGGACGAACAACAACAACATGAACATATCAACCAAAAAAACTCAGCTATGTATATTTACGCGCAAGAGACAGCCACTGCCCACTACGGTCACTGTTAACAACACTGATTACCCCATTAAGGATAAGGTGTGCTTTTTAGGGGTGTTTTTGGATAAAAAACTGCTCTGGAGGGATCATCTTCAACATCTAACGACAAAAACTGAGAAAGCAATAAATATACTTCGTATGGTGTGTCACACAAGATGGGGCGCTGACACAAATGTAGCCTTAATGATATACAGATCATTTGTTAGAGCCATGTTAGATTACAGCTCATTCCTCTATGACCAAGCGGCGAAAACCCACCTCAATAAAATCAGTACCATCCAAAATAAATGCTTAAGGTTGGCATTAGGTGCACTAAAAAGCACTCCAGTTAATAATTTGCTAGCCGAATGTGGTGAGATGCCTCTTCAATTCAGAAGAAAAATGATAGCAATAAGATTTATATTAAAGTTACAAGCAAAAAACAGCCCAATCCTACTCAAATTGGACCAATTACACAAGCTCACAGCAAGACATCGTTATTGGAGTCAAAAAGCAATCCCACTTACAGTAGAAGCATATTTGTCTGCACTCAAAGTAAAGCCCGATATGTACACCTACGATACGCAGCCGTTTTACAATATAAAATATGAAGTATTGCAAAATGTACAAATTGACTACCTGCCAGATTACTCATACATAGCCCAGCCGTTAAGAAACAACATCTTCCAGGAAGACATTAGTAAATTAGTACCACCAAATAGCTGTCTGATATACACAGATGGATCAAAAACTGACGAAAAAACAGCATGTGCCTATTTTGCAGTCCAAGACGAAAATTCAAAAATTTTTAAATTGAACAAAAATATGTCTAACTACACAGCAGAATTGATAGCTATCATAGAAGCCCTGAAGTATGCCACCGACAGCAACGACAATTATATAGTAATAATTACAGACTGCAAAAGTGTACTACAAAAAATAGAAAACTTCAATAGTCATATTTGTAACAACTATTTATTTGGTGAACTTGCCAAGTGGTTACATATTCTAATGCTTAACAACAAAGTGGTGAGATTTATGTGGATTAAGGGCCACTGTGGCATTGTACCCAATGAAATTGTAGACAGGTTAGCAAAAAAAGCTTTGGAAGAGGGTCAGTCGACTGAGTATCTCTGTCCACTTGAAGATTTTTTGTCGAAAGGTCTCAAATATAGTAATAGATTATGGGCGGAGCAATACAGCAGAGAGACAAAAGGAAAGTTTTACAGAGATATTCAGCCCACGATACCTAGGGTACCATGGTTTAGAAATTGCTATTACGAAAAAAATTTTGTAACGATAATATGTAGGTTAAGGTTCAACCATGCTTTATTCCCAAGCCATAAATATAAAATAGGCCTTTCAGATGAGCCAACCTGTGCATGTGGGGAAGTAGGAAACGCGCAGCATGTTTTGTTGGAATGTACCAATAAATATAACATTATTGAAATTTTTATAGAATATATTAACAACTTAAATATAGTACAAAAACCATTTTGCATAACACAAATACTAGAGATGAAAAATATAGCATTATATAAAGTATTAATAGACCACGTGCACAGGTTGGCTTTAAAATTATGATAAATATATTTAGACGTAGGATAGAATTAAGGTAGTTTAGGTAGATATTCCCAGTGTTCAATCCCTTTATGTTCTCCTATTCTTATAGAGGTCTTCCTGTTTGTCTATAAAGTTGCCATGATAGACCCCTTGGCACGAAGACATGTGTCCCCTGTGCAATCCTGAATAAATAAAAATGGAAAAAAAAAAAAAAAAAAAAAAAAAAAAAAAAAAAAAAAAAAAAAAAAAAAAAAAATGTGTGTATATATTTGTGTGTACATATGTCATATGTGTGTATGATTGTGTCTATATATGTGTATATATTATATATCAAACATTTATTGAGAAGTATGTTGTATGATAGGGTGTATGGATGGGAAAGATAAAAATGTATATATCATTACATAGAGTGATCCGACACTATTGTTTATTATCAATCGGTATCAGTTATCGGCTGGTCTGGAAATATTTGACTATACCTCCTAAACTGGAAAAATGAGCTAATGGCAAAAAGCCACAGCCATAATTCGAACAACAACAACAACAACAACAAATAAAAATAAATAATCTTAATAATTCATCTTTAATAAATGCTGAGTTAGTTGTCCGTTTACTATTTCTCAGTATCCTAAACAGAGTGATACTCGTTTTGAACCTTTGTGTTATTACTTTGGGGTAACCTAGCCTACACTTATTCTTATTCGTAATCTCCACCTCTCAAGACTTGTCGGTTTCCTCTTAAACACTTTGCTTTTCAAGTCCTTATAAAAAGTAGTCCAAAGAAGTGATGCCTGGTGATGCAATGTAGATTGTTTAAGATTGTTTAACGAGTCGTATACACCTTTGGCCTCTCAGTGCTGCGACCCCAATGTGTCTTTTGTGCACCAGTCTTGTAATGCAATGGTTCCCCTTCTACCAATCCATCTACCTTAAAATACTGCATCCAAACACATACAAACATAGCTTCGAACACGAATAGGCGTATCATCGTTTTGAAACCACATATTTGTGTTTAAAAACAGAGTAGCGGAATTTGGAACCAGTTTTTTCTAATATAATTCTAAATATCCAGTTATATTTTTAGTATTAAAACAAAAGTTACTCAAATATTTGCTTTTAATATACACTGACTTTAAAAAAAATCTGAACACCAATGCCTAATAGTTAATTACCTTAATAAAATTTGTACATAATGTGTGTTTAATCAAACCTTGAAAATGATTATATTTACATTGCAACTGAAATATTAAAAAATAACGAGGTTATTTAATAATGAATGTGTGCGCCGCGGTTTCTTATGTATTCGATAACTCTTGGAGGCATGCTTGAAATTAAATGTATTATGGTATACTGAGGAATGTCATCTCAGGCTACTTGATGTCGTTGACGAAGGTCAACTGGGTTGTTATTTGGTGGTTGCGGTAAATTACCCAGTCGATTTCCAGTCATATCCCACACATGTTCGATTGGTGAGAAGTCCGGGGAGTGAAAAGTACATGGAAGTGGGGTCACGTTTTCTTGTAAGAACCTTATAGTAACCCTTGCTATCTAAGAACGTGCGTTGTCTTGTTGGAAAGGGGGTTGAATTAACCCTCGTATGTGTGGCTGTGTAGCAGACTGTAGTGCGTTTCGTATGTAATGATTTGCATTCAAATTTCTGTCAATAAAAAGCAGAGGTGACCTGCTACCGTGTGTTACCGGCAGAGAACACAATACGATTCCCTTTACCATCTCAATTTGATCTGGCGTTACGCCACTCAAGCCAAGCAGCACGATGTTGTGGTGTCGGTGGGAGGCATAAAAATGGTGTATACGAACGAAGCCGAAAAAATTGCAATTTCAAGCGGAATGATTGAACCATCTAAGATAAGATAAAATAATAAGAGAGATTATAAGTTAAAAACAAAAGAAGAAAATCATAAGATGAATTATATATATATATATATATATATATATATATATATATATATATATATATATATATATATATATATATATATATATATATATACAGTGTGGAACAGCCAAATGGAATAAATTCGATAACGGATAAATGAGGGCGTGTTGGGAAAAACGCTTGGACACGTCGATTTGTATTTTTAACTGCGCATCTTTTTCAAGAAAAAACAATTATATAGGGTGCGTCATGTGACAGTGGCCAATACCAACTTTCTTATTTTAAATACAAGCCCCTGTATATTATAAATTTTTTGGATTCTTCAGAAAATTCTAGACATAATTCATGTACAATGTTCTATACCTATCTTCAACTGTTTCGGAAATATTAAGTATTTTCAGATTTATTACAAAAATTAACACTAAAAATAGAAAATTATTTTATTTCACAAATTCTAATAAGAAATACTGATTATTTCTTAATAATTTAAAAAAACAAAAAAAAATTAATGTCAATGTAGTAAATGTTCAAAATGCTCGCCACGAACATCTTGGCAACATGCTAATCTGGTATAGAAATGTCTTCTAACATTACTCAACATCTCAGGCGTGACTGATCTAATCGCAAGCGTGATTCGTCTTTTTAAGTCATCTAAGTTGAGGGGCTTAGTTTTGTATACAATACTTTTGACATATCCCCACAAAAAGTAGTCTAATAGCGACAGATCAGGATATCGTGCTGGCCATTCTATCGATCCGCGCCTCCCTATCCACCGATTTGGAAAAATTTGGTTCAGGTACTGCCGGACATTGATTTGGTAATGGGGCGGTGCTCCATCTTGCTGAAACCATATTTTATTGGCAGGAACTTGTGGGTTTGCTGGATCTGGATATAAGTTTGTCAAAGTTGGCACGACATTATTTTGGAGCAGTTCTAAATATTTATCCCCATTCAAGTTGCCATCAATGAAAAAGGGACCTACGATATGATTTCCAACAATTCCTGCCCAAACATTAACTTTTTCAGGATATTGCGTATGTTCCTCTCTCATCCAATGAGGATTCTCATTAGACCAATAGCGGCAATTTTGACGATTAACATGACCGTGAAGTGTAAATGTGCTCTCATCAGAAAACAAAACATCTTCTAATTGGATCACATTGTTATCTAACATTGCCATCATTTGTTCACAAAAATACGTTCTCCTATCGAAATCGTCCTCCATGAGCTCCTGAGTTGGTATCATTTTATAGGGATGCATTTTACTTTCCTTTAATGTTCGAAAAATTGCTGTGTGGCTAACGTTGAATAGTTGGGCTGCTTGTCGACCAGAAGTATGTGGGTTTTCTTGAAACTCAAGCGTAATATCCAATTTCGTATCATCACTTACTGCATTGGCAGCTACTTTTTTTATCTGTCTCACATGACCAAGCTCGCGAAACTGCTTTTCTATTTTGCTAATTGTTCCTTGGGATACAGGCGGCAAATTTGGAAATTTTTCGTGAAATAAGCGAGACACTTCCATCCGTGTCCGTGTGTTATCTCCATAACCAATCATTTGTAGAATGGTTATTTTGTGCATTTCTGTTAAATGAACCATTTTTCTGATATTATTACGTACAGTTAACGAAATTCAAACGACAATAGCACTGACACTAATCACTACTGTCATGCAGGCAGACAACAAGTTGCTAAGGCTACGATTTTTATACGAACAGAAAGAAAACTGTTTTTGTTTTTGTTTCATTTCATATCAGTAAAAAGAAACGCAGGAATGGTTTTTGTTTACTTTCTCATTATCAAGAGCTGAATGGGAAATAAGTATTGAATGCAATGTAGCGAATTTGTGAAATAAAATAATTTTCTATTTTTAATGTTAATTTTTGTAATAAATCTGAAAATACTTAATATTTCCGAAACAGTTGAAGATAGGTATAGAACATTGTACATGAATTATGTCTAGAATTTTCTGAAGAATCCAAAAAATTTATAATATACAGGGGCTTGTGTTTAAAATAAGAAAGTTGGTATTGGCCACTGTCACATGACGCACCCTATATAATTTTTTTTTCTTGAAAAAGATGCGCAGTTAAAAATACAAATCGACGTGTCCAAGCGTTTTTCCCAACACGCCCTCATTTATCCGTTATCGAATTTATTCCATTTGGCTGTTCCACACTGTATATATAAATATATATATATATATATATATATATATATATATATATATATATATATATATATATATATATATATATATATATATATATATATATATGAAAACTGGTGGTTTTGTAAAACTTATCTTGCACTCTAAAATAGTAGCTAAAATTAGGGTTGTCACTAAAACAATCGATGACGGCATATCTCAAGCTTCGGACAAACTGGCAACAAATTTACAATAAGCTCAAAACGTTACCTTACTTTGTCAGTTTAGAAAGTTAACTATCAGTATCGAGACACTTATACAGGATGGTGCAAATAATATACAGACTGTCAAGAAAATTTTGGCATTAAAATAGTACAGGATGTTAAAGTGAGAAACTGAATTTCGACTATCGTTGAATTTATTCAAGGTATTGTCTTGCAAACTGTACAGATGACTTTTGCATAGTGATAAAAAAATTCATTTACAATTTGGCTGGAGCGGATAAAGAACACTGCTTGTGGTACCCATCAAGTCTTAAAAATACTTACGTTTTTTGGTTAGCGTCGCTAGGAAAGTTTTCATTAGAAAATAGTATTCTTTTGTGTTTTTTTAACAAAAAAGCATACCTATTTCCATTTTTATTTCTATTTTAGTTCAGCAAAAACAGTACAGTGTATCACAAATATAAAAGAATAAGCTTGTGTATATTTGAGGATACAATTTTTATGATATCAAGGCCTAATGATAATTTATCAGAAGTCCATCATAATTATAAGTTGTCAATTTTTGATGGATAACTTTTTAACAAAATTTTTGCAAAACTTTTTGCAAAATTTCTCGCAGCAAATTCTTTGGCCCAAATTCGTTTCATTGCACCCTCTTGTACTTCTTTATTTTAAATTTTTAGCTCCAATATTAACGAATGACTCTAAAGTCAACCGTTTTCGAAATTGTTGCGTTTTAACAGTAGCTGCACCATATTCTTGGTCGTAGTTTTCAAACCACTTTTTTTATTTGCCGTATAGTAGGCGTCTGTCATAAGAACATTTATGTCCTTGCTCTTCTCAAAATCACGTGTAGGTATCATTAATTGTTATTTTGATCACCTATACTTCTTAAATGACGCTAAAATCAACCGTTTTCCAGATTTTTACAATTCTAAAAGTGGCTGTAGTAATGTAATACCAGCA
Organism: Tillus elongatus; assembly: GCA_964006375.1. NCBI lineage: Eukaryota > Metazoa > Arthropoda > Insecta > Coleoptera > Cleridae > Tillus > Tillus elongatus. The sequence continues at coordinate 152,890,182 of OZ023262.1, forward strand.
ACGTTAAATGTTTAGCACTGCTTGAGAAATGACAGATTAAATACGTGTGTACACAGCACATTTTCAATCTTGGTGGGTGATAACATGTCAACTCAAAAAATGACTGAAATAAATTAGTCATTTTGATGTAAGTAAGGTAAGGAATAATAGAAAAGATATTATAAATTATCACTATTATTAGTGTGGAAAGAGAAATAATTAATTACTTAAATATTGAACGACTAGTGTCCATTATGACCACCATTTACCTCAATACACTTTTATATACGCCTGAGAAGAGATTGTCCATCTTTAAATGGTACACTAAATACATATGTAGAGACATCTCTGGCTCTGCAAGTGCTTCTTCTCATTTTTGTTACCGGATTCGCCTTTTACGGCATCGTAACGCAGAATAATATGAATTTATTTATACGAATTCATAACAAATATAAATAAATATCCGTCGCTATGTTGGAGTATTTTGTTCAAAAAATTATTTGAAAATAAAATAAAAATGATATGTGACGCCTTTAAAATGTCTATGTGATGTGTTATACTTAAGATAAAAATAAAATGAACCTATTACAATATACACCATAATAACAGTCACAGTAATAAAATAGGTAATTAACAATAACATCAATAGCAGCAGGTTATATATAACGAAAATATCAACATACATGAATCCATTACATTCGGTAGTATGTTTTGAAAATGTAGCTTTGTCAGGGTGGTTATCTCTAAGTGCAGAAATATGTTCCTTGTATCTCGTATCAAAACCTCTAGAAGGTTGACCTATGTAAACTGCGTTACAGTATGTACAATCTAATTGATAAATTCTAGTTTCTGTGAAGAAACATGAAGAGGGTGGGAATATTTAACGTGCCCAACATTGCATTGCACACGGGACCTACGGCGTTAAGCCCTTTTCAAATGGCGAAAGATGTAGACATTGAAATATATCAAACACAATGCCAAAACCTTGGTTCATGTTAATTTGACAGTAAGATCTACTGAAAAAGTGAAATAAACCTTCTATGGGGGTCGAACACAAGACCACTGGCTTCAAAGGCACATATTCTTGCCACTCGGTCACCAAGGCTGCACATAAGTATGTGGACATAAAGTGTCGCATCGCATGCCTTTAGCACCATTTGTGCTGGTTAAAGAGATAACAGAATTGGGGATTATACACGAAAATTAATTGCACGTTTAGGAAAGCCATCTTACTTTGTAAAGATCTTTAAAAAAGTTTAATTCATGATAATCAACACTAATTTACTCAGGAACTGGCTAATATGATTGACTGCAACCAGACCAGTCGACCATAGTACGCCATTTGCATTCCATTGATACAGCTCAAACATTGGGTGCATGTGTGCCACATGTTTTAAGCGAAAACGACAAAAGTCAACGCGTCACGATATGTACCCCGTTACTGGTTTGGCATCGTTATTAGTTTGTTGAATGTTGCCGTTGAGGAAAAATTGTACCTTTATTTCAACAACAAGAAGATAAAAGAATGGCTTAGCCCTGATCGAAAGGCGTCTCCCCCACTAAATTTGGTACCAAGCCGCGTAAGCTGATGTGCATCTAGTGGAACGTAGAAGTTTTCATCCGCTAAAGATTGCTTTCAAGGAATGCAACTACCACCGCTCAGGTTTATTACTAGCACTTCCATTGACCGCACACCCTAATTCTACACAAAAGACCCTAAAAATAGCATCAAATCATTTTGAACATAATAACTACTGTCCTCGTACTTATCCCAAAAGAAGGCTATTCGGGAGCTCGGTTGGGAAGTCATTCCATATTCATCCTATTCTCCAGACCTTGCTCCATAAGATTTTTACCTTTTGTGACCCATTATTGTATTTAGAGGAATATTTTCCAATAAAGACGTCGCGCCTTAAAACTGGCTTGGCGGCTAGTTCAATTACAAACTGCAGGATTTTCTGAGGTGTGAAGTAGAAAAACTATCAGATCTCTGAAAGCCAATCATAAACAATAGAGTAGAATGTGTTTTTGATTAGTTCATGTATTGTTTTTAATTAAATAAAAACGCTACGAACGTATACACTAACCTGACAAATTACTGTAGCCTAAATATTTTTTTGTATTTTAGAAATGTACAACCTAAATTATGGTTTATTTTAAGTTTACCTTAGCCTATAATTCCGTACGCTCTACGTCCTAATTCATTAGTCGAATTTTGCTTAATGCGATTAACATAAAACGCGAATAATTGTGGCAGTAACAAAGAAAAGAGCTAAAATTTCGTTCGAATTTAAAGAGTAGTAATTAGAGTGTATTGTAAGAGTCGCAGGATAAAAGGAGGAAGCACAGAAAGGAATCGATTGTGACAGATGAGCGGAATCCAAAATGAATGGGATTATTTGTGTTCATCTCTTGAATATACATATTCCGCAGAATAATTTTCCAACCCACTATCCACTGAAATCTAATTATTTCATATAATATGAGATCCAGGCGGTAGCAAGCAAATGAATAATGCAATGGTTATATTTCTGCTGGAATCTCTTCTCTTAGTGCAATGTGGTTTTGAACAAATAGGTCGGGGTTATAAACCGGAAGAACGTTTTCGACTGATGTTTCTTTTTGCAAGCGAGAAAATGAAAAGCTTTAAACTTTTTTATTACCTTCATATATCATATCCCGCAGAAATTTTATCGAACCTGCAAATGTAAAAACGGATATCTGAAAATATTCGGAAATTATGTTTTCGTTATACTATAAGTACGAAAGGATATGTAATGTCTGCTGGCCATATCTCTCTCATATTAAAATTTATATGTATGCGGCCGTTAAATCGTCCTAACTTATTTGGTTTTCATAGACCTTTTCCGATAACATGAATCCTACATGATGTTTAAAATTTGCGCCATCTCAACGAAAAATGTTTCTAATTCTTATTGAAACTGTCGCCTTTCTTACGCTGCTTCTATTTTTAGTAGTTTCAAGACATTTTCATTTAAATATTTAAATTGTCCTTTTGCGACCGTATTTAATTTTGGTAGTTTTGAATTATTTTTTTTTCAAAGGAGCGCGAACTAGGTTCCTAGATCCCATATCCGGGGTCAAGTTTGATTTTTATATGTTTATGTATATGTATATATATATATATATATATATATATATATATATATATATATATATATATATATATATATATATATATATATATATATATATATATATATATATATATATATATATATACTTTCTGTAATTTTTTATCTCTTTACGTAGACTGCAATTTCGAACCTTCCTGGTTCATTATCAGCAGGTTACTGACCCTGATCTTTCCTGTGTGTTCTATTTCTAAAGTTGTACGTGACATCTGCGTCTTCAGTTTCTTTGGTGGGTTAACAGTCGTTTGGCTGGCTGTTTTCGGTCTGTGTCTATTGTATTGGTTTCCTGTTTTCATTATTGTGGTATGATAATTTGTGTATTTGTATGGCTTTTATTAAGTTTTGTTTAAATATTTGTATTTGTTCTGGCATTAATTGTTTCTTACTGTTTGTTTGTTGAATGTAGTATTATTTTCATTTCTTTGTGGTCTTTAGTATGTTTTCTTAGTTGTAATTGGTTGATATCTGGTTTGTGGTGTTTTCTGTTGTGAATGTGTGTAGCTACGTTTGATTTGTAGCTAGGTATGTGGATTTTCGCTAATGCTGTTATATGTTCCTTGAATCTTGTTGATATTGATTTTTTTGTCATTCCTATATATTTTTTATTGCATGTGTTACATTCTATTTGATATATTCCGCTTAATTTATGTGGGCTGTGTTCTTGTTTTTTATTTTTATTTTTAAGTCGTATTGTTTGAGTGTTTGTGTTTTTTTTTTTGGTGGCTATAAGCGAATGTGAGTATTTTGTGTCTGTTTCTGTTGTTTGGTTTTCGGTTTTGTTGATTTGTTTGTTTTTGAGTTCCTTTACTAGTGTTTCTATTGTTTTCTGGTTGTATCCATTTTTTTGTGCTATTTGTATTATGATGTATTTCAGTGGCACATTTAGCATTCTGTTTATTGTGTGTGAGGGTATATTCACTGTGTAGGTATAGTCACGCCTGTTTGTTTAGGTTTTCTGTATATTTTGTATTCAGTCTGGTTTTCTTTTCTGATTAGTGTTAAGTCTAAAAAGTGTATGTTGTTTGATTCTTTTTCTATTGTGAATTTTATGTTGTTGTTGATTTGGTTTATTTTTTAAAGATATTGTCTATGTCGGTTTTCTGATTGTCATATATTACTAATATATCATTGACGTATCTTATCCAGTTGATGTTTGGGTCTTTTTCTTTTATAATGGTGTTGGTTTTATCTTCTAACTTTTGTATGTATATTTCTGCCATCATGCTTGATAGTGGAGATCCCATTGGTAGTTCGTTTTCTTGGATGTAGTATTCTCCGTTGAATTCAAAGTAATTTTGTTTTGATATGATGTTTAGTATTTCGTTGATTTATTGTTTTTTGTTGTTGTTTTGCATTATATTTTCGATTATATTTGTGGTTTCGTTAATTGGTATATTGGTGTATTGGTTATGTCGAATGAGGCGAGTCTTGTGTTTTTGTTTATGTTTATGTTATCTAATTTGTGCACTAATTCTATGGAGTTTTAGTGAATTTTCGTAGAAAAAATTCACTAATGGAAAGATCCCGACTTTTGAATTTTGAAAAATTTTTTGCAAATGAGCGTGAACTAGGATTCCTAGATCCCATATCCGGGGTCAGTTTCAATTTTTATATGTATATATATATATATATATATATATATATATATATATATATATATATATATATATATATATATATATATATATAATGTATTTGATAGAATTTGTAAATGGCTTGGATAAGTTCGTTAGTCAGGAAAATCGGACGAGCTTTTCCGGGAAAATTTTGAGTTTTCATTCGAAAAAATTTTTTTTCTAAAAAAATTAAAAAGCTATGATAACTAAATTTGGTAGTAGGTTTACGGTATAAAAAGTAAACTATACACCAACATTTAGATTTCTATGTTACAAGAATAAAAGTTATAAAATATTTTGTGCCAGATCATTTCTATGAAAATTCACTACCATAACGCACTTGCTGCGTCCAGACTTTTTTATGTTAAATTTCTTTTCTAGTTTTATTTCTTGTTTTAGTATTTAGTCTATTTCTTTTGCTATTTTGTATAAGGGTGCATCTTTGAAGTTGATGAGTTTTCTTATTGAGTATCCCGTTTTGTGTATTTTTATTATTCCTGTCATTGGTGGTGCTTGTGAGTTGTTGTTATAATAATGTGTTTTTTTTGTTGTTGAATATTGTCCTGTGTTTTTTTATAATGTTTAATATTTGATTTTGAAATTTATTCGTTGGGTTTTCGTTCAGGTCCTTGCATTTGCTAGTTGAGATGAATATGTTTGTTTCTTCTATATAGTATTGTGTATTTATTGCTATTAGTGCGTCGCCTTTATTTGTTTTAGCTATTGTTATATTGCTAACGTGACTCGTTTCTTATTTGTTTGATGATCTTTTCATGTGTATGGTTTTTTGATTTGTTTTACACATGAAAAAATGATCAATCCAATAAGAACAAAAGTCACATATAACATAACAATAGCAAAAGCAGATAAAAGACTATATATAATTAAAAAACATATTCATTTCAACAAACAAATACAAGAAACGGAACGAAAACCCAACGAATAAATTCCAAAATCAAATATTAAACATCATAAAAAACACAGGACAATATTCAACCAAAAAACAACACATTATGATAACAACCCAAAAGCACCACCGATGACAGGAATAATAAAAATACACAAAACGGGATGCTCAATAAGAAAACTCATCAACTTCAAAGATGCACCCTTATACAAAATACTAAAAGGAATAGACCAAGTACTAAAACAAATAAAACTAGAAGAGAAATTTAACATAGACTTCATAGAATTAGTGCAAAAATTAGAAAATATAAACACAAACAATAACACAAGACTGGCCTCATTCGACATAACAAATATGTACACCAATATACCAATTAACGAAACCACAAATATAATCGAAAATATAATTCACAACAACAACAAAAAGCAATAAATCAACGAAATATGGTACATCATATTGAAACAAAGTTACTTTGAATGCAACGGAGAATACTACATCCAAGAAGACGAACTACCAATGGGACCTCCACTGTCAAGCATTATGGCAGAAATATACATTCAAAAGTTAGAAGATATAATCAGCACCATTATAAAATAAACAAACCCAAACATCAGCTGGATAATATACGTCGATAATATATTAGTAATATATGACAATCAGAATATCAACATAGACAATATCGTCGAAAAATGAACCAAACCAACAATAGAAAAAGAATCAAACAACACCATACACTTCCTAGACTTAACACTAATCAGAAAAAAAAACCGAACTGAATACAAAATATACAGAAAACCTACACAGACATCACTATACCTAAACACTCAATATATCCACACACACAAAAAATGGCCGCATACAGATACTTAATAAACAGAATGTTAAGTGTGCTACTGCATAATGACGAACGAGAAAAGGAATACAACATCATAATACAACGACAATAGGCATGGATGCAAAATGATAATGTTTTGTATCCTCCTACTATGTCGAAAAGCATAACTATTGGACAATTGATAGTCCCTTTATTAATCTTATTTTTAAGGGGGAGACATTGATCCAATCCAATCCATAGCAGGTGGTAGTGGAATTTTCCTTTACGTAATAGAAAATGATTTTTTTCACGCCCGATGAGGTACCACCCCATATATCAAGGGGCCGGTGAAGTTCCAACGGACGTTTCCGGTTCTGGTGTATGAGTCGGTTTCCCTTATAAGCAAAAATGATGATGGCTCCTCCTTGTACAAAATATTCCGGAGGTAAAATACCCCTCCATTCGGATCTCCGGGAGAGGGGCGTCTGTCTGCTTCTCTCATCCTGACCCCTCTGATATCTCACAAAACGTCACCGAAATTATCCAAGCTGGCATGGAATTATTTATTCCACGTACACAGAAAACCTCTTCAGCCACTCAAAAGCCCTGGTTCTCTAAATCCTGTGACAAGGCCAGACTTGAAAAGGTCAAAGCTCACAAAACGCTTCTACAATATCCCAGTCAAGAAAATCGTCAAGCATTTAACGACGCAAGAAACCGCTATGTCCGCATTCTTTCTGAGGCAAAAACTGGTTTAATAACCACATCAAAAATAAAGTCCTCTCAAGCTCCAACGGCAGCAAACCTTTCTGGACTCTTGCTGAATCTATTGGGAATAATTTCTGCAACAGCACGTTCCTACCTCTTGTCTCAGGGGATGAAATTGTTTCTACCGCCCTGGGCAAAGCTGAACTTTTTGCTTCGTTGTTCGCCGGCAATTCTACTCTCAACCCACCTCCAAATGTTCAACCACAAACAGTCCCCAATGTCGCGCATAAAATGACGGATATAATTTTCAAAACTAAAAAGGTACGAAAGATGCTCTCTTCTCTTAATACCAGGAAAGCCTCTGGCCTTTACCAGATCAGAGCAATTGTTCTCAAAAAATGCGCACCAGAACTTGCTCCTGTCCTGACTCGCCTGTTTCAGATATCTTACAATAAAGGCATATTCCCTAGTAACTGGAAAACTGCTCGAGTACAACCCATTCCCAAGAAAGGATCCAAAGCGCTTCCTAGCAACTACAGGCCTATTTCTCTCCTTTTAGTCGTCTCTAAAGTGATGGACAAGTATATAAACACCGAATCACTAAAATTTGTTGAAAAGCACAGTCTAATCCACGACAGGCAGTATGGATTCCGTCAGCGCAGATCGACTGCCGACCTCCTTTCCTTTGTCACCCATTCTTGGAACAAGTCTATGCAACAACACAGTGAATCCCAGATTGTTGCTCTAGACATATCCAAAGCATTCGACCAGGTCTGGCACGCAGCGCTGCTTAATAAACTTCCTACCCATGGCCTACCATCAAAACTTTGTACCTGGACAGCAAATTTCCTCTCCAACAGGAGCATTTCTGTTGTTGTGGATGGCCATTCCTCTAAACTGTATCCAATTATTGCAGGAGTTCCTCAAGGTTCAGCTTTAGCCCCTACTTTGTTTCTTCTTCACATCAATGGCCTCCTTTCTAACACATCCAACCCAGTTCACAGTTACGCGAACGACAGTACCCTCCACTCAAATATACAATATTCTAAGCCTGTCTCTTTATCCCAATTAGATGAGGATCGCAGACTCATGGAGGGTTCTGTCTCGGTGGATCTCCCAAAAATATTAGACTGGGGAAGTAGAAATCTTGTACAATTCAACCCCACCAAAACTAAGTCTTGCTTTCTTTCTCACAAGAGATACACCAGCCATAGACCCATCACAATGAACAACCAAGTTATTCAAAGTAATGAGTCCTTTTCTCTTGTTGGCATTTCTGTGGATCGAAATCTTAATTGGCACCAACATGTCACATCAATTGCAGAAGCGGCTGCTAAGAAATTAGGTTTCCTCTTCCGGGCTCGCAAATACTTTTCACAAGCTAATCTCTATACCTTATATACTTCACAAATAAGGCCAAACCTCGAATACTGCCCCCACATCTGGGGTGCAGCTGCCGCTTCTACACTCGGTATCCTGGACTCCATTCAAAAGAGAGCTATACATCTCATCGGTGACCCTACCCTCACCCAAAGGCTGCCATGCCTTGCCCACCGACGTGCCGTTGGTGACCTCTTTCTCTTTTATAGATATCTGCACGGGCACTGCTCAGAGGAGCTTTCTTCCATAGTTCCTCCACCTGCTGCCCCCAACAGATCTACCAGGGGAACAGAGCGAATGCACCCTTTTACTGTCCAGGTCACCAGACACAGTACATCTTGTTATGCCCGCTCTTTTGTCCCGAGGACTTCCAAGTTGTGGAATTCCTTGCCGGCACATGTTTTTCCTTCTCCTCCGAACCTCCAAACCTTCAAGTCCAGAATTAACAAGCTGCCTCTTTCCTCCTTGTCAACACCCACGGTACGATAGTATTTAGGCTGTAAGCCTTCGTGGTGTGTTGTTAAAATTAAAAAAAAAGAAATGGATACGAAACCAATAACAAAATAAGAACACAGCTCACATAAATTAAGCGGAATATATCAAATAGAATGTAACACATGCAATAAATTAAAAAATAATCTAAACAAAACTTAATAAAAGCCATACAAATAGGCAAATTGCCATACCACAATAATGAAATCAGGAAACCAATACAATCGATACAGACTGAAAACACAGCCAATCAAACAACTGTAAACCGCCCAATAGAAACTGAACACACAGACGTCACGTACAACTTTAGAAATATAACGTACATGAACGATAAGGATAAGTAAAGTGCTGATGATGATACAGCAAACAAATAAAATGTGCGCGTGCGTCTGCGCGTGCACGCGCGTGCGTGCGGTGGTGCGAGCGAGCGTGTGTGCGTGCGTGTCTTTATCTGCGTGCGTGTTTGTGGGTGTGTGCGTGAGTGCGTGCATAGGTTTATGACGCAAAAAGTAAACTATACACCAAAATTTACATTTCTATGTTACAATAAAAAAAAATATAAAAAATTTTTGGTGGCAGATCATTTCAATGAATCGTTACTACCTTAAGGCACTTGGTGCGTCCAGAGTCTTTCAATGATGGGGTCACTCAGTGCAAGTGTGCTCAGTTTTTTTAAGTATAAAATGTTAAAAATTGAAGATTTTTATGGGACAACAGGTCCACAGCTTTATTACGTCATCAAGGATGTAACATATTTATTGACCTTTAGCGTATCCCAATTTCACGCCACATGCACGGCTGTTTTTTTTTTTATTATCTGTGCAACAAACTTAATTATGGGAGCATTACAGGTGACTTTTCAGATTTTGTGTCGCTATTTTCATTTCTACGAAATTGATGGGAATGTGAAAACCTAGATTTTAGAAGTAACCTCTTACGAGAGCTAGAACTTTAAAACACGTTGTTTTATGACTATATCTTTTGTTTTAGAAGTAGAGGAACTGGTCTGAATATGGGCACCCCATTTGTTTCTTCAAGATAACAAACTAAGAATTATACTCATAGAAGCTGCTAGTGCGCTAATCAATTGTTAGCATTTACTTGTCTTAACTGGTAATTTGTGGCGAATTTTTATATTTTTAAAAACGAACTTCTCGGTATAATTTTAGCAATAAGGACATTTCCGCGTTTTGTCATCTACCGCCATACCTTTATTTGTTTTTGCATGTTTTATTATCTTATATCATCGCTTATTTAGATAATAAAGATATTTATGATGGTGATGCCGAGTAGTTACAGTCTGCCTAGGTCACTCTAGGGAATGCGAGTCTCTTGAAAACGTATTACTCTTTTCCACTCAAAAGCGATCCCTTCTCCACAGACTTACACAGGTACGTTGACCATCATAATGACCCTAGTGTAGTGAAGAGGTCGCAGACATCATTTACAAGGAGCGACCCCTTTAGAATCTGACGGATGCGATCTTTCGAAGAATTTCGGTTGACCAAAAAACGGTGTGCCCGTGAAACCTGCGTTAGAGTGCTGAAATAAAAATGAGGCTTCTACTTGGAACTGAATCCAGGACGTTCGGCTTCAGAAACACCTTCTTACCACTAGATCACTAAGGCTGTTACTTATGAAATTGTCACCTATTTTAAAAGCATTGTAATGTGACTTTCGAAACCACTTGAGACAGTGTTCTCTTTATTAATTTCTTTTGAACGTGGATTTACTCATGAAAACAGTTTTATGTCGACGACTTTGTGTTTTATATATGTTACGAATAAATAAAGCTTTCAAGAAAAAAAAAAAAGAAAATTCATGAAAATATCTTTACCTTTGGGCTTTGGTCGTTATGTTTTAAGAACCTTTATCCCCGTCTTTTCATAAAATATGAGTTCTCCTATGAGTGGTATTCTGCTCACATATATTAAATGAATTTCGTGAAAATAAATACAAACCTAAATCACATTTCTGTCTTTTAGATGAAGCTTACTAGGGATGTATCAACGTTGAAAAATCTATATGATCTTTATAGCACAAAAGAAGATTATGTTTGTTGAGCAAACATTTATTCGCGATGTGCGGATTTTATTAGCTATCGTCGCTTTATCTTGGATATTTCTCTTGAAGAGAACGGCGTCTATCCAGATCCGAACGCAAGGATTAAATGAACTGCGAATTAGGGCTGGAATGGAAGGACAATCAATTAAGTCAATACCTCGGCTTATTTTGTTCATGTTTGGAATTCGCCAGTGCATCATTATTAGATTTGTTTTTCTTTACTCACTTTAAACTCCAAGAGGCTAACAATCGTTTAGTGAGGTTAAATAGTAATGCGTCAAAAAAAGAAAAGCTAAATTTTACTTCAGTTGCATGGGTTGGTAGCTACAATATTGAAATCTTGACCACACTTTATTCACATATTTGATTGCTCAGTGCAATATTTATTATATAGTGCGGCGCTAAGGAATGGAGGTTTTTTTTATATTAAAAAAAAAGCAAAATAATTTTTTTGGGGTAGATTTTACCTCAATTATGTATCATAAAAATTCACATTTTTTAATGATAGTCGATTTTTCACTACCACATTTTTCAGAGTAATCGCGTTATCAGCATTTTTTTAAATGGCAACTTCCTATTCTCGCCTTGATTTTGGGAGATATTTTATTGTCGGACCGATACTATAAAAGTCTGAAGAATTTTCATAAAAATGTTTTAATAGCAAATGCAAGCAGGCATCAATCTCATTACCGGTATAGCCTATGTAGTAGAAACAATGTACTATATTTTATCAAAATTACTTATGGTTTGAAAATGTACACAAATTTTCCGAAAATAAACTTGAAATGTTGGTTTCCTAGCCAACAAACCTTAGGGTAATAGCAAATTGAGTTATTGAAATTTCAAGGATTTAATGAAAATTCGGTACCAAAACGCACTTACTGCGTCTGGATTTTTTCTTACAAACATTCTTCATATTTCGATAAAAAATGCAAAAATGCATTAACGAATTTGTTCTACGAAAATTCGTTAAAAATTATAGACCGTTAAACCATAAACTTTACTAAACCTACAACCAAAGCATCAGAGAAAGGGTCTATTTAAAATGAATTTTCTGTAAACATTTTAGTAAAATGAAGGCCAATGGCGGCTGGAGCTGAAACTTAAGAGTTCGCTGAACACTCTTCTTGCAACATTTTCTTCTCATAATTCGTATTTGTTTCACCTTCTTTGCCTAAACATTGCCAATTTTGACGTTTCAAATCGCGACTCTGACGTTTTGAGGAAAACTCAATTTTTTTTTCTTTAGCTGCCCATAACTTTTTTGTCTTTCAACCTAGAGACCTAAATTTTGGCACATGGTTCACTCTTTATAATACAAATACGCGTAGGAAACTTGGTTGTCCTTACTTTGTTATTTCCGGAGATATAATTTTTTTCAGAAAGAAAATACAAAATTTTCCGGGAAAACCTGGGCCGATTTTCCTGGCTATCGAACTTATCCAAGCCACTTGCAAAATGCAGGTACTCAACAAATTTGATCAAAATCGGTGAAATATTTTTTGAGTTATCGGTGTGATACATACATACATATACATATACATACATACACATATATATATATATATATATATATATATATATATATATATATATATATATATATATATATATATATATATATATATATATATATATATATATAGGAGTGGGTCAATAAGTCCGTGACTTTTTAAATTACCCGCCTCTTCACAGGAAGCTGCTCCTCTCAACAAGCATTTGTCAGTTGACCCCTGTCAAATTTTAAACAAGCTGCGTCGTTTAGTTTGTGTTAGATAGCCACTAATAGCAGTCAGCCTCTTGAGCTATAACGAAAATGGAAAAAAATTAATTTCGTGTGTTCATCAAACATTATTTTTTTGCGGAGAAAAAGACAATTACTCAAACCAAGTCTAAGCTTGATAAATACCCCGGGGACTCTGCATCTTCAATTTCCATGGTAAAAAAGTGATTTACTCAATTTCGTTGCGGCCGTACATGCACAAATGACGGCGAACGTTCTGGACGCCCAGTTGAGGTCGCTACACCCGAAACCTTTGAAAAAATTCACGATATGGTGTTGGTTGATGGGAGATTGAAAGTGCGGGAGATTGTGCGAGCCATAGGAGTATCACATGGCTCAGTGGTTTCGATTTTGCTTGATCACTTGGGTATTAAAAAGCTATCCGTAAGATGGGTGCCGCGTTCGCTCAAAATCGACGACAAACGCAAACGTGTGACTTCGAGGGAGTGTTTGGCGTTGTTCAACCGGAATAGGGACGAGTTTTTGCGCCGTTTCGTAACAGTGGACGAAACACGGATTTCACCACAAAACACCAGAGACCAAGCAGCAGCAAAACAGTAAGTTTCTCCGTGCGTTTGTCAGCCAATAAAATCATGGCGACCCTTTTTTGCGATGCACGCGGTATAGTCCACATTGATTACCTTCAAAGGGAGAACAATCAATGGCGAATATTATACCAACTTATTGGACCGATTCAATGACGATTTGAAGAAAAAACGACCGCATTAGGCCAAGAAAAAAGTTATTTTCCACCAAGACAATGCAAGGGTGCGCACATGTGGTCTCCATGGCGAAATTACATAAATTGGGCTACGAATTGCTTCCTCATCCGCCCTATTCCGGATTTATCCCCGAGTGACTATTTCTTGTTTCCAAACTTAAAGAAATGGCTCGGCAGAAAGAGATTTGACTCCACTGATGAAATCATCTCAAACAAATGCCTATTTTGAGAACCTCGACAAATCTTATTTTTTGGAAGGGATAAAAAATTGGAGAAACGTTGGACGAAGTGTATACAGCCCAAAGGAGACTATGTTGAGATATAAAATGATTTTTTGTCAAAAAAACCTGTTTCATTTAAAATGTCACGGACTTATTGAGCCGCCCTCATATATATATATATATATATATATATATATATATATATATATATATATATATATATATATATATATATATATATATATATATATATATATATGGTAACTGACCCCGGATATGTGTTTTAGGGAGCCTAATTAGAGCTCATTTGGACACATTGTTTTAAAATTCAAAAGTCGGGATCTCCTCATTGGTGGATTTTTTGAAAGAAAATTCACAAAAATGTTGCCATTTTAAAAGATTGGACACTGTGGTTTGAAACTGAAACAAAAAGCAGAATCATCCAAAAGGACCATGGTTTTTGAGGTGACTGTGTTTTTTGTTTAAGTTGTCATCTTCATAATACATATTCGAGTAAATTACAATTGAATGTGAGAAATCGTAAATTTTATTTTTGGACTTTAAAGAAACCCACAAGAAATAATCAAGGGGTGTATGACTTGGGGATCTTCCATGCCATTCTATCAAGTCTTCTAGTCTGCCAGTTCACCTCCTAGAAAAGGAATTGTCCAGAAAATCTCAAACAGGGCGCGCATAGTGCGGGGGTGCCATCTTGCCGAAACACTATGGTATCCTCTGGAAGACCAGAATCATTGTCGTTTGAAAAAATTTCTGCTAGTGCTGGAACATGGTCATTTTGCAAAAACTCTCAACGTCTTTTTCCAGTGAGGGTTCTTTTAAAGAAGAAAGGACCTACTATTTTCCTAGCACCATTCCACCACCCACACATTTAATTTCTGTGGATGTGTGTGCCTTCATCATGCAATGAATATTTACTCTACTTGCCCATCTGCAATTTTGACGGTTCAGAGACAAAACGCGCCCTCATCCCTACAAAGTACTTGCCGGTGCAAACATGGATTTGCTTGGCAAAAATCCAGGACGTTTGTCGAGGTTGTCATCGTTGAATTCCTGTACAATTTAAATTTTATAAAGATGATATTTTTCCTTACTCATGATACGTAGCACCAATAGAGAGGTATTATGAGGATTCTCTTCCATACTTAACGAAATGTTCAGTTTAGGATTTTTAACAACTTTTGGACGTCCAGATTGTGGAATAGCTTCAACACCATTAACTTCTCTAAATCTAGACTCACATTTACTGACTGTGGAATGTCTAATCGGGCGATCAGGATATTTTGAATAAAGAAATCTCATACTCTATCCGATGAGAATTAAAATTTCAGTCCTTTGTGTAACAGGTTAAATGTACCATAATAGCCGAAATACAATAATACTTTTATACCGATAATACTAAACGCCCGTATTAAACTGACACTTTGTAATGCTTAATTCCTACGTGATTTGTAAAAAAAAATTAGGCACATCAGAACTATCTTTTGTTTTAATGCATTTCTGACTTGCTTCTTTCCAAATTTGTTCCTTTAATTTCTCCACATTTTTTTCATTTATTTTCTTCATTTTTATGTCTACTGATTGGATGATGTTCTCCACCCTTTTTACCTCCTTGTTTCTTGTGTTTGATTCATCATACAATTTGTCATGGAGCATTTGGATTCCTTCATCCAATTTTCTGTCATATTTTTCTTGATAAACCTTACAGTTTTCTTCTAAATTTTGCACATCTGCTTGTACATGATATATATAACCTTTGCATTTCTTCTCAAATTCCTCCTGTTTCGTGTCCACTTTCTTCAAAACTTCTTCTTGATTTTGTTGCATTGTCATTTTTAGCGCCTGTATACTAGATTCAGTCTTTTCTTCTAATCGTACAATATCTTCCTGAAGTTGTCTTACGCTTTTTTCAGTGTGTTTCATTATATCTTTCTTATTCTCTTCATTTTGTTTCTTATTTTCTTCCAATTTGTTCTCCATTTTGTTTCCCATATCTTCTATATCTTTCTTTATCATTACTGCTAATTGTTGTAATAGCAATGTATTTGCATCCTCTTTGTTCGGACGCTCTGACTGAGACGATCTTTCTATCACTGTAATGTTTAACTCTTTTTCTTTCTCCATCATCAAGGTCTCTTCTTCCTGTGATGAGTGTCCTTCCTCTTCTTCTTCATTGATCTCTTTCGGTGATCTCCATTCCTTAAATTGTTTTGGAATTTCTTCTATTTCCGTTTTCTTTTCTGCTTCTTTCCCTATTTTAATAAGGGGTTTATTAGATTATTTTTTCTTTTCCTCTTCCCTAATGGATCTTCTTGCTTCTACTTGTTTTCTTTCCTGAGGCATTTTGTTGTAGGTTGACAAATATTAACGGTCTGTTATAGGTTTTTTATAATTGTTTCCCCAAAACTATTATTTTGGATTAAATTTTGCTTAAAATATTTCAATCTCTATTTTTATTTTCATTTATTTTACTATTTATAACGACTTAAACAGGGTTTTCTAACGCCTAAAATTTATCTAATGCTCTTAAAATTTATCTAACGTTTCTAATAAATTTTTTAATGTTTCTAACATTTGTCTAATTTTTCTAATTTTTTCTAATGCTTGTAATTTTTTCTAATGTTTCTATTTTTTTTGCTAATGTTTCTAATATTTTTCTAATACTTTAGTGTTTTCTAATTTTTTTTAATGTTTTTAATTTTTTCTAATACTTTAATTTCCCCTACGTTAATTAGCGTCATTTTAGCTATTATACTTGTCCCACGTTCTTGGGTATCATATTGCTATGTTTTTGTGAAGCCGCCAATTGTATGCTTCTTAACTAATTATCTATTATTTTACCAATGTATCAAAAGTAATTATGTCTATTATTATTCTAATAGTGCTCTATTTTGTTTTTATTATTGCCCCACGTTGGCTGGGTGCCATTTTGCTATGGTCTGGCTTTTTAATTAATGATTTGTTAATTACTAATTAGATGCTGGTATTACATTAATTACTTCTAATCATAAATCTAATTTCTAATATACCTTTATATTAATAATTTCTACCGTTGGACGCCAGGCAACTCACTGTTTGCCAATATCATTATCTAATATACTTTTAATAAGCCAAAACCTGAAAATATTAACCCGTCAATTAGAAGATAATTTATTTTACTCACTTACCGTCTTAATTACTTCTAATTTCCATTTGCTCAGCCCTCTCAGGATTTTAAGGATTCAACTTTTTTTATTTTATTTTTTTATACAATTGGTCTTTTTCTATTTTAATTATGCATTACCACTTCTATTATGAAGGCCAAATAGGAGATTTAAATGAAAATCTAATTATACAAAGTTAGGCATCTTTAATGGTGATTACCCATTGAAATTAAAATTCACACATATTAAATAACAAATTAAGGGACAAATTAGTTGCATAATATACCATAATAGGTTATAAATAACAGAAACATATTATTCAGTATCAAATCACTTACATTGTTAGAACCAGAGATTTGGCTTGTTAATTATCGGTCACTTTACACATTCCTGTACACCATGTCCACAAAGATGGTATTTGGATTCTTTGATTGCATTGTTAGAACCAGAGATTTGGCTTGTTAATTATCGGTCACCTTACACATTCCTGTACACCATGTCCACAAAGATGGTATTTGGATTCTTTGATTGCCTACAACACTTAATTGCAGCATGGAACTGTTTTTTTTTTCTTCTAATAAGCTACTCTTTTATGAAATTCTGTTGTTTTGGTTGATTAGCTTTAACTGTTTTATTTATTTTCAGTCATTATCTTCTTGCTCAACTACCCCTGGCAACTATATTATTACCAGGCACCTTCTCCTGTGGACCAGGCACCTTCTACCTGTTCACTCCTCAACGTTCTCCAGCTGACTTATCTATTGGTAATTGTCTGTAATGACCACGAGCCACTACATTTACTTGTTTACTCTACGACGCTCTCCAACTGACTTTTCTATTGGTAATTGTCGGTACCGACCACGAGCCACTACATTTACTTGTTTACTCTACGACGCTCTCCAACTGAATCCTAATTTTACTGTCTCTCCGAGCAGCCCTCGCCTTATAGGCTGTTTTGCCTTCGACCTGGCCAACCGGTCCTTCCTCACCATAAATCTCACCACAATTGTCTTATCACTAGATAGCAAACCATACAAAAATTGTTTGTTTCACTTTATCTTGCTTTTTATTTCACGATATCTACTGCATTATCAATATATTTTACTTTAACTTAATACTTATTCTTTTAAAATAACAACATAAAACCTCTTTAGATTTCCATTTAAATTATATTACTTTAGTTCTATTGCACTACTAAAATAACTTGACCATTATTTCTTAATATTATTATTCTAATTTCTATCCTATGTCTATACTTAGCAAATATATATATATATATATATATATATATATATATATATATATATATATATATATATATATATATATATATATAAACATAAACATATGAAAATTCAAACTGACCCTGCATGTGGATTCTAGGGGACCTAGGTTGTGCTCATTTGAGGAAATTTTTTCAAAATTCAAAAGTCGAGATTTCCTCATTAGTGAATTTTTTGAAGAAAATTCACTAGTAGATGCTTTAATATTTATATAATACTAAGCACATTTTATTAGTTAGTTAAATGAGCAAATATTCTTCTGGCCGTAATAAACATATAAGTGAGTTAAACATAAATGTGAAAGTTTTTTTCCATTGTATGTGACTAGACATTTAGTGAACGCGGAAGGGAATCATCCACTTTTCCAGTCTAAGTTTCGTTTACCACTAATGGTCCACCATTAGCTCATTTACAAGAAAACATTTGGATATTAGATGGAAGTGGCTGTCCTGTATAAATTCTTTTTAACCCAACTTTCTCCCTCTTCAATGCTACCATTTATTCTGTGCACTAGGTAGGACTTTCACCAGTTCAAAGGTGGTATTTACTTATATCCCCGGAGCGATTTTGTAGTTCATTGTCTTCAGAGGCCATGTCTTATGATGTGACGTGGCTTGAAATTTCATTATCGAACTCCACAATGTTTGCAGGTTTATATAATTTCTACACGTCAATACGTATGTGTTTGACATGATTCAACTTAAGAAAAGCATCTAATCTTGTTCCTTTAATCAGCTTGTAGTTTGCCTTTACCGTTTCCCCTTTAAGGATCTATACAATGAATTTTTTGATTTCCTATCCAGTAAAGTTGTTCATTGGGTAAAAAAAACCGAACTGAATTCCGAAGTGGTTCTACTTTGGGATTTAAGTGTCCATAACCCTAACTGACCTGGGTTTTTACATTCTGTAAATGGCACAGAACTAGCTGCTGAACTATTTGCCAACATTTGCCGAAATCTGATGCAGCTAGTAGAGATTCAGAAAAGCACTTCATTATATAAGTGGCCATTTATCCTCTACTCCTTTTTGACGACTAGCCCCAAAAACTGTAAAAAGTACTAACATTGACTCCCCTAGGCAAGTCTAACAATTGTCTCATCAGTGCACTTGCAGAACCCAAATCACAACCCATCTTTTTAAAGACTCGACGATCGTTTCACTCAGAGGATAAAAAATGAACGAAATGAATTTTTTATCCTCTGATGACGCTAACTTTGTTAGTGAAACGATCGTCAAGTCTTTGAAAATGCGTTGTGGTGATTTGGGTTCTCCAAGTGTACTTATCAGTGCTCATTATACGTTCCGATCTTCACAGACAACTTTTCGCAAGGATAGACTCCACAATTCTGACGTAAATCTACCTGATGGGACGAACTAAGAGATATTTACTTTTCGTTTCCCCGGGCAGATGTCTGTTTTCGAAACAGTAGTCCCCCAGAATGCGCCAATTCCATTACTGAAGGTATATTGTTAGGCAATTACAAATCAAACTCCTTGCACAATAAAGGTTGACGATAAACAGTGGGTACTAAAAATTCTGCCTACAATTTTTGGCGCAAAACCCTAGCAGCGAAACCCACGCCGACTTCGTATCAGCCACGAACAGGTTCAAGCCGATAAAATCGATCAGCACAGAAATGACTTTAACCAAGCAATAAACGACAAAGTTATCTCATGTCCAAACGGGGCGAAAACCACTCATTAATTTAGCGTACACATATTTAAAATACCATCGTTATTGAAGTATTGAAAATAATTGTGTGTGTGGGTGTTTTATTTCTTTAACGTCGGCCAATACCGCGACTATGGCCAATCACCGACGCCAGGGAGCTGTTTCACCACACCATGCTGGAAATGTTGCCAAAGCCCTGCCTTTCTGTAAGGAGGGTGGGGATCTTTAACGTGCCCAACATCGCATGGACACGGCACCGACGGCCTTACGCCCCCTCCGAAGGGCGGAACGTGCAGACATTCAACTTGCTCAAATACAATACAATTGATGTTAATTTTACAGTTTGTACTGAAAAAGTGAAAGGAGTACCCTGGGATCGAACCCAGTACCCTTCGGTTCAGAGGCACACGTTCTTACCCCTGAACCACCGAGGTTCTTTTGAAAATAATTAGATCAGCAATGAAGGCTAATTAAAAGTAATGAATGGGTATTTATCAAGTAATGAAAAAATTAAACAGCGTAAAATCGTAATGAATATATTATATTTGTAATGAATCGAATGATAAAAGTGAAGCTTTTCATCAGTAGCGAATAAAAAGTGGTGTAGAATCAGTCTCGCACATGAAGTTGCTACTTCTATTTAAGAATAGATGAACAGATTGATTTTGGTTCACAGTCAAATAATATGTTTGCGCCTTTGCCTTCAGAGATCCAGTTGTATTCTAATACCTACAGTCTACACACGTATAACATTTCAGGAACATTTCTACGATTCATTTTGAGAAAATGTTAATAGCAGCCATTCCAGACTATTTATTACATAAGTTGATCATTAATCATAAAATCCAACGGGTGCTACCTGTTTCAATTTGATATACTCTATTTTGTAAAAATCTCATCCACGTAATTGCATTTTTTTAATTTTAGATTATAATGTTAGAATTCTAATTGTTGCCTGTAACTCAATTTAATTATTATCTTAAATTTATTTGGAGAATATGGATGAAACCAACTTCCTTGAAATTATGTCGAATACGTATTTTGATGTAACTCAGTAAATAAATTTTCAGGTAATGATAGAGTAGTGTGAAAATGTAGCCATAGGTAGTTAAAAAACACAAAAAGTTTGGTATTATAAAGTTAAGAAAAATATATGTTTCGAATTTTATTATAGATACAAGTAAAACATGTCTATTTGCTGAAACACCTGAATTTATACTTTTACCATGTCTTATAACCTCACCTTTACCAAATTGGTTTCTTTCTCATTTCTCTATACAGTTTCTCAAGACGTATTTTACCACACCTCTTAAGAAAAATGAGCCATTATCTATCATTGTAAGAGGTGCTTTTATTATGTAACGGTAATCGATGAGTTGGATATTGTCACCTTTGGCCACATATATCTTTTAAAACTAAATTTGAAGATTCTTACGTGTGCTGTGTTATCGATATTATTGAGGCTGCTTAATATAAGCAATTATCTCTGTAAGCAACAGACAACTCAATGATTTCAGTGGTATTTTCTTCCTCATTAGAATTATGTGGAGAAGAGTCAGTGTCATCGTCATAAACAATATCTGAGTTAAGTACAGAAGTAGAGAGTTTCCCTGGCTTCACAAATGTGTATTTTCTGCTCTGTAACTAGTTTCGCTGATTGACACCATCATCATTCACGAAAAAATTGAGTTGATTTATACGTATTCATGAGAACTATGTTATGATGTTTTGATCAAAAAATTCTTTAAAGATAAAAATTAAATAAAAATTACAAATTACGTCCCCAAAATGTCTATCCGAAGTGTGTCAATATTTAACATCAAAATAGCTATTACAACAATAACTATGACAACAATAAAATAACTAAACAACAAGAGCAAAACCTCGGACTCTAGACAACGAAAATATCGACATACGTGAATATATTATCATATTACAACTTTTTTAATATAGTTCACCTTATTTTGTCTTAAGTATTTAATTAGAAAGAACAACTTCCAAGAAAGATAAATCCATCAAAGCAGTTTGATCATTTAAAACAAGGTAGCTATTGTCATGTATGTGCTTTTTTATTTCTAAAGATTCACAAAAGTCAAGCGTGCGCTTGTTATTACAAAAATGTAGTAGCTCTATGGGGATTATTGACTGCAGGTCAATATTGTTGAGTATTAATAATATGTTTTGCAAATGTAGATTTGTGAGCGTGGTTATTTCTAAGTGCAAAAATATGTCCTTTGTATCTGGTATTAAAATTTCTAGACGTTTGACGAATGTATGTGTACAAGCTAATTTATAAATCGCTGCTTTTGTCAAAAAACATGATTTGTCTTTCGCGTTTAATAACAAATCACGTATTGTGTTGTAAGATTTAAAAACAACCGTTGTATTTGTACAGGTATTTAAAATTTTTTGAATGTTTTCTGAAGTGTTTCCAAAATAAGTAATCGAAACATCTTTGTTATCTTTTGGCTCTAATATTTGGATAAATTAAATTAGGCACTTATTTGTATTGTTTTTTTGTCTATCACTTTATCTATTATTTTATCTATTATTTTAATAGAGTAGCTATTAGTAAATGTTATTTGCTTAATTACTGAAATTTCTCTTTCAAAATTGGTAGCAAATAAATAATAAAACCAACCCAATGGTTTGTTACCTCACCTATATCTTTCGTAATATCATTAACTGTCTAAATTGTTCTTAGTTTGTGGAGAATGTCTAATAAACTGAAATTCAAATTGTTGAAAATGTTGTCATCGATCAAGTTGCTCTAAAAGTGCTGTCACGTGGTTGTGAACTTATTAACCAAGGCAAAAAGTGTTCTACTACTAATTTTTTTCACAGCAAGTATCATTGTATATGCATTAAATGCAGTGCATGTGAATGAATTTAATGTTATGAAATCTTCAAAAATTTTATTATATTTTCTCTTAAGCCAGAACCCCACACTCTTAAGAAAAATGCCACCTACCCGAATTGACAAGGTTTTTTGGAAGGTATCAGATCTTTCAAAAAATGCATCTAGCACATAGCGCATTAATTTTAGGTACAATATTGGAAATAATGGGAAAAAGTAGTAATGCAAAATGAAATTAATCAATAGATTACCTGGTCACCATAACTGGAAAATTGTAGATCTGGCTGAGAATAGTATTGAGTAGGTGTAAATTTATTTCTGCTTATAACTAGAAGTTTTTATTCTGGTGTGTTGAGAAATAGTTACATATATTGAACATCTACTCACAGGTCACTAAATGTTGTTGGAATAGAATGAAGGAATGAAATATGTAGTGAATGGTAATGAAAGGAATGAATGAAGTAATTAATAGACAATGAAAGAGTTAACGGCATAATGAAAGGTAATGAAAGTAATGAAGTAATATTTAAATGTAATAAAAATAATACGCTCGTAATGAAAAGTATTTAGGTAGTGAAAGTGCACAATTAAAATATTTAAAATTTAATGAAACGCAAGTGCACACATAATAAAACGAGTGGTTTCCCCCTCGTGTCCAAATAATGCCCGGCGTTTCTGGTCTATGGCAAAAATTATAGGTAAAACTTTCACCACCAGATCCTTTCCTCCCCTGGCTTCAAATGATGGACTTATGGCTGCATCGTCAAAAAATGGCTGTATCGTCAAAAAAAGCTGATCTATTTGCCCTTGTATTTGCTTCTAATTGCACGCTGTTTGCTTCTAATTGCACTTTGGTCCTCAAGGAAAGAGCCCACAGGACCCGATGGATTTCAACATAAGTTCTTAAAATGTGTGCTCCTGAACTCACTCCAATTTTATATCCTTTCTTTTGAGGTCCTGTGAATACGCCCGAGTGCAGTCTTTCCCTGAACAGGGAGACAAGTCCAATGTGAGAAACTATCGTTACATTATATAAATTTTGTCTAAATCCATTGAAAATTTTCACTTCTAAACGGCAAACAGTCTGGGATAGACATAATTAAATACTCAATGAAAAGGCTCCCTTTCCAGAAAAAAAAAACTTGTATTAATGAGTAGACATAAATCTGAGAGACCTTTTTATTGTGATTTTAGATTTACCACTGGAGATGGCCATTTAGTGGGCCAAAACGCATAGGGAATTAATAAAATTGTATTGTCTGGAAAAGAAGCATTTTCGTTGACTATTTAATCATTGAAAAGTGTATAATAATAAAATACAAAAAACTAAACGTCCTAAGTAATTGCATTCGATTTGGTACGGCATGCGGAGTTCCTCAATAAACTTCTATTATAATATCGTTAGTTTTCCAAACTTTGTCCGGCGATCTCTAGTTTTTTTAAAGAGCGCTCCTTGAATGTGTAAGTTAATGAGGCTGTTCTACAGGGTTCCGTTTTGGCTCCCACACTTTGCATACAAATGGCCTTCTGTTGACAACCAACAATCGGATCCACAGAATTGCTTATAATGAAACATTTTTCACAGTTTGTTCTCATTAACCCGCATAATGTCTGCTTCTAGCTCCTTATCAAAGTAACCAACTTCCTATATGATGACATGTTTATAATTTTTAATTTTTTAACGCCTAAAAACGCAGACTGTATCTTATCTAGGAAAAGTTACTCAAAAAGCCCTGACGTTCAGATCGTTGCGTGTTTTCAATATTGCAAAGCCAACAGTAGAGAATGTTTGGTTTCTGTTTCGGGTTAGAAGTTTGTTCTAATCACAGTAGCTTCTTACGCTGCATAAAGATACGTACACAGTTGAAATATTGTTCTCATCTCTAGGGTGCTGCCCCAGACAACCTTGTCTTTCCTAAATTTTATTCAGAAACGAGCTGTTCGACTCATAGGGCATTTACCTCTTACAGTCAATCCTATTTTTATAGACCAAAAGGGAAAGGTTTGAGATCTCAGCCACTTCTATCGATACTATCATTCACATTGCTCCTCACAAATTGCTTAGTTAGATTCTCCATGGGGAACCTATATTCGGAAAATACGTTTTAGTCCAAGAGTGCATGATTTTAGTCTAAAATATCCACTTGTCTAGCAGTTCGTTACGAGTCCTGGAATGCCCCCCGGAAGACATATTTCCGAAGACATATCTACAGCTCTCCAAAAGGCGTGCAAACACCACTTTTCTGGCGCAACAATAATGTTAATGATGTCTTAGAGACACAAAAAATTCTACTAAGGAATTTATGATTAACAATACCAACCATAATACATGACAGCCAATTGTTGATTATAATTCACGGCTTTTGGTTCATCAGATAAGGTATTGCTTTATAATTAACGCCTTTTCGGAGCAATCTTAGACCATCTCTTTTAAACACATTAAATAACTGTGACGCTAATAAGGATGCTTGCTCTCATAGCCAGAGAAGCTGTTTTCGTATTTGACATTTCATAGTTATTTGCTGTGCAAAGTTTAAGGGAGTGAAGGAATCTAGATTTTCAACGATCTTATTCGTGAAATCAGTGACTAGGAGTAAAAAAAGTATAAAATCTAAGGTGATACTACCTGATATAAACATGTCATCCGTTGTCAGTCTCAGGAAACTTTAAATTTATTTTCGTTTGTGACTAGAATGACGTACGACGGCGTCCTGGGGTCACGCTAAAAATTATTTTCCTATAATTATGATATAAAAAAGTCAGAATTCTGAGATAAAAAGTCGGAACTCTGACTTTTTAACTCAGAATTCTGACATAAAAAGTCAGAATTCTGAGATTAAAAAGTCAGAAGTCTGAGATAAAAAAGTCAGAATTCTGACATAAAAACTCAGAATTCTGAGATAAAAACTCAGAATTCTGACATAAAAAGTCGTAATTCTGACTTTTTTAACTCAGAATTCTGAGATAAAAAGTCAGAATTATTCAAGATCTTCATACGACAGCGTCCACTTGCAAAACGTTTACCTATTGGCTATTGATGTGTAATTAGGCGGGTAGCTCTACCTGTGCCGGTTTTACAGTCAGTTGATGGTTTACAAACTAAAGGGAAAGAAAATTAGTTCATTGACTATTGTTCTCGTTGCGTTAATCGAATAATGTATAGTGCATAGGTGCATATATTATGATTTTACTAATTATGTACGTAAATATGTCGTCGTATAAATATACAAACATATTATTGATTTACTCGGCATTATACCATGGAAACTTTAGCTGAATTAAAGTCAAGTCAGCCTTAGAAGTTTATAAATAATTATATATATATATATATATATATATATATATATATATATATATATATATATATATATATATATATATATATACATTAATTATAACACTATGAAAAATTGTTGGGTGAATCTTGATATTTATTTTTGAACAATGTTGCGTCTAACGCAGGGTTAATGATATACATTTTCTCAAAATATACTTCTTATTTCTATCAAAAATTGAGTTTAATTTGGAGCTGAAGGATGAGGTTTATCAAGTCATGCGTATGGAGTATTATAATGATGAGGTAGATGTTAATTAAGCAGGACACTAAGTGAATAGGAGCTTTTGAAATGTGGATATTGAGCAAAATGACAAAGACAATAAGGTACACTGATAGAAACACAAATAAAAGTGTGTTAGAGGAGGTGACAGAATAGAAATGCTGAAAGAAATTGGTAGGAAAAGGCAACATATATATAGGACATATTTTAAAACATCTTCCTGGTAGTTTTATTTGAAACATACATACCTAGACAAAAAGGAAGAGGTAGATCAAAAGTAAAATGTCTGGATATACGGTACAATACTGATTGAAGGTGGAAGCTAAACTGCATTAAAATGGGCAGTTACAGACGGAGATTCTCGATTGCGACAGACGGTATCGCATTTCGATTGTGATGGTAATGATGTTTATCGAGCAACAAAAACAAATCATCAAACAACAACAAACGTACGTTTATCTCATGATTATTTATTTACAAGAGCCTCGGTAGTTCAATCGTAAGAACGTGTGCCTCTGAACCGAAGGGTACTGGGTTCGATTGCAGGGTTCTCCTTTCACTTTTTTCAGTACACACTGTAACATTAACATCAACCGAGGTCGTGGCATTGTAATTGAGCAAGTTAAATGTCTGCACGTTCCGCTCTTCGGAGGGGGCGTAAAGCCGTCGGTCCCGTGTCCATGTGATGTTGGGCACGTTAAATATTCCTACTATCCTTGCAGAACGGCATGGTTCGGCAAAGTTTCCAGGATAGCGAGGTGAAACTGCTCCCTGGTGTCGGTGATTGGCCATAGTCGCGGAAATAGACCGACGTTACAGATAAAATAACACAAACATATTTATTTATATGCTTCTAAGGCTGACCTGACTTTAATTCAGCTAGAGTTTCCGAGATATAATATCGATTAAAACAATAATATACTTGTATATTTATATGATGACTTATTTACGTACATAATTAGTAAAATCATAATATATGCACCTATGCACTATGCATTAGTCTATTAACGCAACGAGAATAATAGTCAATGAACCAATTTTGTTTCCTTTTAATTTTTAACACCATTAACTAACTATAAAGCCGGCACAGGCAGAGCTACCTACCTAATTACACATCAATAGTCAATAGGTAAACGTTTTGCAAGTGGCACCACCTGGATGCTGTCGTATAGCTCTCGAATAATTCCGACTTTTTATCCCAGAATTCCGAGTTTTTATGTCAGAATTCTGACTTTTTTATCTCAGAATTCTGACTTTTTTATCTCAGAATTCGGACTTTTTATGTCAGAATTATTAGTTTTTATCACAGAATTCTGGCTTTTTATCTCAGAATTCTGACTTTTTCATCTCAGAATTATAGGAAAATAATTTTTTAACGTGACCCCAGGACGCCGTCGTAATGACGCAATTATTCATGTTAAAAATAAAAATATCAGCAAAACCAAATGGTCTTAATTAAATTAGAAGCCGTTTAACTGTATCGTTGTCGTTAACTAAGTTTCTTTGACGTACTGATAAGTGTAAATGCTTGCATACTGCACTCAATTCGTTCATAGAGTAATAACGTAGTGTGCAATAGTACACATCTACAGTTCACACAATAAATTATAGACAAAGGAATAACAACAAGAGATCGGCTTAAGCTATACTTCCTTTGTGTAAAAAATTTGCTTTGTACAATAAATTACATTGGAGTCAGCCACAAAATTTAAACATCGTCAGGGTGTTTCGTATTGCGTAAACCATGTTATTGTAGGCCATGTACAAAATGAAAATGAATAACCTAATTGTGCACATTTACTCATCCAACTATTACATTTCGTTAGGTATTGCCCTTGCTGTAAATGTAATTTACTCCTGGGATAATGATGTTTTATCAAACGTCCTCTATTCTGTAGTTAATTGTGTTACACCAAACGTTTGCAAAAATCATTAAGTAATAATATGTGAAATAATAAACTTATACATAAGAAACATTTGTAAAATGAAGCGTTGATAGAAATGCGAAGCATTCGCTTAATCGGTCAGACTTTTTTTACCAAAAAAAAATATTCAACGGTTTTAAACAGGTCCATGCAATCGTGATGTAGAGCTTCGTAATGTCAAAATTCATAAAATATATCAATTAATTCCACGTTGTCAAATGCTAAATACCCAACTTTAGTTTCGTTGGACAGTTTTTATGTTTTGATTGTGTACTAATGACACATTTTTGTGATAATTGCCCGCCACCTTATAATAAGTAAGTAAAACAAAAATTAGCAAGAAAAGTTATATTTGAGTTTTCAGACCAAAATTATGGTACAGGTGTGTCTATGAGGTATGGCCAAATTAAAATTTTTAATTCCGTACTTCAAGGTTATACAAGTGCATATGGATGTATTGCCTGGAAATGCTTTCTTAAGAAGCTACGAGTTTTTCTAAAATTTGACGTTAGCTAAAAAGATAATTGTGTAGAATTTATCCACAGATGCAAAGGCTGGATATTTTTCAAATGTCTCTAAACGTGTAGGGATGCGATCAAATCTACGAGAATCACTAAAAAGACCATTTGCAATAAAGTACCCATTTTTATCATTTTAGCGAATTTTTATTAAGAAAAATTCGCTAATAGAGGGGTCGCGATGAAAACCTTTCGGAAAAATGTCTTCAGATGAGCGCGAATTTGGGCCCCCAGGATCCAAAACCAAGGTCTGTTAAAAATTTTATATGTTTATATATATATAATATATATATATATATATATATATATATATATATATATATATATATATATATATATATATATATATATATATATATATATATACATATACATATGCGGGCATGCGCACGTGTGTGTGTGTGTGTCCGAACGATAACTCAAAAAATACTCAACTGATTTGAACGAAACTTGGCACATAACTTCGTTTTTGTTGAGACCGCGGACGAGTTCGTAAATCAGCTATAGCGGACATTTCTTTCCCCCAAAAATATAGAAAAATATTTTTGAAAACGCTATATTTTTGAAAGTATTGGATAACTTAAATGAGACTTTACACGTAGTTAGAAATGGTGTAAGTGAACCTCTATTGTAAATTTGAAGTAATTTGGTTTACAAAATTTGGAGATTTTTCCAAATTAAAAATAAAATCTGAAAGACACGAGTCGGTGCCACTTAAGTGATTAAGATCCAATGGTTGACAAAGAGGGACTAGTTAGCTGCCATGCGTAGATTGATACATACCATAGAACCAAATAATACAATAACAAGAGTAAAACGTACTACCGTTAACTAGCGATTGGTAAATCTCGACCAGTAAAACCCTGAACACTCGAACACCGTTGTCAATGGCAACACTGAACACCATACTACTGCCATTGCCACAGTGGTCGGCATAATAAACTAATAAACAATTTCTTTTTATGCTATGACAAGGCTATTTTAAGTGGGGGATTCAATACATTTTTAAACTATACTATATTTGTAGTTTGATGAACGGCCCCAATTAAAGTCTCAGACTAAAAATGTACCAGGGAAAGATCCAGGTTTTAGTACGCGAATAATATCATCTGAATAAGCAGCTCCAATGGCCGCGTGGCGAACGTGTTTGACTGGTAACTTGTGATTGAAGGCCGGTGCGTGTTCTATTCCGGCACGATTGACATTAACGTTTTGTTTTATTTCATTAACTTTAATATTTGACAGAACCAATATTGTCAAAATTTCATACTTTTGGACCATTACATCATTTTTTTGAACGCCTGGATAACTTTGTCACATTTAAGTCTATAATAATAAATTTTAGCAGACATTTTTATTGTTGATATAAAATAAGATAATTGGTTTTTAAAAAACTTTTAATTGTTAGAATAATACCTGCCACATTTATAATTTGACAGATACTTTCTTTCTCTAAATATGGATTAAGTTTTCTTTTAGAAAGCTTTTGTAGCTTTAATAAAATTTGTAATACAAGTTTCTTTTAAAGATACTATTACTGTACCTAGATAGGTAGGTATACCAAATTTTAATTTTCTATCTTCATAGAAAATACAATTTTGGGCATTTGTCTCAAACGGAGCTAGAACACAAGATTAAAATGGTTTTTTCTTGATAACAGAAAGACATCGAATGTAACACTTTCGAAAAAATTCTTCAAATGATACTGTATTAGGTCCTTTAATCCAATCTTCAAGGTCCGTTTAAATGTAGGGTGTTAATTTTACTAATAGTGTACAATTTTTATGAAAATTCACTACGATAATGCACTAGCTGCGTCTCGAATTTTTCAAAATATCCTTAGATAGCCTCTTTTACTTACAAACGTTTTGCCTGTTAAATTTACTTTATATAACGAATAGCTTTTCAGCAAATTGAGTTACAAAAAAATGAAAATAAAATATATTAAACTTATCCTCGAATATAAATCAGAAAAATTAAATGAAATGCGAAAAATAAGCTGTTTCGACTGTGATACCGGCTTGACAACGTCTTTGCATAGATCGCCGTCCTCGTTTATTACCATTCCGATGGTGTTTCTAACAAACATCTTGCTATTCGGATTTCACCGGTTTGCTGTCACTTTGTTTTACGCTTCCAAGGATTTTATATACCACGAACGAAGTCATCAGCTAAAGGCTTTCAAAAGTTATGCTATTTTCAAAATCGTTCTACACATAACAGGTACGCTTACATGCAACCACACACACATACATACATACACACACACACACATACACACACACACACATATATATATATATATATATATATATATATATATATATATATATATATATATATATATATATATATATGCACGCGCGGCCGTGCGTGCGCATATAAAATATTGGAGCAGTATAGAACAAAAATAAATACGATTAAAAATAAAATAATGGCAATATGCCGAGTGACAGAGAACAAGCATAAAGCTATAAATGAAGACACAACAAGTAAAACAATTTGAATAATGTAAAATAACTATGACAGAAGATGAAAAAATATATTAATCACTAGACGCTAGAATCGAAACCAATACAAAGGTCTACTTGGTTATGAAAAGCAAAGCAAGAAGGGAGCTGTCAACGAATACCAAACTAAGAGTTTAAAAAAAACTCTGGACGCAGCAAGTGCGTTATGGTAGTGAATTTTCATAAAAATGTTTTTAATAGCAAATATGTCTTTTTAAGAAAACAGGCACCAAATTTGGTTACCAGTATAATCTATATATTAGAAACAATGTGCCATGTTTCATCAAAATAACTTTATTGTTTGAAAATGTACAAAAGTTTCCGAAAGTAAACTTAAATTGTTCCCAAAAAAACTGGTTTTCTGGTCAACCTTATAGGTTAATAGCAAATTGATTCAAAATTTGAAGCATTTAATGAAAATTCGTTACCATAACGCACTTGCTGCGTCCCGAATTTATTTTCTTACAAAGATGTATTATATTTCGATGGAAAATACAAAAATGCAATAACATAGGGCGTGGTCGATTAAAAAAAATCACTAAAAAGAAGAAAATTTGAATCACCAACGACTTATGGGCCACCCTGTAATTGTGGAAATATTTTTTAAGATGTAGCTTAAGACACGCTATAATTAATGTGTACAACTTTTTTTCGTAACTTGCATAATAACGGATATATTGCGCTTTAATGATTTTTTACGAAAATTCGACAAAAATTATATACCATTAAACAATAAACTCTATAGCTAACACTACTGCTAAAGCATCAGAGAAAGGGTCTATTTGAAATGAATTTTCTGGGAATATTTTAGTAAAATGAAAGACAATGACGATTGAAACTAAGAGCTAAGGCTTTGTAAAACATTATTCTTGAGACATTTTCCTTTCATAGATCATATTAATTTCAGGTTCATTGCCTAAATATTAACAATTTTGACGTTTAAAATCGCGACTTTGACGTGTTGAGGAAAACCCAAATTTATTTTTCTTTAAATGCCTGTAACTTTTTTGCCCTTTAACCTACAGCGCTAAATTAGGTAGCTTACCTATAATGATATAAACCCGTGTACCAAATTTCGTTGCCCTTACTTTGTTAATTCCGGAGATATAATTTTTTTTCGGTTTTTTCGTAAGAAAACAGAAAATTTTCCGGGAAAACCTCGGCGGATTTTCCTGGATAACGAACTTATCCAAGCCACTCGCGAAAGGAAGGTACTCACTTAATTTTATCAAAATCGGTCCATTATTTTTTTAGTTATAGGTGTGACACATAAATATATAAACATATATATATATATATATATATATATATATATATATATATATATATATATATATATATATATATATATATATATATATATATATATACTTATGCCTATGCGGAAGTAGCTGGACCATTTCGTATACCAAGTGTATAATAGCTGGACCAACCGTGCAATAGCTGGACGTCCAGCTATTAACATGCTGGTATTAATATGTACATGCGTTATTGGCTGGACCTATTTCATGAGAACATTAAAAGTAAAAATTAATGCGCCTGTGCGGTGTTGCCAAATGCTCAAAATATTAATTATATTTAAATATTTACATGTTTTAGTGAATTTTATGTACACTAGGACCGCAAAAAGCATGAGGTTACTTAAGACTTTATTTAATAATAATATCGTCAGGATATTTCTTAGGAATTTCTGGATTAAAAATGATTATTGCATAAGTTACTATTCATGTAAAAAATCTACAGGTGGTTTGTAAAAACAATGTTTTGGAAGAAACAAAATATAAATTATTTTTTGATATTTGCAGTAGATGTGCCAAAATCATAAAAACACAAAATGATTGCAAAGGCCCTAGTGTATAATAAGATTGCAAATTATTTTTTGTCACCTTTTTCAAAAGCGAAAAAAATGCATATGAAGATCGGGATAGCAATTAAGACGTTTCCGAAATATGAATTATTTTTTGCAGTAGATGTGCCAAAATCATAAAAACAAAAAATGATTGCCAAGGCCTTAGTGTATAATAAGATATTCAAATTATTTTTTGTCACCTTTTGAAAAAGTGAAAAAAATTCATATGAAAATCGGGATAGCAATTAAGGCGTTTTCCAAATATGTATTATTTTTTCGCATGTGTCAAAATCATAAAAACCAAAAATGATTTCCAAGGCCCTAGTGTATAATAAGATATGCAAATGATTTTTTCTCGCCCTTTGCAAAAGTAAAAAAAATGCGAAAACAGATCCGGATAGCAATTGAGACGTTTCCGCAATATGCATAATTTTTTGATATTTGCAATTTTTTAAACAGGAATCTTTTTTTTATATTTACATTTAAAATCATAAAATCACAAAACTATTACCAAAGCCCTAGTGTACAATACTACAGCATACACAACTCTCAACTCGGCCAGTTTTAGAATGAATTGAATATGATTCTATTCCTATTTTTCAAGTTGCAGATTTTTTAACGGGCTAAAATCTAATATACAGTCACAGCATAATAATTGATTGATTATGCTGTGCTACAGTTACTTTTCAATTTTTTCTAAACATATGTTTGACAGGACAGGTAAAAGCTTTGAAATTTACAAAAGGAGGGTACAGAAACAGAGCTGTAAAACTTTCTGGGATCAACGTCGTAAAAGCGGTATATCAAAGCCCAAACGTTCTATATCTATGCGACGCTTTTATATACAAATACATAATATTTGAGAAAAAATGCTAGGTTTAATATTTGAATATGACCAGCCACTAACTGCAATACTAGAGTGACTAACAATAATTAGATTCTCAAAATTTTTATGTTGCATTGTTCAAGTATGCAGTACAACATAAGAAACAGTCTTCTTATGCTATGTAACCAAGATTTATGCCACTAAAAATAAGTTACACTTTAAACCTAATTTATAGCAAATTTTTATAATAAACATATTCTTATAACGAGATTGGGATAGTTTATTTGTATACACAACATAATTATTAAATTTATTTAAATTTATCATTTCTCCAAAACATAATAATCTGTATCACTCACTCACTGACTGAAGGCAAAGTCGCTTAGTAGTCGCAACGATAGGTTAAAAGTTAAAATAAGGTGGTTTCCCGTTGCCTTTCATGTGGCACATTGACTGAAAAAAAAATACATTCTTGGAAAACCTTTTAACTGCTATCCCGATGTTTAAATTCTTTTTTTTTCTTACTTTTGCAAATGGCGACAAAAAATAAATTTGGTGTAATATTACACAATAGGGCCTTGGTAATGATTTTTGGTTTTGTGATTTTACCACATAAACAGTAAGTATCACAGAATCATTAATGTTGACATGAAAAACGTGGTAGTAACTATCCCGGTGTTCAAATGCATTTTTTTTATATTTCCAAAGGTTGACAGAAAATTAGTTGCATGAGCTTTTATGCGTCAGTGATATTTTTTGTTTCTATGAATTTGGCACATTAACTGCAACTGCGAAAAAATAATACATATTAGGAAAACGTCGTAATTGCTATCCCGATTTTCATATGCATTTTTCTCACTTTTGCAAAGGGCGACAAAAAATAATTTGCATATCTTATTATACACTAGGGCCTTGGTAATCATTTTTTGTTTTTATAAATTTGGCACATCTACTGCAAATATCAAAAAATAATTCATATTTCGGAAACGTCTTAATTGCTATCCCGATTTTCATATGGATTTTTCTCACTTTTGCAAAAGGTGACACAAAATAGTTTGCATCTCTTATTATACACTAGCGCCTTGGTATTCATTTTGTGTTTTTATGATTTTGGCACATTTACTGCAAATATCAAAAAATATGACATATTTCGGAAACATTTTAATTGCTATGCCGAATTTCTTATGCGTTGTTTTCACTTTTGCAAAAGGTGACCAAAAATAATTTGCATGGTTTTTCATACATAAGGGCCTTAGTAATAATTTTTTGTTTTTATGACTTTGGCACATTAACTGCCAATGCGAAAAAATAATACATATTTGGAAAACGTCTTAATTGCTATCCCGATTTTCATATGCATTTTTCTCACTTTTGCAAAGGGTGACAAAAAATAATTTGCATATCTTATACACTAGGGCCTTGGTAATCATTTTTTGTTTTTATGATTTTGGCACATCTACTGCAAATATCAAAAAATAATTCATATTTCGGAAACGTCTTAATTGCTATCACGATCTCCATATGCATTTTACTCACTTTTTCAAAAGGTGACAAAAAACAATTTTCATATCTTATTATACACTAGGGCCTTGGTAATCATTTTTTGTTTTTATGATTTTGGCTCATCTACTGCAAATATAAAAAAATAATTCATATTACCGAAACTTCTTAATAGCTCTCCCGATCTTCATATGCATTTTTCTCACTTTTGCAAAGGGTGACAAAATATAATTTGCAATCTTATTATACACTAGGGCCTTGGTAGTCAGTTTGTGTTTATATGATTTTGGCACATCTACTGCAAATATCAAAAATTAATTCATATTTCGGAAACGTCTTAATTGCTATCCCGATCTTCGTTTTTGTGATTTTGGCACATCTATTGCAAATGCGAAAAAATAAACGTGTAAATAATTTGCCTGAGTTATTATTATACATTAGGTAATAGTTTTGCGCTTTTATGATTTTGCACATTAACTGTAAATATCAAAAAATAAGTCATATTTGAAAAAACTTAGTAATAAATATCTCGATATTCAAATAATTTTCTTTTATTTTCCAGAGTGTGACGAAAAATAATTTGCTTAGGTTGCTATACACTAGGTTTTTGGTAACTTGTTTTTGTGTATATTTTTATATTGGGGCCTTGGCTTTATTGTCCAATATTTGTCATTTGGGTACATGTAACCAAAATAACAAATAATACATACTAAAATTTAGTTTTCCTCTATGACTATGTTAATAATAAACGATTGGTTTAGTGTTACTATGTTATTGCAAAACATTTAAGACAAATTCTTTTTTCTTCGGTAAGGTGTAGTAGCATATAGCAATATATGGCTGGCATCTATGGCTAGCCATAAATTTACTACGTTGCATCCGCTTCACTGATATTGTGATCGCGACGATCCATCCCGCTTTCTTCTGACCCTACGTGTAAATCTATGGCTGGGAATTTATGGATAACTTCACGAAAACTTTATCCCAGTTATATTCAGCAAACATGTCTTATCTCTGCTGCATCGAACATGATGCAAATGCAACTATGTGAATCTTAAAATGCAGCGGCTTTCCAGGAAATAAAGCTTTTAAGTTATGTACTTACCAATGCTACTATTTCTACCCCTACGACTTTTTATTTATAATAAAAAATATGTACATTGTTTGCCTAAACCTGCCAGTATAATTTTTGACAGCTATATACATATAGCGCGAGTTTAAAACATGGAATAAATTCAGTTAATTAGATACAGCTATCTTTTTCCAATAATTCGCAGACATGTCAATAGACATTCTATGTTGCGGTCTTTTCAAAAAATAAAATAAATATCATACAGTATGTGCCAAATTTAAGGTACGACCTCATCGATATTTTTTTCAAATCCTACCCTAGTTTGTTTTTGTTAAATAGGTTTAACCTACACATTAAGTTGAAAAAAACAGCTGATTTTAAATTTTTATTTATTTATTATTATAAATCTAAAGGAATTAGTAGCACGAATAAGAAATGAATGTTGACTTATTTTCCCAAGATAACCAGAAATGTGTAAAACCAATTTCAATTCCGTTTATACTACTAACAAATAGTCAATCGACAACAATCTAAGCATTTATTAAAGAAAATTGATTTAGATTATCTATTTTTTATTTCAGTTTTTAAAATAATATAACGTATATTTGGGTGGGAAGGAATATAAACTTGGTGGTTTAGCATAACTTGACATGTACTTTAGAAATAGCCAACAAAACAGTAGGATTATCGGTTAAACAAATTATCGACGTCATATCTCAAATTTGGGACATCTTCATATTATTAAAGAAAGATCACAGCTTAAGAAACACTAATTGACGTGTTCGCGTATTTGAAAAAGGTGTATTTGATTAACTGAATGTATTCTAAGTTACCAACATGCATTGTGTAATATGGCAGTAATAATGCTGATAATTGTTTATCTTTTTTTGTCTTTTCCTCAACGGCGACGTATTTCTGCGACTATGGCCAATCACCGACGACAAGGAGCACTTTCAACTCACTTTCCTTTAAATTTGGCCGACCCCGTTTTTTCTATAAGGAGGGTAGGGATATTTAGCGTGCCCAACCTCGCACGGTACACGGGACTAACAACTTCACGACTCCTCAGTGAATCGGAACCTGCAAAAATTCAACCTGCTCAAACTAAATGATAATTTTACAGTAGGGGCTGGAAAAATGAATGGGGAACCCTGGAAATCGAACACAGTACCCTTGGATCCGGCGGCATACTTTCCTACCACTGGATCACTCAGGCTTTTTGATAATAATTGTAAAATATCTTTTGCAACAATTGGATACAATAATCTAAAATATATAACTCTATAACACTAAAAGTAGATCTCGTAAGTTTATAAAAAAACAGTCATTATACACCTTGTCCTATTTTCGAATTAAGTTTTTGTGTTATCACAATCAGGAGTTAGATTAATTTTAAATCAAAATACTATATTACAAAACAAAACAAAAGGTACGAAAGATGCTCTCTTCTCTTAATACCAGGAAAGCCTCTGGCCTTGACGAGATCCCAGCAATTGTTCTCAAAAGATGCCCACCAGAACTTGCTCCTGTCCTGACCTGCCTGTTTTAGACATCTTACAATAGAGGCATATTCCCTAGTAACTGGAAAACTGCTCGAGTACAACCCGTCCCCAATAAAGGATCCAAAGCGCTTCCTAACAACTACAGGCCTATTTCTCTCCTTTCAGTCGTATCTAAAGTGATGGAAAAGTATATAAACACCGAATTACTAAAATTTCTTGAAAAACACAGTCTAATCCACGACAGGCAGTATGGATTCCGTCAGCGCAGATCAACTGCCGACCTACTTTCCTTTGTCATCCATTCTTGGAACAAGTCTATGAAACTACACGGTGAA
Organism: Tillus elongatus; assembly: GCA_964006375.1. NCBI lineage: Eukaryota > Metazoa > Arthropoda > Insecta > Coleoptera > Cleridae > Tillus > Tillus elongatus. The sequence goes on from OZ023262.1 coordinate 152,928,589, forward strand.
TGCCAGATTGTCGCTCTAGACATATCCAAAGCATTCGACCAGGTTTGACACGCAGCGCTGCTTAATAAACCTCCGGCCTATGGCCTACCACCAAAACTCTGTACCTGGACAGCAAATTTCCTCTCCAACCGGAGAATTTCTGTTGTCGTGGATGGCCATTCCCCGAAACAGTATCCAATTAATGCAGAAGTCCCTCAAGGTTCAGCTTGAGCCCCTACTTTGTTTCTTCTCCACATCAATGACCTCCTCTCTAGCACATCCAACCCAGTTCACAGTTACGCGGACGACAGCACCCTCCTCTCAAATATACAATATTCTAAGCCTGTCTCTTTAGCTCAATTAGATGAGGATCGCAGACTCATGGAGGGTTCTGCCTCTGTGGATCTTCAAAAAATATTATACTGGGGAAGTAGAAATCTTGTACAATTCAACTCCACCAAATCTCAGTCTTGCTTTCTATCTCATAAGAGATGCACCAGCCCTAGACCCATCTCAATAAACAACCAAGTTATTCAATTGCAGAAGTGGCTGCTAAGAAATTAGGTTTCCTCGTCCGGGCTCGCAAATACTTTTCACCAGATAATCTATATATCTTATATACTTTACAAATAAGGCCAAACTTCGAATACTGCTCCTACATCTGGGGTGCCGCTGCTGCTTTTACACTCGCTATTCTGGACTCCATTCAGAAGAGAGCTATACGTCTCATCGGTGACACTACCATCACCCAAAGGCTACCATCCCTTGCCCACCGACGTACCGTTGGTGACCTCGCTCTCTTTTATGGATATCTGTACGGGCACTGCTCAGATGAGCTTTCTTCCATAGTTCCTCCACCTGCTGCCCCCAACAGATCTACCAAGAACAGAGCGAATGCACCGTTTTACTGTCCAGGTCACCAGACATAGAACATCTTGTTATGCCCGCTCTTTTGTCCCGAGGCCTTCCAAATTGTGGAATTCTTTGACGGCACATGTTTTTCCTTCTCCACAGAACCTGCAAACCTTCAAGTCCAGAATTAACAAGTTGCCTCTTTCCTCCTTCTCGACACCCACGGCACGATTGTATTTAGGCTGTAAGCCCCCGTGGTGTGTTGTTGAAAAATTAAAAAATAATAATAATAACCCTTTAAGTACGTTTCGCCCCAACATCTACTATAATTACTGAAAATAGTCCAGGATCAGTTTGACTTGACTTATTAATTTAGACACCATGTCAATTTATAAATTTCGGTCGGAACATTTTTTGAGAATAAACTTTGGCAGAAATTTTTTAAAACAAGTTTCATTTCTTAGGCAGACTAAATAGCTGTAAGTTTTCAATTACCAGTGCTTTCTTTAGACAGAGCCTACAATATGTTTTGTTGGTGTACTCGTTAATCAAATGACCTTGTGGTTAGAAAACATTTTATGGTCGTAAAATACAATTCTATCTTCACTTACCAACAACCGATTTTAAAACATTCTCTTTGGTATAGGTATTTGAATCGTGTATTTTAAAACATTCCCTTTGGTACATGTATTTGAATCGTGTATTTTAAAACATTCTCTTTGGTACAGGTATTTGAATGGTGACTTGGGGTACTTTATAAGTAGTTTCATTCTGACGTTCCTAAATCAATAAGAAAATTAAGCAAACAACAATGACCAAAAGTGGATTTATTCTAAATAGTTAATTATTTTAATTGACCATGTTTTTTTAGCTGGTGGTACCGGTTTTTTTACAAGTGTTTTCAAATGGCGGAAAATATTGAAAGACCACTGTCAGGCTTGAATAGTGAACGTTGTATAATGATTATAATTTATTGCACTAGGGGGTAAAGCTGTTACTACCCATATCCGAATTTTCTTAAAGGGTTTCTTAAGCAATTGCGGAGCAAGGGGGTTGGATACTGCCCACTAGACGATGTGCGTTAACTAAACCTTTATTATGAGGCTACTATAACAGTTAAATAATGTAAGTACATATATTTATAATCTCGGAACCAAGACACGCTACAGAAAGGCATTATGGGAGCTGAGACTATAATGTAATGTGTGGGAAGTGTCATCGTTGCATTTTGTATTATAAAATACATATTATCGTGTCGGATGACTCCCCTGTTAGATGGGATTTTATGGGGTGCATAAAATTTAATTTGCAAAAATTTATATTCTAAGGTAAAATATTTAAAATGATCAAAAATTGAAAACAATTACATCAATAGATCAATAATTCTATAAAATTTAGAAAATATAACATATAACATGGTTATTCTTTAGGCAAAGGAAAATCCTTTTGTTTGCTGCATTTTCGTTAACCTGTACGGAAATTTAAATATCAAGTATTTAAAGTTAACAATAAACAATGATTATGAAACACCCGTTAAAAGTAGCTTCCGCAGTATACACTCTATCACTGTTGCACTTCTTACTATAAGCTTAGCATAAACAATATGCTACGGTTTTCCTCTAGGTAAAGGAATAATGTCTTCAATTTCTGCGTCTTCCTTAAAGTAATTTTTTAGTTTTCAAAATTTGAATAAACTAAGTTTATTCATCCCCTTAATGACGCTAACGTTGTTAGCGAAACGATCGTCGGGTCAAAAAACAGTATTGTGATTAATTGGGTTCTCCAAATGGTACTTATCAGTGCTCATCACAGGTTCCAATCTTCACCCATTGTACAAAGGTAATTTCTATGATTATTGTTTCACAGCAGCACAACTAAGATGGAGTTCTCCTCAAAGAGAAGCAGTTAAGGAGACCATTAGAAGACATTTAAAGGACGGAAGCAACCCCTCGATAGCTGAATGTGAACTTCTGATCGAAAATTGTCCAGTGTTAAACAAACGAACTCCCCAGTCTCTAAAACCTTACATTTCTAGTAGCACGGAAAAAGAAAAAAGACAGACAATATGATAAATATTTCTTTTTAGCTATATTAAAATAAAATAACATAAAAATACATCAATGACTATTTATATTACATTTTACAAATTTGCCTACTTTGTACAAATTTTCTTCTACTAAATTCCTGAGTTCTCCACTTTTTCTGCAGTTTCTATTTATTTACGACAACTATTTTCACTGATTTCTCACGTTCAATTCAAACCATAACACAAGAATTGTGTTTCATATGTAACTTATGCAAAAGCTTTGGTCATCATAGTTTTGTTAAGAGTTTGAATTATGTTACTTCCATTATGAAAACAGATCACATGCAATGTATTCAGATTCAGATAACTAATTACAATAATTTTGTTTTCTAGGAACTCAATGTATTACATTTTGAGATAAAACACGTGTGTTTTAAAAACAAGACTGTCATAAATACATTTTTATACACAATTTATTTAATTTAAAATAACGTAAAAAATTACAACACAAAATTTGTCTTTTATCATTTTTCTGCTTTACCACACCGGTGTGATAATTTATGTAGGCAAATAATCTAAAAATAATTTGTAGTCACTTTTTATAATTTTAATATTATTCACGAAGTGCTTCACTGTAAAACTGTCAAGGTAAAGAGAATAAATAATGTATTAATTAAAACATATCATCTTTGTATACTAGCACGCAGACCTTAAACCCGAAATGCTACCTGTTTAAGCATACAACATAAAACTAACCAGAAAACTGTCATATATCCTACTAAAAAGTGCGGCAACACTGTGAGGTTAGGTCCAGCTACTTCCTTTTGGACATATTAATTTTTATGGCTGAAATGTCCAGCTACTTCCTTATAAACATATATAAATCCCAAGAGAGAAAGGTCCAGCTACTTCCGCATAGACATAAATATATATATATATATATATATATATATATATATATATATATATATATATATATATATATATATATATATATATATATATATATATAAATAAACATATAAAGTCTGAGACCGACCTCGGATTTGGGTTCCAGGGGTCCTAAATAACGCTCATTTGAAGAAATTTTTTCAACATTCAAAAGTCGAGATCTCCTCATTAGTGAATTTTTTTAAAGAGTGTGTGTGTGTGGAAGGAATTGGCTTCGGACATTACGTCCATTGGCCACAAAACTCTGCAGTAAATTTGTACCATTGTTATATCTATACATTGTTATAAAAAGCGATTCTCCTTCAAATATATTTATAATTTGCAGCATGGATATCAATACTTACAGCAATAGGGAGGGTTAAAGCGATAGACGTACCTTTATGTGTAAGCTCTTACAGAGTATGACTATTTCTAAATGGCTATAGCATAAGCAATATTTATATTCTAACATATCAATTTTGTCAAAATATAAATGTTTGTGTTCTTACTTATTATTAAGGATAGAAACATAGGATACTCGCTTCTCGCCCAGGTGTCCTTCAGGGCATTTTTTTAAACAAACAACACTGGACAGCTAATGACATGGGATAAAAACAATAGGTGAGACAGTAGGAAAACTAAATTTAAATTAATATTATTATTAACTAAGGCTTATACTAAAATACACATATAGAGAAATAGCAAAACTAAATTTTGATTTTTGTATGCCGAATGAATTTTATAAGTATATTATAGATTTTCAGGCTATTTGTACAAATAAGTGTGGCTAAGTTCACAGGAAACTCTACTCCTGCATCTTTGAGTTCTTTCCAGAGTTGTTTACGTGTCGGGTTATACAAACTGCACTGAAACATGAGGTGTTCTAAAGTTCCTAGGTAACTGTTGTCACATGTACAATAAGGATTGTTACTAATGCCTATTTTATGTAGGTGTTGTGGAAAGCAGCCGTGATTCAGCTTCATTCTGGTAATTACAGTAGTATAGTACCTTGGCATAATAAATTCGTCAATGTGTGGAATTTTTTTAGGCAACATTGGATGAATAAGTGTATATCGGTTAGTTGTTTTGTTAACAAACTCATGCCAAACACTTTCCCACGTTTCCCTTATTTCAAATTTAATTTTTTGATTTACATCGTCAGCAGTAATCCAGTTTATTATTTTGTTTGGACTTTCAATAGATTCTTTAGCTAGTTTGTCTGCTATTTCGTTGCCTGCTAGTCCCGTGTGCCCTTTTATCCACATAAATATGACTCGATTACCACCATCCTTTATCGACTGATACAGACTGATAATGTCAGATATTACTGGATTTTTGCCATGTCTGGTGTAATTTTTAAGTGAAAGCAGAACTGATTTGGAATCTGATAAAATTAGCGTATGTTTAATTTTGTTTTCAATTGACCATTGAAGTGCTTCATACAAGGCATATGCCTCCGCAGTGTAAATAGATGCTATATTATTTAATTTAATTTTTTGGTATCTACCGTCTTGGGAATAAAAAGCACAGCCTGTCCCAGATAAGGATTTTGAACCATCTGTATATATTTGTGTATATTTGTCAAACTTTTCCAATGTTGCTTTAAGTATGGAACGATTTAGAGATGGGAAAGTGGTGTAATTTGGAAATATTATATCTATTTTGTGCATTTTTTGATAGAGTAGGGTAAATATTGGGATTTTGTCTTTTGGAACAATCGCGTCAGCAAAGTGCATTGTATTGCCGTATGCATCAACCAATGGTGGATTATTTTTTTTTGACCAATAAGTATTAGACAAGCATTCAAGAAAAAGCCAATATAATACCTTTAAACGCAATGGATAATAGTGTCGCCATTCTATAACTAGTTTTTTGGCCAAAAATGCCCTTCTTAAATATATCGGTGGTTCCTGGCTTTCCACTAGGACCGCATTATTTGGTGATGATTTCATCGCACCAATACATATTTTAATTGCTTTCGTTTGTATGCGATCTATTATTTTCAACTAGAGTTTGAAGAAGATCCATATACGACGCAACCATAATCTATAATCGACCTAATGTAGCATCTATAAAACATTAGACATATCTTAACATCTGCACCCCACGTTGAATTACAAACTGACCTTAGTAAGTTCATTCCTCGTTCGCACCTTCCCTTAATATATTTGATATGCGAAGTCCACAACAATTTCATATCAAAGATAACAACCAGATATTTATATTCTTTAACTATTGGAATATCACAATTTTGAAGTCTCATTGTATTGCTTATTCTTAATCTATGCCTAGTAAAAAACATAACGCAAGTTTTTTGAGGGCTAAGTTCAAAGCCTTGCTCAAAGAGCCACTTATTTAAAATTGACATAATATACTCAAGTTTATTGACACAATATTGATATGAATAACCATTAATGTATAAACAAATGTCATCAGCATACTGAATGCACTGCACTGAATCTTCAAATAGTTTATGCAACTCAGCTGTGTAAATGTTAAATAGCAAGGGGCTTAGAATGGATCCCTGCGGCAGACCTCTAGATGTAAGTAATGGACCATGTAAGTTGTTATATGTATCTCTAATATATATTTGTCTTGCATTATATAACTCAACAATGTTACTGGCAACTCTGTCTGACAATCCGTCTAATATTAGTTTGTTTTTCAATATTTTTAAATTAACAGAATCATATGCTCCCTGTATGTCAACAAAAACACAACCTACGTAATTATTTTTAGTAAAACTGCATTGAATATCTGACACCATGTGAGAAATTGCATGTATAGTACCTCTACTTTTGCGAAAACCATATTGGTTTTGCGGCAACAATGATCTATATTCATAAAACCATTCAAGTCGCGCCTTTATCATTCTCTCAAAGGTTTTGAAGATGCAAGAAAGTAAGGAAATGGGACGGTATGAGGACGTTAAATTAGGATCTTTGCCAGCTTTGTATAAGAGGCAGATGATGATATCTTTTATAGAGTCAGTATAATTACAGTTCACCCACCAATCGTTATACATTTGTAATAAGTATACTTTTGCAGTATCTGACATGTTATTTAACATGTTATAGGTAAATTTGTCTTTACCTGGTGATGTGTTTTGTGTGTGTTTCTGAGCAGTATCCAACTCTTCCCTGTTAAAGGGTTGACCCATAATGCTATTATCATCATAACTGGCGCCCTCGGTGATCAAAGACTGATATGCAGATGGAGGTGCAAATTGTTGTAATAGGTCAGTAATAAGAGATTCTGGTAAAGGCATGGTTTTTGAACTGAAATTTTTATTACAAATTCTCCTCACAAAGCGCCATATATCTGACAGCGGTGTAGTCCTTTTAAGGTTAGAAACAAAATTTTGCCATGCATTTTTGCATTTAAGTTTAAACAAACGTTTTGACTGAGCATCTATATTTTTATAGGTTAAATAATTGGTTAAATTTGACGTTAACTGGTATGTGTGCAGTGCATTCTTACGCTGAGCTAGTACATCAAAACATTCATTATCGAACCACACTGGAAGTCTCGATTTTGAGTTTGAAGCTTTTTTGAGTTTTATTGAGCTATCCGCAGCATTTGCTAACGAATTAACAAAAAATACAAATTTCTCTTTAGAGGACATGTTTTTGGGTGCCTTTGACATAGCTTTATCTAAAACATCTTGGAATGCATTCCAGTCTGCTGATGTTTCGCTCCATTTCAAATATGGCTTAGTCTTGTCTTGCAAGTGTTCTTTATGAATAACAGTAACTACCGGGAAATGATCAGAGCCAAGGGTATCATCAAGCACCTTCCAGGTCGAACAATTGGCTAAAGATGGACTGGCCAGTGTTATGTCAATCACTGATGGTAATTCATTAGGTCTAGTGATCTTAGTTGGTGTTCCATCGTTCAGGACTATAATATCATGATTATCAATAGCATCTGCAAGGCGAGTACCTGCAGCATTATCTCTTGGAGATCCCCATAAACTATTATGGGCATTAAGATCGCCTCCCATGACCACCTTTTTATTTTGAAACTGTTGCAGTAAACAATTCCAATCACCATAACTTACATTATTGTTAGGAGGTACATATAAGGAAATGATATATAAATCCAATTCTATTAAACAAATCGCGCACACTTCTATCTGTTGATTGGAAATGCCCACCACATCAATTTTTTTATATTTTAAATAGTTTGCTATAAATATAGCTACTCCACCTCCTTTTCTATCATATTGCCTATCCATGCGAACAATATTATACCCATTAAAATTAAAATTATGTCTTACGTTTAAATGAGTCTCGCTTATTATAACTATGTCTATTGAATTTTGCAATAAAAAATTAGATAATGTATGTTTATTTCTTTGAATAGAACGCGCATTCCACTGCAAAATTTCTAAATTTTTTTTAAGTTGTTTGTTCATGAATTTGTTTTTTTAGCAAGATATGTAGATAACAACTCTTTAATATATGCTAAATCTGGTATGTTAATTGCTGTTGCTGTTTCGGGTATTAATTTCTGTAGAATGGCTGGAATTATTTCCGAAATTTGCTCAACTAGTTTATTTTTATATGCCTGGTAATCATCTCTATGAGGGTTTGGTAACACAGAAGATAACTGAGTAGTTTTTACAATGGATTGGGGTAGAGGTGAATGAGAAGGAGATCCGCTTGTTTTCCTTTTTTTGGACTGGTTAGTGTTATCGACATTGTTTTGTGAATATCGCTGGTTTCTTCTGAACGAAGCTGAAGGAAATTTAAAAGGAGATATTGTCGGAAATTCCCTGTCATAATTATCAGAAAGCAGTGCGAAACGATTACTACTCAAAATATTGGAATATAATTGTGGATTATCTGAAATACTTTCTGCTTCTTTGTACGAAATGTTTTTTTCCGCCATAATCTTTTTGATTGCTTTTTGTTTTACAAATACTGGACAGTTTTTATCTGTAGATATATGCTCATTTGATTTGCAATGTACACAAACTTTTATATCAGACACACAAGTGCCCTCATGTTCTTGCGCGCAGTGTCTACATCTTTGTTTAGCGCGACACTGTTGTTGCACATGACCGAACCTCATACACCTATAGCAGATAACGACCGAATAAATATATGGTTCAACTGACAGTCTAACTCCATTAAGCTTAATATATTCTGGCAACTCTGACCCATAAAAGGAGACTATTGTAGTTTCCCTAGGTACTAATTTAAAAGTTCCGTCTAATTGCGTCACCTTTCTCATAATACGTTTGACTTCTACTACTTCTATACTGGATTCTATTTCTTTTAAAAGATAATTATCATCAAAAAATGTATCCACATAACGAACAACACCTTTTCTCTGCTTTAAAAATTTTGGTATATATGCAATAAATTTATTTTCTATCAAAGCTCTATTTTCAATTAATGCATTTGCTGATAAATAGGAATCACATTCAATTTTGACTCTATTTATTCCTATATTCTTAATATCCCTAACAGAATTTCCTAATTTTGCAACTTTAAAAATATAATGACCGATTCTAGATGCGTGTAGTTTACCAACATTTTTTTGTTCATGTTCAATATAAACAAAGAAAGGACCTTTATCAGTCGAACGATATCGAATACTTTTATCAATATTATTTCTCTTAATTTCAGCGTCTACACGTTGTGAATTCTTAACATTCCTTTCATCCTTATCAGCTAAATTTACATTAGTTAAATTATCATTTTTATTTATTGATTCTAAATTATTAGATTTAATAGATGGAACAATCTCACCGGTTACGTTTTCCTTATACTCGTCTACATCAATAAGCATATCTTCTCGATCTGGTCCCTTTCTATTATAGCCAGCTTCACCATATTCTCCACTATCCATTTTTAATTATATTTATCATACAATTTTTTTTTAAAACGTAGGTTAATTTAATTTTTTTTCCGTAAATATTATCAAACTACTACAATACTTTATCTTAAACTTTAGCTAATTGCTGAATTTAAAACAAAAATATCGGCAGCACTTTTTAAGTGTTAACGCTTCGACGTACACTCGACAACTGTTGTTTTTTTTTTTTTTTTTTTAAAGAAAATTCACTAATACGAACATTAATTTTCATGACTCTAATTGTAATTACTGATATAAGAAACAATGAATTAGAGTACAAGAATTCAAATCAGCACTCTTATTAGAAGTACAAAATATTTAGATGTTATAAGAAATAAATAAGACGATTGGGTGTTAAATCATTGGACAAGAGGACAAACAAGACAACAGTCGGGTTGTTTGGTCATATGGCTCCCATGCTAATGTCAGAACTAGGAAAAAGGATATCGAGCATGGAAAGAACAAGAAAGAAAGCCGAAGGTAGACCCAGATACAAACAAAATGATAAAATCGATAAATGTCTGTTACATAAATAGCTAAACTACAAGAGTGCGCATAATAAATAAACGACAAAAAGAACCTAGACATAAATAGAAGTAACAACAATTAGACAAAACACTGGCACAAGCAAATAATTGCAAAGAAAGCTCAGCGTACTGGGTGGTGTGCTAAGAAAAAACAAACTGAAAATCAATATGATGAATATAAAGTGCTTGTGTACTGAAACACCCGAGACTCCCTTGTAGTAAGCTTTAGATCCCACGCTAACTACTTAGAGGAAAGACAGAACAAAATTACTTAGTCTTAGTTTGACAATCTAATTTTTTTTTTACGTAATGAACTCGAGAATGACGACAAAATTTATTTGCTCGGCAAATACAAGACAAAGGTATTACCGGTGTGAGTATATATAATAACTAAGGTAAATACTTACTCTTTTTGGGGTAATTGCCCAAAATCTCATATTTATTAGGCCTTCAGTACAAAACTTTTGTGTTAGAGGCAGTTATAAATTAGATATCTAGGTAACCGTAGTACTATAAAGTTGTTGCACTTGGAAGAACTTGGTTAGAAAGTTTGTTATATAAAGTAAAGAACAGGAGTTAAACAATTATAGGTTTTTATTCATCATTAGTATAAATAGTTTAATGTATGTAATGGTGGTTCTGTCAAATTTAAAGTCAATTACTAGCAGAAAAGGAAGTCTTATCTACAAAAAGGGGTTCCTAAATGTAAAAAATATATTTCATTGCTTTCTCTGGCCAGATGGAAAAGCATAACGTCAAGTTTCGTGCCCGGTTGCAAGATAATTTGAATCTGAGCGTACTGCTCCTTGTTTTTACTATACTACCTTTTCAAATTTGCATGTTTCCAAAGACAAAAAAAAACATGTATATCTAGACGTTAACTTGAGAAAGGAAAGTATATGTATATATTTATTATGAAATTTTGAGAATAAATCATTTTACAAAGGAAACCACTTTAAAAGGACAGCAGCTCTTTGATCAACAATTTTTTCTTTTTTTTTTAATACGGCACTAATTATCGATACCTATAATACACAACTACGGCTTATAATTTATGAAGATAAATCATACTAGTAGCAATGTCACTTTAAAGAATTATATATATATATATATATATATATATATATATATATATATATATATATATATATATATATATATATATATATATATATAATGATCGACTTTTAACTGGCCTTTACTTGACATCTTTTTATTTTATTTTAAAACAACTTTAAATGTGATGCAAAAAATGTTGATACATTCACTTAACTTAAAACAGGGCACACTTGCTCCCACAATTTAAATTCAGCATTTCTTCTGCCACTTATGCATTTCCAAACAAAAGTCCATTCATCCAAATGGGCAGCGATAATTTATAGATCAGGTTTGGCACCATAGCCCGATAATCTACGCATGTCGAGACCTGCACATTGGATTAAAACTGGGAAGAAAACTTCAACTGAACCCAGATCAAAGGAGGGCAAGCCAGACTTAGCGTGAAATCAGACTTAGAGATTTGAGTGGATTGAAGCTGACACTTACAATGGCACAGACAGTGATACTGGTACTAAAACGGATATTAAAAACCCCTGCAATTCAATGCGAAAAATCTCTTGAAGATTGTGCAATTTATCTAAAAGAAATAACTTTATCTTATCTTACCATTTTGTCCATATGAGGTCTAAACACAAACTAATTAACTTTAGTGAGGCACCGTTATTCAACAATCTAACACAAATAGTAACTGTACTTGGTGAATTACCAGATAGTGGTTGTTACGGAGAGATCGAACTTGGATATCGCTCGTTAGGAAAATTCTGTCGAGCGTCTACCACACATCTCTTTAATACCATATTTCCTTTGTCTGCTGACAAAGTTCTTCGCGGGATAATCCCGCATTCTGATTGGCTAGAGTTCGTCAGAGGTGCGTACTGCGATGGAATGTTTTCAAGACGGCTCAAACTACAAAGATGTCCCTGTTCCGAGAATTGTATTTTAAGAGGCAAAACATAATTTTTTCTTAACCCGATGCTCAAGTGTACACATAAAAAACTGAGCCCATGAAGACCAAGGCGCCTTTCAACGTTCGAACCAACAGATGAATGTGTTCCTTGTGTTAAATTGTTAAGCATAGAGAAATCAATTGGGCCTTTAATTTTTATATTCCAAGGGGGAAAAGTAATTTGCTGACCAAAGTTAGTTATTTTAGCTGACCGAGTACTTATAGACAAAAGTTTTTCATGAAACTCTATATCTTGGATGCCACCTACCAGCCGTATCTGCAACCAGAAAAGTATAGAAAAACACCCCTATCTAGGGGTAGTTTACTGTTGAGGTTTTTAAATTTTTTAGTGCGACCAGAAAAAGTATCAATGCGACCAAGCTATAAATTTACGTAGAATCACTGCTGGTACATATCTTTCTGAAACCAAAGTTTCACAAAAAAATATTCATATTTAAGCGTAGTTTACTCTTGAGGTTTTTTCATTTTTTAGTGGGACCAGAAAAAGTATGAATGCGACCAAGCTATAAATTAACACAGAATCACTGCTTGTAACTGTCTTTCTGGTACCCAAGTTTCACAAAAAAATATTCATATTTAGGGGTAGTTTACTCTTGAGGTTTTTTCATTTTTTAGTGCGACCAGAAAAAGTATCAATGCGACCAAGCTATAAATCTAAACAGAATCACTGCTGGTAACTGTCTTTCCGCTACCAAAGTTTCACAAAAAATATTCATATTTAGGGGTAGTTTACTCTTGAGGTTTTTTCATTTTTTAGTGCGACCAGAAAAAGTATCAATGCGACCAAGCTATAAATCTAAACAGAATCACTGCTGGTAACTGTCTTTCCGCTACCAAAGTTTCACAAAAAAATATTCATATTTAGGGGTAGTTTACTCTTGAGGTTTTTTCATTTTTTAGTGCGACCAAAAAAAGTATCAATGCGACCAAGCTATAAATCTACACGGAATCACTGCTAGTAACTGTCTTTCTGCTGCCAAAGTTTCACAAAAAAAATATTCATATTTAGGGGTAGTTTACTCTTGAGGTTTTTATATATATATATATATATATATATATATATATATATATATATATATATATATATATATATATATATATATATATATATATATAATGATCGACTTTTAACTGGCCTTTACTTGACATCTTTTTATTTTATTTTAAAACAACTTTAAATGTGATGCAAAAAATGTTGATACATTCACTTAACTTAAAACAGGGCACACTTGCTCCCACAATTTAAATTCAGCATTTCTTCTGCCACTTATGCATTTCCAAACAAAAGTCCATTCATCCAAATGGGCAGCGATAATTTATAGATCAGGTTTGGCACCATAGCCCGATAATCTACGCATGTCGAGACCTGCACATTGGATTAAAACTGGGAAGAAAACTTCAACTGAACCCAGATCAAAGGAGGGCAAGCCAGACTTAGCGTGAAATCAGACTTAGAGATTTGAGTGGATTGAAGCTGACACTTACAATGGCACAGACAGTGATACTGGTACTAAAACGGATATTAAAAACCCCTGCAATTCAATGCGAAAAATCTCTTGAAGATTGTGCAATTTATCTAAAAGAAATAACTTTATCTTATCTTACCATTTTGTCCATATGAGGTCTAAACACAAACTAATTAACTTTAGTGAGGCACCGTTATTCAACAATCTAACACAAATAGTAACTGTACTTGGTGAATTACCAGATAGTGGTTGTTACGGAGAGATCGAACTTGGATATCGCTCGTTAGGAAAATTCTGTCGAGCGTCTACCACACATCTCTTTAATACCATATTTCCTTTGTCTGCTGACAAAGTTCTTCGCGGGATAATCCCGCATTCTGATTGGCTAGAGTTCGTCAGAGGTGCGTACTGCGATGGAATGTTTTCAAGACGGCTCAAACTACAAAGATGTCCCTGTTCCGAGAATTGTATTTTAAGAGGCAAAACATAATTTTTTCTTAACCCGATGCTCAAGTGTACACATAAAAAACTGAGCCCATGAAGACCAAGGCGCCTTTCAACGTTCGAACCAACAGATGAATGTGTTCCTTGTGTTAAATTGTTAAGCATAGAGAAATCAATTGGGCCTTTAATTTTTATATTCCAAGGGGGAAAAGTAATTTGCTGACCAAAGTTAGTTATTTTAGCTGACCGAGTACTTATAGACAAAAGTTTTTCATGAAACTCTATATCTTGGATGCCACCTACCAGCCGTATCTGCAACCAGAAAAGTATAGAAAAACACCCCTATCTAGGGGTAGTTTACTGTTGAGGTTTTTAAATTTTTTAGTGCGACCAGAAAAAGTATCAATGCGACCAAGCTATAAATTTACGTAGAATCACTGCTGGTACATATCTTTCTGAAACCAAAGTTTCACAAAAAAATATTCATATTTAAGCGTAGTTTACTCTTGAGGTTTTTTCATTTTTTAGTGGGACCAGAAAAAGTATGAATGCGACCAAGCTATAAATTAACACAGAATCACTGCTTGTAACTGTCTTTCTGGTACCCAAGTTTCACAAAAAAATATTCATATTTAGGGGTAGTTTACTCTTGAGGTTTTTTCATTTTTTAGTGCGACCAGAAAAAGTATCAATGCGACCAAGCTATAAATCTAAACAGAATCACTGCTGGTAACTGTCTTTCCGCTACCAAAGTTTCACAAAAAAATATTCATATTTAGGGGTAGTTTACTCTTGAGGTTTTTTCATTTTTTAGTGCGACCAGAAAAAGTATCAATGCGACCAAGCTATAAATCTAAACAGAATCACTGCTGGTAACTGTCTTTCCGCTACCAAAGTTTCACAAAAAAATATTCATATTTAGGGGTAGTTTACTCTTGAGGTTTTTTCATTTTTTAGTGCGACCAAAAAAAGTATCAATGCGACCAAGCTATAAATCTACACGGAATCACTGCTAGTAACTGTCTTTCTGCTGCCAAAGTTTCACAAAAAAATATTCATATTTAGGGGTAGTTTACTCTTGAGGTTTTTTCATTTTTTAGTGCGACCAGAAAAAGTATGAATGCGACCAAGCTATAAATCTACACAGAATCACTGCTGGTAACGTCTTTTCGCTACCAAAGTTTCACAAAAAAATATTCATATTTAAGGGTAGTTTACTCTTGAGGTTTTTCCATTTTTTAGTGCGACCGGAGAAAGTATGAATGCGACCAAGCTATAAATTTACACAGAATGATTGCAGGTAACTAACTTTCCGCTACCAAAGTTTCACAGAAAAATATCCATATTTAAGGGTAGTTTATTCTTAAAGTTTTTTCATTGTTTAGTGCGATCAGAAAATTATGAATGCGACCTAGCTATGAATTAACACAGATTCACCGTATGTATTTTGACTACTGTCACTGAGACACTTCGTC
The DNA here is from genome assembly GCA_964006375.1 of Tillus elongatus. Taxonomy (NCBI): domain Eukaryota; kingdom Metazoa; phylum Arthropoda; class Insecta; order Coleoptera; family Cleridae; genus Tillus; species Tillus elongatus. Next base: position 152,944,179 of record OZ023262.1, read on the forward strand.
TGGTTGTGGCAATAAACTGAAATATGTCAAAAGTAAACTACCCCTAAATTTATTTTTCAGTACACTTTTAGTAGCGAGCTGGTAGTTATCAGCATTGATTATGTGTAAATGTATAGCTTGGTCGCATTCATACTTTTTCTGGTCACAGTAAAAAAAAACTACCCTTAAATATGATTTTCTTTTATTTGACTTTGGCAGCGAAAAGACACTTACCAGCAATGATTATGTGTAAATTTAGAGCTTGGTCGCATATATACTTTTTCTGGTCGCACTAAAAAATGAAAAACCCTCAAGAGTAAACTACCCTTAAATATGAATACTTTTTTCTGAAACTTTGGTAGCGGAAAGATAGTTACCAGCAATCATTCTGTGTAAATTTATAGCTTGGCCGCAGTCATACTTTTTCTGGTCGCACTAAAAAGTGAAAAAACTTTAAGAGTAAACTACCCCTATATATGAATATTTTGTTTGTGAAACTTTGGCAGCGGAAAGATAGTTACCGGCAATCATTCTGTATAAATTTATAGCTTGGTCGCATTGATACTTTTTCTGGTCGCACTAAAAAACGAAAAAACCTCAAGAGTAAACTACCCTTAAATGTGAATATTTTTTTGTGAAACTTTGGTAGCGTAAAAATAGTTACCAGCAGTCATTCTGTGGAAATTTATAGCATGCTCGCATTAATACTTTTTCTGGTCGCACTAAAAAACCAAAAAACCTCAAGAGTAAACTACCCTTAAATATGAATATTTTTTTGTGAAACTTTGGTAGCGGAAAGACAGTTACCAGTAGTGATGCCGTGTTAATTTATAGCTTGGTCGCATTCATACTTTTTCTGGTCGTACTAAAAAACGAAAAAAATTCAAGAGTAAACTATCCTTAAATGTGAAGATTTTTTATTGAAACTTTGGTAGCGGAAAAACAGTTACCAGTAGTGATTCCGTGTTAATTTATAGCTTGGTCGCATTCATACTTTTTCTGGTCGCATTAAAAAATGAAAAAAATCCAAGAGTAAACTACCCTTCAATGTGAAGATTTTTTGGTGAAACTTTGGTAGCGGAAAAACAGTTACCAGTAGTGATTCCGTGTTAATTTATAGCTTGGTCGCGTTCATACTTTTTCCGGTCGAACTAAAAAAACGAAAAAACCTCAAGAGTAAACTACCCTTAAATATGAATATTTTGTTGTGAAACTTTGGTAGCGGAAAGACAGTTGCCAGCAGTGATTCTGTGTAAATTTATAGCTTGGTTGCATTGATACTTTTTCTGGTCGCACTAAAAAATGAAAAACCCCAAGAGTAAACTACCCTTAAATATTAATATTTTTCTGTGAAACTTTGGTAGCGGAAAGACAGTTACCAGTAGTGATTCTGTGTTAATTTATAGCTTGGTCGCATTCATACTTTTTCTGGTCGCACTAAAAAATGCAAAAAATCCAAAAGTAAACTACCCTTAAAAATGAAGATTTTTTTGTGAAACTTTGGTAGCGGAAAGACAGTTACCAGCAGTGATTCTCTGTAAATGCATAGTTTGGTCGCATTCATACTTTTTCTGGTCGCACAAAAAAATGAAAAATATCCAAGAGTAAACTACCCTTAAATGTGAAGATTTTTTTGTGAAACTTTGGTAGCGGAAAAACAGTTACCAGCAGTCATTCTGTGTAAATTTATAGCTTGGTCGCATTAATACTTTTTCTGGTCGCACTAAAAAATTGAAAAACCTCAAGAGTAAACTACACTTAAATATGAATTTTTTTGTGTGAAACTTTGGCAGCGGAAAGACAGTTACCACCAATGATTTTGTGTAGATGTATAGCTTGGTCGCATTCATACTTTTTCTGGTCGCACTAAAAAATGATAAAACCTCAAGAGTAAACTACCCTTAAATATGAATATTTTTTTGTGAAACTTTGGTAGCGAAAAGACGGTCACCAGCAGTGATTCTGTGTAAATTTATACCTTCGCCGCATGTATAGTTTTTCTGGTCGCACTAAAAAATTGAAAAACCTCAAGAGTAAACTACCCTTAAATATGAATATTTTTTTGTGAAACTTTGGCAGCGGAAAGACAGTTACCAGCAATGATTATGTGTGGATGTATAGCTTGGTCGCATTCATACTTTTTCTAGTCGCACTAAAAAACAAAAAAAACTTCAGGAGTAAACTACCCTTAAATATGAATCTTTTTTTGTAAAATTTTGGTAGCGAAAAGACAGTTACGGGTAGTGATTTTGTGTAAATTTATAGTTTGGTCGCATTTATACTTTCTCTGGTCGCACTAAAAAACGAAAAAACCTCAAGAGTAAACTACCCTTAAATATTAAGATTTTTTTGTGAAACGTCGGTAGCAGAAAGACATCAACATTAGGATATAAAATATGAAACATCAAAGAAATCCTTGAAGATTAAAGCCTCGGTCGGCAACATTTATTTTGGTCAGCAAATTACATCGTCCCTATTCCAAGAAAGTAAACTGACACTATATTTCCTCAACAAGACTCATCTGGGTGAAATATTTTCGTACGAAGACCATTTAATGTTTGCTTTATATTGTCCCTTTTTAAGATCTCGAGCACGAGGCTAGGAATTGTTTTACCATTTAGCGAATTTTCACACTTTATATATAAATACTCTTTTGAATGCAAGCTTATTTAAAAAGTTGTAGCTTGGAGCGATAGACAACTTCTCAACCAACACGGAAAAAAAATATTCCATAAATGCAGAAGTATTTTGACAATATGCTCTGAACATTTTACAACCGTATAAAAGCAACAGAAAGACAGCTATATGTAAAAAAAGAAGCGTAGCAGTACAAGGAACGGATTTCTATTACGTACCAATAATTTGATTTTGCTCTTTAGATGCCAAGTTCTACTGTTTTCTTGCTTATGTAACGTATTCACAATGTTGATTGAGATAAAGTATTTGTAATAGTCTACTCAGATTGAAACTAAAACAATTAAATATCCTATATAGGTAATCACGGTGCGATTCACAGTTCACTAAACGATAAAATCAAATAGACTAATTAAACTTGGCCAGTTCACCTCTTGTTGGATAAATCTGCGGTCGTATTCTGTTACGTGCGCTAATCGTTAGTGCGATCACGGTATTGTTCAATAGTTTGGAATAATTGATTAGACATCATAAATTAATGACCCGAGTAAACGGCTTTGAGTTTTTGTGGATTCAATAAGGAATTTTTATATCCGCTTATAACTAATTTAACCTTCTCTTGCCATGTGTCTTTTTAAGAGCTTCTAATAAAATCGTCCACTTTTAACTGGAAAGCTTTTCGCATTGACCATAAAACTCTATTGATGTAGCTATAAGGTACGGCTCATAAAATACAAAAATACTTTAGCTAGCAGGTTTTTATTAGGAAGAAGACGTTGTATACAGTCTTAAATAATGTTTTTTTAGGGATATCTAACTATATTAAATACATTTGATATTATCAAATTATAACGATATATGTTTTAAATAATGATATTGCTTTAATCTCACACCTAGTAATTCAAGGTTAGTGTGATTCCCTTGTTAACACTGTTTTGGGAGTATAATTTAATTTCCATTATTTTTCAACTATTTGATTTACTATGTCCTAATAAGTACACTCGGAGAACACCCAAATCACCACAACACATATTTCAGAGACCTTACGATCGTTTCGTTGACAAAGTCAACATCTTCAGAGGAAGAAAATTCTAACATAAAAAACTAGATCCCGTATATTTATATCGCGTCAAAGTAAACGAACTAGTCCGATGTAAAGTTGTCGTCCAAGATTGTTTATTGCGCAGTGAAACAGGTCGGAGACCTGCTTTCATCTTCTGGTCGACAAATTTATGACCCTTATCTAATATGGGTTTAAAAGGACCAGAGTTATTTATAGAATCAGCACGTTTCCTTTCGATCTAGAAATTTACTATGTCGATATTGTAATGCCGATAAAGACATCTGGTGAGATAAACAACATAAACTCAACTCATCTTTTAAAAAAAATAGAAAACTAACAACCCAGATGTCTGTATCACCATGTTAAATGTAACAAAGGATAAATAGTTCCACTAAAATACTACATAAAAACTATATTTATATTGATTTTAATTCTACGTGAAAGTATTTATATTGACTACATAGATACAAAAACCTAACAGGTCTTGAAGTCGAGACAAACATAGAGATTAGTATATGTATAAACCGGTCGAGTTATTGACAATAATTTATTATTCTACCAGACAAATTAGGAGTATTTAAGCGGTCAAATGCAAAGAGAAAATAATGGGCTTGAAATTACAGGTGCCGCACGGTTTGATGAAGTTTTGTTCTTAATAGACCTTAATATAAAAATACTTTCTAATGAATCAAGCATAGTTTGATGTCTAACATTTTTGAAAAGTTTCTAATTTTCTTTGTCAATGTGGTGGTTATTTTCCCATATATGTTGTGCCACAGATGATTTGTCCACCGCCCCATATCGTAACTGTGCGAGATGTTCACGAAATCTGGTGGCTATGTTTCTCCTAGTTTGGCCCACGTATTTAAGATCGCAATATTTGCAACTAATCTCATAAATTCCGGACATTTCAGTGACTTTGTCTTTTTCCTTCGTATTACCCAACAAATTTTTTAAATTACTTTTAGTCGAAAACGTCAAATGTAAATCGGCTTTCTTAAAAATACTTTCCCAACCCTTTGTGATTCGTGGTTCATAAGGTAAACACAGAAAATTTTTTCTCCATTTTATCATTCTTAAATGTCGTACATTCAGATATCACCTTCTTTGTTCTGTGTTTGTTAACTAATTTGTCTATTAAACCATCCGAGTAACCGTTATATCTCGCCACATTTTTTATGTATTTTAATTATGTATTAAATCTATTTTTACTCAACGGAAATTTGACGGAAATTTAAATTTCTTAGTAAATAGATTGATCAAATTTCCGTTGAGTAAAAATAGATTTAATACAGAATTGTAATACATAAAAAATGTGGCGAGATATAACGGTTACTCGGATGGTTTGCTAAGTGGATTATTTCTAGAAGGCCTTTTATATTATCTGTATATCTTCTAGCTACAAGAAGTGGTTGGTCATTGTTTTTTACGTTTTTCATGAAATCGGTGAAAGTAATATAGTCTATTGTCAGCTTTTCGCTTGACCAGATAAATTCTATGCCTTCATAGTCGTCTGTTACCTGCGGTAAATATTCTGTGTCACTGTTTTTCATTTTCTTTTTATGTGTTTGTTTTTCGCTAGGGGCTTTAAATTCCTTTTCTCTTTCTAATAAGTCGCCGGCACTGCTACTTGTGGGTTGTTGCTGATCTGTTTTTAACAGTTTGGTACTTTGCTTTTTTTCCGCGGTTGTTACTAATTTGAGTATTGAGGGTCTATTGTCTTGTGTTTGGCTTAAGTCTGGTTGGTTAGCGATGTTGATATATCTACTATTAGTTGTACTTGAAGAAGGTGGTGGTCGTTTTGGATTTTTGGCTGAAATTTCTTCTGTGGAAAGGGCGATTTCAGTTTCGGTGCTTGGGCATTTTGCGGCCATGTGACCTATTTGTTTACATTTAAAACATTAAGTACGCCATCGCAGAGAAATATTCCATAGTCTTCACCTTCGTGGTTAACCACAATTGAGCTGGGAATTACGTCTTCATCATTAGCAATAATATATACCTGTATACGAAAACTCATCACATGCCTATTATGTTCTAGTCCTACTCCTGCACCAATTTCAGAAATATGACTTAACATTTTGATGTTTGACGGTTTGAAAGCATTTTCTAAAACTGAATCTTGAATGTATGGTGACACGTTTGAAATAATTATTCGTTTTGATGAAGTAATCAATTTTCGAGCTGGTATAAATATGTCGTTAATGTTAATTCCTCCATTTTTAACTATAAATGAATTGACTATTGCTTTTGACGACAAATAAATGCAAACTCGACCGTTTGACATGCGAGATGCATAGAGAATGTTTTGAGGCCCTAATAATGTTCCTACTGCTATTACATAATCTCTCACCTGTATACCATCAATCGTTGGAAAAATAATTGCCTGGTCTTTTGTGGGGTACATTTTTGCCTTGAGTACATTTGAGAACAATGCTGATGATGGTTGTTTTTGTGTTGAAACGTTACCTGCTGTTTTAGCGTTGTCTGTATGCTGGACTGAGTCGATCGTGTTCTCTTCATTTTGGATGTTCACAAGTGTAGGTGGTGCTTTATCGGCAAAATCCTTGTAGTCAGAAACTCTGCTCATATCAGGTTCATTCATATTAAATGAAATTAAATTTATTGCTTTTATGGCAATAAATAATCATGCCTTTAAATTTCGGCTACGCAAATATATACTTTTATATCACAATGATAATGTCTTACCAATACACTAACTACCGTAATTGTTTATTTTACATATTTCTAAGCACTCTTAGAGTCCATTAGAAAACGAAAAACAACACCGTACTACCGGCAGTGTATTGTACTTACATGCACAAATTTATCGAAAAACTCGTATTCTTTCACAAGCTTTTTCTGGTTTTTAACACAACACTTTTAAGACACGTCTTTCACGTACAAAATACTGTGTGTGTGTGTGTGTGTGTATGTATGTGCATGTGTGCGCGCGCGCACGCACGTGAGTGCATGTGCGCGTGGGTGCGTGCATGTGCGCGTGGGTGCGTGCATGTGCGCGTGCGTGCGTGCGTGCGTGCGTGCGTGCGTGCGTGCGTGCGTGCGCGGGCTTGCGTGCGTTTGTGTGTGTTATTATTATTATTATTATTACTTGTATTATTATTTATTTATTTAAAACTATACATTTTTCAATAATTTACAATATCCTGCAGAGGTTTTCATGTAAGTACAATAACTTTTCTTACTAACTAGAATCACAGTCTGTCTATATATATATATATATATATATATATATATATATATATATATATATATATATATATATATATATTAATTATATAAGAATTATACATTTTTATGTACACACTTTATACAAATGTTCGCACTATTGTTTTTAGTTCTAATTTAATCCATAAGAGACGAAAACTGGTGAGTATCTTGATGAAGAAAGCCTAGAATACCATCAACACCATTCATTCTCGAAATTGTCTAGATTGTGTTTTCCCATATACCATGCATATTCGGTTAAAATTCTTGCTTTGATTCTTGCTACAAAAACCATTTTATATGACGGTAGGCTGCTCTGCAAAACGGAAAGTTGTCTGATGCTAAAAAAACCTGCTCTTTTTAGGGAAACAGGATCTGCGAGGGGGTTTTCACAAAATCTCCATCTTACATCTGCTATGAAGCCTCGGCTGAGTGAATTAAAACAGGAATTTCAATTGATTTCTTCACCAATCCAAGCACCTGGAAGTGCGTTACTGAGGTTAAGTCTCAGGTTGTTCATAGTCAGTACTGTTTGAAATCTTCTCCTGGTATGCTTGTTAAGCTGTGTCTCAGTTTGGCCATCTTCAGAGAATTTAATTGTTTTGGAGTGTGTGTGATCTGCGTTGTCTTTCGCCGGTAAAGGAAAATGTTCTTTTATAAGACGATATTTTTCCATCATATTTTCCTGTATAATAAGTAAACTACCTGAAAGTAATTTGATCTTTATAGCTTCTTCTGACATCCATCGGCCGTTTTGGATAAGATCTTCCATTAGTTTAGCTCCCAACTGTAACCATCTAGCGATAAAAATAGGAGGTTTAATGCCCAAATCGTTTAGTTTTGACATCACTAATGGCATATTTTTGATATCTTCTATGTAATTTCCATAGTTCGTAATTTTCAAAACGTCAATTTCACAAGCTTCAACCAGCGACTGTACAAATGGACTTGTTTCTCTGGAATATTGTCTTACGTTGTTTACAAACAAATATTGCCTTGATAATCCAAGGGTATTGCTTGATTCTATTAGATGGTTCAAAATGTCTGACCACATGGGTTTATTGTCTGTTTCAATCAATCGATTAAGTAACCAGCATTGGAACATTCTAACTTTTGAAGGTATATGTACCAAACCTAACCCACCATTTTTTATCGGAACACATAGATCTTTTTTTTTTGAAACCCAATGTTTTCCGTTCCATATAAAGTTAGTTACCATGTTTTGGAAACTATCTAGCTGTTTACTCGTGAACGGGATAATCTGCAATGTATGCCACAGAATAGGTGCCACATACTGATTAATTACTACTTTTCGTCCGATTATAGGCAGTGTGTTTTTCCTTAGCGACCACTTTTGTAACTTTTGTAAGAGTTTTTGCGTCACAAGTTCGTAACTATAATCAACGTCTTGCTTTAAATCGTGTGACAAGGTGATACCAAGAACTCTGATGCTATTAGTTGACCAGTCAAATCCCAGTGGTCTGTCAATTATCCCCTTCCAAGAGCCTGTCCAATATCATCGCGATTTCTCCTTGTTAAGGATTGCGCCTGACTGATTTAAATATATATTAAATATTTTGTTAAAGCGGAGGAAATCACCTTCATCAGAAATGAAAATAGAGACGTCATCAGCATAAGCGGTGGTGGTAAGATTTCTATAAGACGATGGACAAAATATTGGAATGAACCTTATTTTGCTAATGGATTGGATGTGTTTGTTCACCAAATCTTAACGACCAATTTTTCTTAATAAAAAATTCAAAAATATTTTTTAAAACGCAATATCTCGCAAATTGTCTAAGTGATTGAAACGAAAATTTACAGCTTAAAAGAACATAGACAGACGTGGTGTGCACCAATTTTCAAGTTGTTTGAATAAAACAAATAAAGTTATTAGAAATTAATAATAAATTAATCCTCGACATCACTTCAGATTCTGTCATGCAATATCTACAATGTTGGATAAAGACAGATGACGTTATCTTTGTGGGTTTAGAAAAATATTTTTAGAAATATGCTTAGAACCGCTTCTGGATGCCCAACCTACAAGAATTTTTTGCAAACAGCCCACAAGAAAGTTACGGGACCAAGAGTGAAGAGGGGTGCTGGGCAGAGAATAATATAAAAACGAAATGTGAACGGAAAGTGCGAAAGAAACAGCTTAGTTGGACCTCTTTAAGCTGTTTATCCCATTTTGCAGCATACCTCTTTAAAATCCTGTTTACCGCGCGCAGAACCTCTATGTTCACCGCAGGTTCCTTAACTTTCTTCGAGGTTGCTCCAAAGGAATTTTTCTTGTTTACATTGTTCTTGTTTATGCATTGAGGGTGATAGTAGGCATGCAGAAGGCGAAGGAGAACTCCCGCGACGAAGCAGCGAACCGAGATTTTCAATTTATGTTTAAATTGCCAGCTCATTTAATTTTTAAAATATGTTTCCAAAAATAATTTTGAGGTTGCCTTTTTTGTCAGTCTTACATATTAAGCTGCAATACTTTATCATTTTCAAAAAAAAAGGTATGGATACAGCAATCGTAAATAAGTGTTGGAAAGGGTCAGGGTGCAGCAAGTATGTTATGGTAGAACATTTTCGTAAAAATAGTTAAAATCGGATAGCTCAATAAATTTCCCATTGAGCTAGAATTTTCAATTTTTAACCATAGTAACACCTATGTAAACCCATCGTAGGTACTAATTTAAAGAAACATAACATAATTAGCTTTGCGGATAACGTCAAACTTGTTTTAAAAAATCTTTTCGTTGTTTATTGTTTTCCAAAACTGGGTGGGTTGACTAAAACAAAACCATCCAAGCAATTGATAAGAAAAAATAGCTGCCATATTTATAATTTAACAGGTACATTCCCTTTGTTAATAATAAATTTTTTACTGAAAAAACTTTTGTAACTTTAATGAAATTTTTAACACAATTTTTTTAAAGACACTTGCAGTACTTACATATTATATCTAAGACCAAATTTTAACTTTTTAGCTCCATATAAAATATACTTTTTTTCAAATAATTGCTAACTAGGACGCTAAAACCGATCTCCAAGGTCCACTTAAATTCAAAGAATTAGTTTTAATAATATATCTTGCTAATAGTGTACAATTCTTATAAAAATTCACCACTATAACGCACTTGCTACGTCCCGAAATTTTTTTCATTCCAAAATCACTCTGTACTTAGAAGTCGTTGATAGTAGTATAGCAAGTGGTTCAAAAATATATACAGTATTTACAGTAATTACAGAAGAATTGATTATATACTATGATGTATAATGCATGACAAAATCTTGCACCCTACACTGCATTGTGTAACTTTCCTCAGTAAATGATAGTTATATTATACTATACGTTGGTTGTCATAGGTACTTGTCAAATAATTACTACGTCATGATTTAAAACAGAGAGAGTTCTATAATTTATGGAATGCTCTGGTCCTATTACCATTAAATATATGTTGTTATTTACATATTTTATGTTTTGTTCACTACTTTTTAAGTCAAATTTCACACACACACACTCCTTTCCCGAAAATAATACTGCAAGTAATTGAGGATGACAGTAGGCCAAATAATTTTATGTATTATTTTTAGTTGCTGTTGTATAGGTGAATACATAATTTGCACTCCCGTCTCTCCCACGAGTGCTATATTATTAATGTCACGGTTATAGATTAGTATATCGACCTCCAGTGTGGGTTTATTAACCGGTTATTTGTTTTTTAGGCCTTCACAGTCACACTCATAATCACATATATAATAAAAATTTATGTTGCACACAGGACTTAGATAATATTAAAAGATAATTGAATTCATCCCATTCATTTAAATTCCGTCATTTGTAGGTTTTAGGTATGTACACTACAGTAAATATATACATTTAATTTTAATAATATCATGTAAGTGGATTATAATACTTGTGTAAGTACATCGATTAAAAAAAGATATTTACAGCCCATATTGCGGTGTTTTCAAACCGGCTAACGACGGCTTGCCAACTTTGATAAACTTTGATACATCCTTTCCGATCCGGCTTCGTGTTTCAGACATAGCTAATCTTTGCATTTTTGTTTGAAAACGCGTTAAATATCGTACCATTCTATATGTACCTTAATTTATCTCGCTCGAGACACAAGCAGTTCATGATCTAAAATTAAAACAAACAAAAAACAATAAAAATCATACATAAGGCAGGCATCCCAAATTCTGACACTGTCCGGTATCTAGACAAATTTGGTCAAAATAAGACATTTTCAATATTAAAATGTATTTTGGGACATCATATTTGTCGGCCCAGAATAGTTTTCTGTTTTATCTACATTAAAGCGGTTAGTACATAACGTAAAAAGTTGTCAGTGCGTGTAAACCATTGAACTATATACTTCGTAACTGGAAGGGGCATCGTTCGCGCATGGTGGGCGTTGAAACTGACAAGGATAGAGACATTTCGGCAAAACTTTTTCCCGTTCTTGCTCATTGTGCTAAAAATTAACCTGTTTTGCAAAAAGCATTTGTGTGCTAGACGAACATGGATTTACTGATATGATATGGGTGGCATACTTACATAACGGCTTGTGTACCAGTGTGCTCGGTCCAGTTACGTAGTATAAATCTGTACACCCAGTAAGAGTCGACTAATTGCAATGAAATTATCTATACTACTCTGTTTTGTCTGATAAGAAATGGAGGTAATATGGACAATAAATTTTAATAGTTGTACACTCTTTTAATTTTGTTTTATCCAAAAATTATCTCTTTAAATTTTCGTTTCCTTCAGTTTAAAGCAATATATCGTAGCGATTTGTGCTCAATTTATTAAGACGTTAGGTCGTCATGCCGAGGCACCGTTTACGGAGCACTTACAATCATCTAAATGAATTCTAAAGGGGGCGCATTGTTGGTATGCGGGAGAGCGGTTTTTCAATCAGACAAGTTTCCGACCGCATAGGACGCAGTGTGTAAACAGTCTTACAGTGTTGGTCCAGTGGTCTGAAGAAAAAAATCCATAACCGTCATTATTGGTCCGGACTACCTCGAGCAACTTCAGCACGGGAAGGTCGTCATTTCAGGATTGCGTCTTAACAAGACTGTTTCCACAACACGGTCGATTGGAAATACTTGATTGGGAGTTTTACAACAAATAGTCTCTAGGGCAACGATAGATCGCAGAATACGCCGTTTTGGGCGTCATTCGCATAGACCAGTTTTATATCTCCCACTGACAACTCGACATCGTGCTGCTCGTCTTTAGTGGTGTAACAACAGACCAAATTGTAATGGTAAATGGAATCCTGTTCAGTTCTCTGACAAATCCCAATTGTCTTTAGGTCCACGATGGTCGGACAAGAGTAAGACGATTACGTGGAGAATGCAAAAATTTAGAATTTGCTGTGGAACGGCATAGGGTCCTTACATGGGGGGTGCAGGTATGGAGTGCGATAATACACGGTAGCAAGTCACCTCTAGTTTTGGACAGAAATTTGAATTCATACATACGAATTGTACTGTAGCCGGTTGCACAGCCATTTCTACGAGGGTTAATCTCATTTTCCAATGAGACAACGCGGGTCCTCATACAGTAAGGGTTAGTACAAAGTTCTTACAAAAGAATAACTTAACCCTGCTTCCACGGTCTTCTTCCTCGCAAGACTTGTCATCAATCGAACACGTGTAGGATATAATTGGCAAGGAACTGGGTCATTTACCCCAACGACTAAATAACAGTGGGTAATGGGTCACTTTAGGCAGACAGGGAGTGAGGGGGTAGCTTCCCCTCCCCTTTACCCCCCCCCCCGTGTCATATCCCATTTTTAAGCCCCGCCCCTTTACACGATGGCGGCTGACCGTTGAGACGTCAGAGTGACGAAGCAAGAAGGTGGTTGGAAATCTGCTGGCGTAAGGTCTAACCTGAGATGCCGTGACCAGGTTAGACCGGCAGTGAAAAACCCGGGACATTTAGACTAACCTGTAAAAATAAGTAGATCCACCATTTTGATTTCACATGTCATGACTTATGTGAATATGGCGGTTAGCGCATGCGCAAACCAACTTTTTTAGTTTTCGGTTTAGACCCCATTTGTTTGGTATCATGTTACTCATCTCGTTGAGTGGAATTCAAATACGCATGCGCAAACTTTGGGTTTAGAGATATGGTGTAGCCTCAGATTGAGATCCAGATCAGGATGCACAAACCAGCTCTGTTAGTTTTTTTTTTAGTTTAGCGGGGATGTGTGGTGTATGCGCATGTATGGTTACATGTTCAAATCCTGATGTTTGCGTATCTACAGGTTCAAATCTTGATGTATGTATGTTGTTTGTTGCATCTGTGTATGTACGTACGTTGTTTGTTTGTTTATCTGTTGTATGGCTACAGGTTCAGATCTTTACACATATATGTAACTTCATGGTCAAAACTTAATGTGTTTGTGTGGTTACAGGTTCAAATCTTTGCCTGTAGGTGTGGTCAGGTCAGATTCAGATTTAGATTAAGATCCAGATCAGGATGCACAAACCAACTTTCGTAGATTTCGGCTTAGAGGACTTGTGTGAGGTATCATTTTACTGGTCTCAGTAAGTAGAATTCAAATATGGTGGTTAGCGCATGCGTAAACCAACTTTTTTAGTTTTTAGTTTAGAGGGCATATTTAGGACAACTAAAATACTGTAGTATAGATAGACTTTCCGTTGCCCGACATATTTGGGACAATAATCACCACGTAGATAAGAGGACTCTAAAATTAATAAAAAATGTTAGACAACCAAGACAGCTACACGCATTCGAAAGTGTATATATATATATATATATATATATATATATATATATATATATATATATATATATATATATATATATATATATATATATATATATATATATATATATATATATATAAGTAGGTATAGATAGCCGGTTCTGGAACTTTAACTTGCCTCCACTCGCCACTGCGCCGGAGTGACGTCACTGGACGGAGAGCCAACTTTGTTAATAGTAGGCGTAGAGGTGTAGTGTTTAATATCGTGTTACTCGTCGCGACGAGTAGAATGCAACGCCGCCACCGGAGGCGGCGATGGGGACGGCGGGGGCTGCGCCCCGGCTCGGAATCTAGATCGTGAATCCTGATCGCGAATCTAGATCTAGTCTAGATCTAACCTAGATTTAGAATAAGATTAAGATTTAGAAGATGGCGTCTATCGCATGCGCAAACCAACTTGTTATTAGTTGGTGTAGAGGTATGATGTTTGGTGTCATGTTAATCGTCTCGATGAGTAAAATTCAAATTTGGCAACATGTTACCTGTCTTGATGAAACACAGGAAGTTTCCGGTTTTACTTTAGATTCAGCCTTGAGAAAAAACTTGGTGTAAACAACTTTCGATGGATACGGTTTTACTTCTGCCAGCATGAACTAGAATAAACAAACGCCGGATGTTTCCGGTTTTACTTTAGATGTAACCTTGAGAAAAATTTTGGTGTAAACAAGCTTCACTCAGTGAATTACACAATCTTTCCATTTTCTACCATTTTGGGTGTAACAAGTTTGTAGCACTGCATTTAATGTAAATGATGTTTCCCATTTAAATAAAAATCCTTTTCATTAGCTTTGGTGCAACTGTCGTTTCTTGTGTATAATTACTTATAATTTATATTTAGTATCGTGGAACAAAAGGCATATAAATCTCTAGCGAGAGTTCTTATTAGATAGAAAAAACGGAAGTTTGTCTTCCTAATCATGTGACTTTGTATTTATTACCGCAGTTTCGATGTCTGTTAAAGAGCAGGAGTATAAAACTAATAGTAACCTAACACGCAAACTACAGAAAGCGTTTATCAGTGTAGTCGCTAGGTAGTAAATATTGCATGCCTGCCAGCGTATGCATCGAATATATTTAAGTATTTTGGATTTCATTCATTAGCATCAAATATAACAGTTGAAAGTTGTATGTCATAAGTTTAGAAGCTAAAGAAAATCTGCAAATTGAAATATTTCAGAATACTTAGAATTTTTTTTCTGAAATAGTCTCCAAAGCAATAAAATTTTATAAAGTACAGATGGGGACTTGCCAATGGCCATGTTGAATATGCCGCTTAAAGATGTGTTTAAAATTTTTGTTGTTTCTGCAAGAAATGGTAAAAGTAAAATTATCGCTTGTGCTCAATTGTGTTTTGGTATTATAGACGACAGTTAACCAAATCCCGCAAGGTAATGTTAATTAACACCAGAATTTACAGCTTTGTTTTCCTAGTCGTAAATTAAAATAGAGAAATCAAAAGAAATAACCTACTTTTATATAGGATAGCTCTGATGCATGGCATCAACGCGCTTAAAGGAATTGAAATAAGATTTGAAAATTGCAGATATCAAATTATTATTTTGCAAGTTTAACAGAAAAAAATTTGGACTCCATGTTTTCGGCGAGGCCGCCATCTTAAATTTTTGAAATAGCAACAAAGATATAATAGAAAAGGAAAAAAAAATAATGTTTGGCAATTTTTTTTCTAAAGGTAGGCCATGTGTTACGCCCACAGAAACATAAACGCAAACTAAATTTATTGTTAGTGTGACAATTTGTTTCAATGATACTAAACGAATCAAAATTCTCATGATTATTGGGTTCGTAGACGGATCACGAATACATCAGGCCGTTTGTGACTTATTCAGTGAAATTCATCCTGGTGAACCCCATTAGTAACAACAGTATCGAAGACTTCTCAAAGATTCAATGGCTAGTAATGTTAAAGATCGAGTGAAATCTGGTATGCCCCTAACTACCAGAAAGATAGAAAATTCATTGGGGGTGTTGTTGGATGCTAATAAAATATTCAAACGACATAAATACTGCCAAATTCATCTCGTACAAGAGCTATCATAAGATGATTTCGACCCGCGCATTCAGTTCTGTGAGCTTAGGATGGAAGCTATCGAAAGAAATCAAACATTTGTAAACTATTATCGTATTTTCTGACAACACCAGTTGTACATTAAATGGATATGTAAGCCACCGCAATTACACACAAACACACACACACACACACACACACACACACACACACACACACACACACACACATATATATATATATATATATATATATATATATATATATATATATATATATATATATATATATATATATATATATATATATATATATATATATATATATATATATATATATATATATATATTGATCTAATAGCATTTTGCACGGGATGGAAAAATACACACACAGCCCCCACAAAAAGTAAATGTGTGATGTGGTGGCATGGTTGGTGTTAATATTATTGGCCCCTACTTCATCAAAGTAAAATTGTCGTCAGAAGTTTATATTCAGTGGCTACAAGCAAATGTTATCCCCACACTCATTGAACTTTTTCCAATTATTGAAATATAATACATATGGTTTCAACAAGCTCTTGCACAGTAGGCTATTGCAGTGAGAAATTCTCTGGAGGACATACTTCCTAGAAAGTGGACTAAGTGAAGAGGAGCAATCGAATGGCCTGCCCGGTCACCTGATTTGACCACCTTAGACTTTTATGTGGTGTCATTTAAAGTCATGTGTACACGAAAACATAGGAATATATCAATTCGAATTAGGGAGGAAGTATCACTAATTCAACCAAACTGGTTACCTAATTGCACGGAGGAATTAAAAAACATAATCTATTGCAGCCATCAACATACGGACAGCAACTTGAACATTTAATTTAAAGATTGTTTTCTGTAATGAGTTAATTATAATTTTTATTTAATTATGAATATGTTAAGAAGATGCATTTAGTTTTTTGTTGCTGTAACTGTAAAACATCTCCTATTTTCGTTAAAATATGAGAAGAAAAAAAAAACAATTTTAAACCAAAATTGTATGGTATAAATAATCAAGACGTTAGAAAAGTAATATACTAGAGTATATACCTGTTAGTAGATACATCTGTCATGTCGAGAATGGCCAAGAGGTAAAGGCAGCAGTGTTAAATTAATCATGGACTCCCATAACACACGTTCTAATCTCAGTTAGTGACTTCACTTTTTTTTTTGTCTTATCTCATTTTACCGTGATCTGATCAGATTGTGTGATTCCGATGAGCAAGTTTTTGTATGACAAATTCAATTAGGACGAGATGAAAGCTTTTAAGACTTAATTCAATTTGGATAGCACATCTGGTTGTTTGTTATTGCCCTAACTTCGTGAAACCGTTCCACACTTAATACAGCCATAGACTTTTCCTGTGGCTTCACAAGTGCTTGTTTTTTTTTCTGCAACCGATTTTAATTTTAACTGAATGCAGCAAGTGCGTTATGGTAGCGAATTTTCATTAGAGTTTCAAATTTCAATAGCTCAATTTGCTATTAACCTAACGTTCGTTGGCCAGAAACCAGTTCTTCGGGAACATTTTAAGTTTATTTTCGAAAATTTTTTTGTAAATTTTCAAACAATAAAGCGATTTTGATGAAATATTGTACATTTTTTCTACTATATAGGTTATACTGGTAACCAAATTTCATGCCTGCTTTCTTTAAAAAACAAAGGCATATTTGTTATTAAAAACATTTTAATGAAAATTCACTACCATAACGTACTTGCTGCGTCCAGACTTTTTGGTTTTTATAACGCTCGTTTTGTTCAACATAGTTGTAAAGTTTTTGTTCTAAATAAATTTACATCTTGTGGTTTTGGAAATTTGTGGTCATTGAAAATTATTTGCTTTTTATTTATAAACTTAAAAATATATACTGGCCTAATCTCAGCAAAGTTGATCGTTTCGTATATATTCGCAATGGAAATCTTTGACTTAAAGCAAATTATTCAAGTTATTTATAAATATCACATATTACTTTGTCACTGTTACGTCGAAATCAATTTGGTGTTGAAAAAGAAAGAGGTACAATTTAGTCAAGTTATAAAATTTAAAGGTTTTTGTTACAAAGGAAGACCATCAACGTTTTTGTAAATTAGAATATGGTACAAAATAACCGTATTATTTTGAAGATTAGAAACATCAGATGACAGAACTATATGACTTGACATTTTGGCCAAAATTAGGTGAAAATTTTATCAGTTGCAGTCACAAGTTGAAGCCTTGTATAATTTATATGACAATAAGTTATAACTAACTATTAGTAATCAGAATTATAATAAATATTAATATATATATATATATATATATATATATATATATATATATATATATATATATATATATATATATATACATATATATATATATATATATATATATATATATATATATATATATATATATATATATATATATATATATATATATATATATTATAATAAATATACAATATCCACTTTACGCGGATGACGTCAGAAATAGTAAAGTTGATACAAGAGATATTCTCATCTAAATTAAAGTGTAATATTATTTAGTTATTTACCCAAAATTTAATCTTCAGCAAAAGTATTATTTGATAGTTCGATGCTGTTAAAGATTTGAATTTCGCATAAACAAAATTGTTACTTTTAGGCTATCATATTAGCGGAAAATTTAAATACTTTTCTACAAATGAATATTCTAGTATGGCGGCCATAAGAAAAAAAGTTGATGAGGGTCCTAGGAATCCGAAGCTTTTTAATTGAAATTTGATTGAATATGCGTTTTATATATAAAAAGTGGTACGAAGATATGTTTTGAAATTTGAGAAATGTTACGAAACAAAACAGTTACATCCAAATTAAGAAAATACAACATTTTACCGTTTCTCCATTTCAGGAAATTACTGTAATCACCAGTTTTGCACACATGTATATAACAAAAATCGCTACAGAAAGTTAGCCATTACACTTTTTTTGTGGTTAAAACACAAAAGTGGTTAACACGTTATAATTGAAATGTTAGAAATAACACACTTAAAACTAGGCATTCTTGAATGTTTATCAATACTATTGAAGTCGACGTTTGTATTTGATGGATTTTTATGAACCCAACGATGATGTTTAAGATCAACATGAATAAAGAGTTGTATTAGACATTTTTTAAAGACATCTCGGAAATTGTTAAACTTAGCTAGATTTGACTAGTGTATTTTTTATGCAGAAAAATAAGATGGTATCAAATTTTTTGGCCAAAATTTACAAAAATTAAACAGTAAAAAATTCATGTCATCTCAACGCAAACAGTGTCTGCTAGGAACCAAAAGAAAAATTAACAACGGGGTGTAATTTATTATCACAAATAGCCATCCCTGCAATTATTGTGTTCGTAGGTTGCAAATATTTTTAGATGACAGACGAAACTCGATTTAAACATTTTAACATACAGTGTGGAACAGCCAAATGGAATAAATTCGATAACGGATAAATGAGGGCGTGTTGGGAAAAACGCTTGGACACGTCGATTTGTATTTTTAACTGCGCATCTTTTTCAAGAAAAAAAAAATTATATAGGGTGCGTCATGTGACAGTGGCCAATACCAACTTTCTTATTTTAAACACAAGCCCCTGTATATTATAAATTTTTTGGATTCTTCAGAAAATTCTAGACATAATTCATGTACAATGTTCTATACCTATCTTCAACTGTTTCGGAAATATTAAGTATTTTCAGATTTATTACAAAAATTAACATTAAAAATAGAAAATTATTTTATTTCACAAATTCGCTACATTGCATTCAATACTTATTTCCCATTCAGCTCTTGATAATGAGAAAGTAAACAAAAACCATTCCTGCGTTTCTTTTTACTGATATGAAATGAAACAAAAACAAAAACAGTTTTCTTTCTGTTCGTATAAAACTCGTAGCCTTAGCAACTTGTTGTCTGCCTGCATGACAGTAGTGATTAGTGTCAGTGCTATTGTCGTTTGAATTTCGTTAACTGTACGTAATAATATCAGAAAAATGGTTCATTTAACAGAAATGCACAAAATAACCATTCTACAAATGATTGGTTATGGAGATAACACACGGACACAGATGGAAGTGTCTCGCTTATTTCACGAAAAATTTCCAAATTTGCCGCCTGTATCCCAAGGAACAATTAGCAAAATAGAAAAGCAGTTTTGCGAGCTTGGTCATGTGAGACAGATAAAAAAAGTAGCTGCCAATGCAGTAAGTGATGATACGAAATTGGATATTACGCTTGAGTTTCAAGAAAACCCACATACTTCTGGTCGACAAGCAGCCCAACTATTCAACGTTAGCCACACAGCAATTTTTCGAACATTAAAGGAAAGTAAAATGCATCCCTATAAAATGATACCAACTCAGGAGCTCATGGAGGACGATTTCGATAGGAGAACGTATTTTTGTGAACAAATGATGGCAATGTTAGATAACAATGTGATCCAATTAGAAGATGTTTTGTTTTCTGATGAGAGCACATTTACACTTCACGGTCATGTTAATCGTCAAAATTGCCGCTATTGGTCTAATGAGAATCCTCATTGGATGAGAGAGGAACATACGCAATATCCTGAAAAAGTTAATGTTTGGGCAGGAATTGTTGGAAATCATATCGTAGGTCCCTTTTTCATTGATGGCAACTTGAATGGGGATAAATATTTAGAACTGCTCCAAAATAATGTCGTGCCAACTTTGACAAACTTATATCCAGATCCAGCAAACCCACAAGTTCCTGCCAATAAAATATGGTTTCAGCAAGATGGAGCACCGCCCCATTACCAAATCAATGTCCGGCAGTACCTGAACCAAATTTTTCCAAATCGGTGGATAGGGAGGCGCGGATCGATAGAATGGCCAGCACGATCTCCTGATCTGTCGCTATTAGACTACTTTTTGTGGGGATATGTCAAAAGTATTGTATACAAAACTAAGCCCCTCAACTTAGATGACTTAAAAAGACGAATCACGCTTGCGATTAGATCAGTCACGCCTGAGATGTTGAGTAATGTTAGAAGACATTTCTATACCAGATTAGCATGTTGCCAAGATGTTCGTGGCGAGCAATTTGAACATTTACTACATTGACATTAATTTTTTTTTGTTTTTTTAAATTATTAAGAAATAATCAGTATTTCTTATTAGAATTTGTGAAATAAAATAATTTTCTATTTTTAATGTTAATTTTTGTAATAAATCTGAAAATACTTAATATTTCCGAAACAGTTGAAGATAGGTATAGGACATTGTACATGAATTATGTCTAGAATTTTCTGAAGAATCCAAAAAATTAATAATATACAGGGGCTTGTATTTAAAATAAGAAAGTTGGTATTGGCCACTGTCACATGACGCACCCTAAATAATTTTTTTTTCTTGAAAAAGATGCGCAGTTAAAAATACAAATCGACGTGTCCAAGCGTTTTTCCCAACACGTCCTCATTTATCCGTTATCGAATTTATTCCATTTGGCTGTTCCACACTGTATAACACCCCGTATCTGTTTTGATTTTGTGCGTGCCTTTATAAATGTGTCTATAAGCCCTCAGCAACCTTACTTATAGATAACCAGGGACAAACGTGGAAATAAAAATTGCTACTAGACATTATGAACACGTTAAGCAGGTAGATGATCTGTATCATATAACAAACGATCTTCATTATAGTCGGCTTTCCTCCCACATTATATATTCACTTTAGGTCAGAGATAACGTAGGATAAATCTTCCTTCTATTGGGACATGGGGCTAATAAAGTGTCACAAATCTAACTAATGTGATTTGTTCTGCTTACTGGGGCATCGGTTTTATACACAGATTTATGATGATTAAAGCATAGAATTTTAATTGTGCAAAACTCTTTTTAAATGAGTTTTAGTTAATAATCTTATTTGATTTATCATTGATGAATCATGCACATTTATGAAATCTTTAATAAGGTGGAAATAAATATATTAAATTATTGTGCTGTAGAACTTTAAATTTCAGTCAAACTAAGTTTAATATTCTTATTTGAATCTAAAAATCTATATTTGTAGCGAATTTATAGGGTGCGGCATAATTGTATATAAAACTATCAAAATAAATTTTAATAAAAGACAGGCTGAATTCGACGTTGTGTGCAATATATATATATATATATATATATATATATATATATATATATATATATATATATATATATATATATATATATATATATATATAGTTTTTTTAAATTACAACCATATTTTTTTGCTGTTTTTCCGTAGATCTGCTTACTACTTAAATGATAAAAAATTTGGTACCTGGCATAACTTTTTTTTTAATTGCATTATTAACTTTAAAAAATGGAAACGTAAATATAATAAATAAGAAATATTTCTCGCCGTTTTTATTTAGGGCGAGATTTATTAATAATAATGAGGTTTTCCTTTACTTTTATAAAGTAATGAACACATGATTTTGTGATTTTCGATTGGTGTAACTATTCGACAGGTGGAACAAAAGTCAAAATCAGTTTTTAATAACACTCATTGTGATAATTTATTAATTATTTCCTGTTATCAGTATTTAGTTATCGGACTTTTATCGCGGTATGGATTTGGAATTCAGCGAGTAGTAGTGAAAGTGTAAAAGTGCTAAAAGTAAGAAATTCAAATTCGAACTTAACAAAAATGGCACCATTAACAGAAAGGGAAAGAATAAAGATATTAATAATGATTGGATATGGCGACAGGCTGAGAAGTCATCTAGAAGCATGCGAGTTATTTAACTAACAACATCCTCATAGACCGCCAATTGCAAGATCTACAGTAAGTTAATTGGTTGCCAAGTTTACAGAAACTGGATCTTAAAATATTTGCTTCGACAAGGTCCATCTCGAGTAAGTGAAGAAGTCAGATTGGATATATTGTTTGAATCTGAAGAAAATCCTCATCATTCTACAAGGCAACTTGCACTAAATAACAACATGGGCCAATCTTTAGTGGTAAAATTATTCAAAGAAGAGAAGTATCATCCTCACAAAGTGCAATTGATACACAAGTTAAACGATGATGATTGGACCGCCGTTTACAGTTTTGTTAACAATTAATGTTACGCTGTGATGAAGATCCTAATTTTCTTAATAACATTGAATTTTCTGATAAAGCCACTTTTTGCCGGAATG